>QPEY01002058.1:214894-241172 GCA_014706445.1 Hydra viridissima
AAATTTTTTTTTTTTTTTAAATTTTTTTTTTTTTTTAAATTTTTTTTGCCCCTCAGAAAATTTTCACCCCCCGCGATTATCAAAGTTTTCACAACGAAGATGAAAAAATGATTTTGTCCCACAACTCCCATTCTATAGTAGTAAAATATTTACGAATTAAATGTAAACAAACAATTATTCATAGGATTTTTGCTGTGAACGTGTACGGGTACAGGCCAACTCTTAATGCCCGTACAACAAGCTTTATCGTACGGAGTGAACTTTTTGGGTTTAATAAAGTCTCTCAGAGAAAACTTTGTGATCCCAAGGGGAGACAACAGGGAGAACTTCTGTCTAAGACTCTTTTTATTCTCCTCCCCATGCTGCGTGCAGTCAAAAACTCTCATTTTTTAATAAAATTATGAAGTTCTTCGTTCAGTAATACCCTCCTCATAATGACTATAAATTTTCAGAGTACAGGTCATATACAAGCATCCTAAAGGTATTGGGTAAAAAGAACGGGCTTTTAGGAGTAGAAGCTTTTTTATACAAGTAATACTCGTATATGCCCGTTAAATTGTACTGGAAAATACAAGTACTTACAGAAATTATGTTAGTTTTGTGGCATTTAATGGGCAATATTCCCGTACTTGCTCGCTTATCGAACTCGTACACCTCGAGTATCGTGTGACTACAAACCATGCTTTTAAAATAAAAACTCGCCGCCAGATACAAAAAATGTTAGAAAAGATTTTACAATAACGTTTAGGCATTCTTAAAAAATGGTGAGCGATGCAAGTTTTATCATCATTTTCGGACTCAACACGCACAAAACATTAGGGAATATTACTAAAAAGACGTTATATCACGGTAAAATTATGGACATAATTATTTAACTTTTATTCGACTTAAACAATATTATTAATTCGATCGAAGAAAAAGGCGAGAAAGCCACCAGGTGGACACACGTACAATCGCAAATAAAGTTAAACAGTCAAGCAATTAAAGTTAAACACTATTTTTTCAATTACAATCAGAAAATCAATTGTATATTTAAGATAAAATGATAATAGTTCAATTAGCGTATAGTTCAAGTTCGCGACAATTTTGCAACTATTTTATGACTTTATAAACAAGTCGAGACCAGAGACAAACGTTAACCGAAAGATAACTTGCAAAACCTGTTTCAGAGAATCATGACTCAAGGGTTAAAACAAAAACACTGAATAAAATTGAAAATAAAACATCATTGGCTATGCTAAAACAACACCTGGTTTAAAAAACGTCTGCAGACAAATCGAAAATGAACTAAGAAAATCTGATTTATTTTCGGATTTTTTTTGAGATTTTTATTGAGAAAAACGAGGATTTTTTGAAACTTTTGAGAATTTCTAATGGAGTTTTTTGGATGATTTTGAGAAAGTCTAATGGAGTTTTTAGGGAGATTTTTGAAAAGAGAGTTTTGGAGAGAGAATTTAGCCACTAGAGGGAAAATATGCACGTACGGCTTCATTGGCGGGTGTTGTTTGTTGAAGAAGAAAAGTAAATCACAACTAATTAACTTAAACGCAGCAATATCAGTGAAAAAGTATAGAAGCCCAGCGAAAACATCAGCCAAAAGAACTTTTTTGTTTATTGGTTTAAAGGCAACAGAATCTCGAAATTTACAAGTACCGATAAAAGATGCCTAAAGATGTGGAGCGAACTATCAACTATATGCACATTCAAATATAATAGATATTGTGATGGTGATGGAGACATAAAATGGGTTGAAGACAAAAATATTATTGTAAGTTCAGATGAAAATTTTGAGTTAAATTTTACAGGAACTATAAATGACTGTATATTATCACAAAATATATTCTTTCCAACTCTTCAGAAGTCCGAAAATTAATCTACTAATACATTTAATTTTATGATTACAGAATCTTCAAGTGGTATTTCTGAACTTTTTTCCAGTATGCAAATAGGCAACATCGATCAAGCGCACGTCATATTGTGATGAAAATATCTAGGAAACACTGATAATATCGCTAACATTAATAGTTCAAAATTTCTATTTAAAAATGTCGACTTTCTCATAATGATTAACTATATTGATTCAATCGATTTGAGGAAATATTCGGAAACCTTAACATTAATAAATGTTATAATATTATTTTATAAATTGTTAGGCGGGGTTTTCTTTTAACATTATAAATTAGTATTCTCTCAAAGCTTGTATGTAGTGTGGTTGCGTTTGTAGATTTAGGGAGGAGTGGTAATGGGGTTTAATGGTTTGTATTTTTGGAGGATAGGGTGTGTAGATGTATGGATGCCTCTTGATTCTGTGTAATGGTAGCACTCTGACTTGTATTATGATACGCGCGTACTTTTCTTGGCGCGCGATATATTTCTTCCTTATTTTCTTTATGAATAACAAATCTTTTATCTTTTAATACTGTTATTAACAAATAATATATTCTCCAATTTAAAATGTAAAAAAACTGTTTCTTACTAATTCTTCTGTTCCTTCTTTTGTTGTTTATCATGTATCCAACTATAAATCTCCCTACCCTAAATGCCCATCCGTTTATCCCTTATGACGGTAACTTGTCTTCCCCACTTTCAACAATTTTCTTAACTTTCTCGTAACCATCTCGTAACCTATCTCTTAGGTTCTCTCTTTCTCATCCCTTCTTCCCTGTTTTCTTTTCGGGTTTCTCGTTTTTATATTTGTTGCTTTGTTTTTGGGCGTAGGCGTCTTTTCATTTTCGTTTGGTAGCATGTAAAATATTAATGGTTGATTTTGGGTGTTTTGATTGTTATAAATAGCAACTTGATTAATTAGAATTAGCTTTTTCACAAAATGTATATGCTAACCTGCGATAGGTTTTTCCCACAATTTGCTAAATATAGGCAACCAGGACTAGATTTCATCTAAAAATAAGCAACTTAATTATGAAAAAAGAAATTATGGCCAAAGCTTATAGCATCAGGTAGAAATAATTACAAGAATTGACAAAGTATTAGGTGTATTAAAATTAGGACTTAAAATACTATTGACATGGTTTTGAGAAATTTTATAAGTGGTTTAGTTTAAAAATATATATAAATACAGATCTTAAAATATTTTATGCATATTTTATGCATATTTTATGCATATTTTATGCATATTTTATGCATATTTTATGCATATTTTATGCATATTTTATGCATATTTTATGCATATTTATGCATATTTTATGCATATTTTATGCATATTTTATGCATATTTTATGCATATTTTATGCATATTTTATGCATATTTTATGCATATTTTATGCATATTTTATGCATATTTTATGCATATGTGAACAGCAAACAAAAGGAAGAAACTTTTTCTTTAAAATTACTAAAAAAAAGAATTCTTTAAAAAATACAAGAGACCCATTCAAACATAAAGAGCAGAACAGCAAATAAAAAGATCAAAATAACAAACAAAACTAAATATCATTTCATTCGTAAATAAAACCTCCGTTTCCTCATAACTTTTTGGTTTTTCTCGAGCAAGTAATTACCACTAAAAGCAAAAAAATAACACTAATTTTGATTGAAGAAAATTGATTGAACAAATTGATATTTGAAAAAAAAACTCATGTTTTTAAAGTAATTAATTGAATGCCATAGAATTTTTAAAAAAGTTGGCATCGTGTTAAAAAACAACCTGAATTATGATTACCATTTTAACACAATATTTAAAAAAACCTATAGAATTTCAGGTATAATCATAAACACATTTAATTGTTAGTTGATATGATCTAGATCTCTATGCAACTTAGGATATGTGATCTAAAACATGGAGTCCTTTTAAGAAAAAAAATATTGATCTTATTGCCAGAGAATAATATAGAGCAGCATGGCTAATTCAGCTTACTTTGCATTTAAAAGCCCACAATATTGTGACAATTCAAGTAGACTTCATTGAACTAAACATTCAAATATTGACTGACTAAATCATTCAAAACAACTGCTCAACATATTGAGAAAGAATTTCATGCTTTGCTTAAATAATTTACTGGTCATAACTTGGGAACAAGGCTTTTAGTAGCAGTTTGCGGTATATCAGAAATGTAATCATAGTTACTGTTTTCTGTTGCTGAGGTGGTAAAAGTTTTTTTTATCTAACTTATTTAACAATCTAATAGAAATGCTTCTCAAAGATAGGGTCATGTGACTGTTGAAAACATAAATCCAGAAAAACGTTAGAATAACTCATCTGCCTAATATATAACTCTTGAAAGAAGTTTAAATAAAATGTTGTTTTAAAAATATTTTCCAAAAGTTGTCGACCGAAAAAATAAATAGAAAATCCACTCACATATCAGATAGATATTGATAATATAGAAAACGATAATATAGGTAACGATAATTTAAATTATGAGAGTGTAGATAATGATAAAATTGATAATGGTAATAAAGGTAATGATAATATAGATAATGATAAAGTAGATAATAACAGAGAGTTATTTTATATTCCAGACAACACCATCAATTATTTTGATATTTATAATAATTATATTAATTCTAATAATCTTGGTAATAATATTGATGTTAATGCTAATAAGAATTATAATAATAACATTGATGATTATGATAGTGGTAATACTTATAATAGAAATCTCAGAAAATATCTTTAAACCTCATTTGTAAATCTAAATAACTCTTTTAAATCATTAAAAAATCCCTGTAGTTAGTGCTCCGCACAATGACTCTTTCAGAGCTAATTTAGAGTATAAAAATACAATTATCAGACCTATAAATGCTTATGTAAAATATATTCTAGAACCTTCAGATAACTCTTAAAAGTTTGACGAGTTTAAGTTATTCCATAGATGGTTATTTAAATATTTTTAGTTTCATGCTTTCTAATGTAAATGAAACTAAACATCTTGGTGAAAATCTAAATGATCATATAAAGGAAATTTCTTATAAATATTTACAATATCATTTAGATAAGAAATAAAAGAAATATTTTTGAAGAGATTTTGTTAAGCATTGTAGGGGCAATCGTTATAATGTAATTAAAGATGATGAGATTCAAATATGATCGGATTGTATTAGGGTTGATGATGAAACTCATAGAGAACTTATACAATGTTATATGGAAATTTAATATCATATAAATTTAACTTTGAAATATTTACATTGGTATGTTAAAGATAAAAAAAAATCACAATCGTTTTATCCGAATAAAGATCTCCCAATTTAAATGATGGATAAATAAACTTTTTATTGTAATATTTTTTATGTGATAATAAAATGAGGTACTAAAAAGTAAATGTTACAATATCTGATAAACAATAGAAAAAAAAATACAAGACTCTCTTAGATCCAACTCTCTCCAACAAGAATCCAGTTGAGAGAAAGGAAAAGTTTATCTTTACTGATACACAAATATATGCTTGTCTTTACACATATAAAAAGATTGCAAAAATATTTAAGAATGGTAAAGGGCTTACTATTAAATTGAGTAAAAGTTAAGTAGCATATAATACTAAGATCGAAGCTGGATTTTTTGGTTTTTTAGCTGGGTTTGCATCTACTCTCTTACCAAAAAATGCCAGAATTGTCTTTGAGCTGGTGTTCTATTTGGTCTTACTAGTGTTGGTACTCAAAAGCTAATTGGATGTATATTGATTCGTATGAGTAAAGGGGAAGTGGGAAAAAAACTCTACCCTAAAAAAGGTGGATAAGTTTGTAAGATTAAAAGCGATGGAAAAAGGCTTGTATCTATCTCTATTGAATGGATCAGGACTCGGAGGAGAACATGGTGATGGGTTGTATGTTAGTTGTAAAGGTAGAAAAAGCTATACATAGTTTACTTTTAGGACTAAATACTCCTTCTAGCTCTTTACCTCTTTGGGAACGGTTTGTGAGTAAGATATACAGAGTTGTTCAAAAAGTAAAGCACAATTTAGAAAAATTTAGCAAATAGAAAAAATAATCAAACTAAAGTAAATTTTATTTCAAAAACACTACAACATTAGGAATATTTATGCAGTTTATAATTGATGCTCAAAATGGCTTCCATTTTTTTGCACAACAGTTTCCAAACGGACCACCAAATTGTCGATGGCTGTAGCTGTTTTTTCTTGTGAAATGTTTGCAATTGCTTGCTCAACGCAATAAACTAATTTTTCTTTAGATTTGGGTCGAATGCGATGAGATACTGTTAGTAGAGCCAGTAATCCCATGGATTGAGGTCTGGGGAACGAGGAGGTTAGAATTGTTTGAAATGTCTGCCAATAACTTGCTTTTACCAAACTAATTGAGAAGAAATTGTTTGACGCCGTTAAAAATGTGGGGCGGTGTGCCATCCGGCATGAAAATAACTAAACGGACTTTCCGGTTTTATCTCAATTCCTGTAAGAGGTGTTCCTTTAGAATGGCGAAATATTGTTCGTCGTTGACGGAGTCTTAAAGATAAGTGTACGGACATTACGCGTCTAGGAAACACCCATCCAAACCATGACTTTCTCTGAATACAGCGGCAATATATAAGAAGAACTTGGATTTTCTTTAGACCATGTTATGAAGTTCTTTGTATTTATTTTACCATTGATATAGAAGTGGCATTCATTAGTCACAATACTGAATCCAAAAGTTCCTTGTTTTGAAGAAGCCAGTTAGCAAAATAGAGTCGAAGTGGTAAGTCTGTTGCTTTCAACTCCTGTAGCATAGTGAACTTGTAAGGAACCATTTAAAGCTTTTTGCGAAGGGTATGATGAATATGGATCATCTGCAATTTGTTGAGTGGATCATTTGCGAAGGGTATGATGGATTTTTTGGATCATCTGCAATTTGTTGAGTGGAGCAGCAACCTGTCTCCAATTCAATACGACGCAGTGATTCCTTCATAACTTGTGTTCGTTCTTCTACTAAAGATGGGCCACCTATTTTCTGCTGGTCAAGAACACTGCCCGTTTCTTCATATTTATCATATACTCATTTCATGCTATTCGTGGAAAATAGGTCTTTTATTTAACCGCGTACTTATTTGAACTTTCGTTTTCTTTCACTTTCACCCCCACTTCCATAAAAGCATTAGATGATAATAATTCTGTCTTCCATAGAAATATTGTTTATGACTGTATTCACAAAAATAACAATCTACAACATAGTATTCCTTCCATATATATGTTTAAAAAAATTCTAGAAATATTCTTATTGGCTAATTACGAACAGTCAAATAAAATTGTGCGTTACTTATCGAACAGCCTGTTATATTTGTATAAAATAATACATCATTGAAAGAAAAAGTTAATTATTAAAAAAAATTCTTATTCACAAACTTATCCATCCTTAAGAAGTAAAAAAAAAAATATAACCAAAAGTTTGTTTAGGAAGCCGAAACAGCTATCAGAAATCCAGCTATAATGAGATCACCAGTTTCATGGTAGATTTATACTTAGGAAGATGTTAAAATTCCAGCTGGAAAAACTAAAGACTTGTCATTATGTTTTGGTCTGTCCATGAAAAAAAAACGTTGATCATTTCTTTAAAATATTTATTAAAACGAAAAGTAGCTTTACAAAGTGAGACTTTACTTGAAAGTGTTGATGATACTGTTATTAATGTTAAGAGCAACACTGATACTAATGTTGTCATTGAAATGGGTAAAGCTGTTTGTATGTTGCATTATTTTGAGTAACATGCTAGCTCCATTGGCGACATTTAGTGAGGTTCTATAAAAAACATTTATAAAAAGTACTAAAAGATGGCACCGTTCATCAAGTAACTTGCAATTTAAGTCAATTCTAAAATATCCTCAAGAATAAATTCTTTTTGAGGTATTGTGGTTATAGTCCTTTTTTATATTATGAAATGAATCGGTGAATGTTAAAAGGGCGGAAGTCACATATTTTACAAAATTGACTTTTTTACAAATTTGTTTATTCAAAGTATAGCTCCATCATTTTGTGTTAAAAAGGTGTCTGTCAAAAGTTTTCTTTAGCCTGTACAGTGTCTAAAAGTTTTGGTTTTTTGTTAAAAGGGCTGAAGTCCGGACTTCAGCCCTTTTAACAAAAAACAAGAAATTTTGCTCTGAAGATAGCGGACCATACGTAACATCACTTTGTTGTTTTGATTGTACAACAGCGTGGTAAATAAAGTTGATTTATTACGTTTGATCATTTTAATAGTGATTTAAATTGATTAACTGTATTTTGAAATGGATGATAGTGGTTGTGAGTCCGATCATACAAGTTTTAAAAAAAAGATCAGAAACCCAGATGATTATAAAAGGAACAAGATTAAAAAATCTAGGCTTACTGGTGTGGCACATAAAAACCTCAGGAGACAAAAAGTTGATGCAAAGTCTATTGGAGATCCATGCAGGTAAGAGATAATACACAATAATTCTTAATTTCATGGCAGGCCTATGTCATATTGTATTTCAAATTTAATTTGTCTAAAATTTGGTCAGATTTAGGCTCTGTATTTTATAGTTGGCCTATAGACCTAGGTGGTTGATTGCGTGTTTAGGTTGTAAATATTTGTAGGCAAAAGACAATAGAATAAAATTTTTAGGGTAGTATACAATTACTTATCGTATTTTAACTTAAACTCTATTTTGTCTCCTAGACTAGGGTATCTATAACTTTTTTTATAAAGTAAAATTGCATCAAAATGTTTTTTCTCAGTTGTTCAAGAAAGTGTTTTGAATCTATTGGCAAAGACAACCTCGATGATGCATTTAAAAACTTCTACAGCCAGTTACAAAACACAATACAAAAGATGAGCAAGATTTATTTTTACACGGCTTGATTGACGTTATGGATATTGTGAGGAAGAGGCCTGGTTCAAGAGATAGCAAAGGAAATAGTCGTGATGCCAATGAAGATACTATACAAAAAAAGAAAAAGTAACGGCGGAAACAAAAAGGAATTTAAGTACCATGTTTTGATTGGAGATGAACGAGTTCAGGTATGTGTAGTCAATATTTTCTGTGCCAGAAAAGAGGATTCGAAGTGTAAGGGGTTTAAAAATGGATGGAAAAGCAGTTAAAGATTTGAGAGGAGTACATACGAATTACATTACCAGCCATGATATACTAGCTAAGGTATACGCTCACATAGACTCCTTTCCAAAAAAATTGATCCACTATGGCGGAAAGGAAAGGTATTTTTTGAGTGAAGATTTGAACGTGAAATTAATGTATGAACTATTCATGAAAAAAAATGAAGGGGTAAAGTTCAGTTACAAGTCCTATTACAACTACTACAATGAGCACTTTCATTTACGCTTCGGGCAACATCAAGTAGACACATGTTGCATATGCGAAGAGGTAAAGCTTAAGATAAAATCACCTCACCTTAATGAAGTGGCTAAGCAAGCAGCAGTATCGACTTGGCAGTACATAACAGACGCGCAAAGAAGTTTTACCAAGCCATAAAACAAGATGTACAGGACGCTAGGGAAGAAAAAAATGTAAATGTTTTGTCCCTAGCCATAGATTATATGCAAAACATTTCACTGCCCAAAATACCTGTGCAAGAGTTATTTTATCTAAGGCAGTTAACGGTTTGTGTATTTTCTATTCATAATGTGAAGAGAAACGTTGCAACACTCTACCTTTATCATGAAGGGCAGGCTAGAAAGTCTCCAAATGAAACTTGCTCCTTTCTTTTGCACTACCTGTCTACTGTCCTCAAGAGTACGACAAACTCAACTTTTATGCGGATAATTGTGGGGGGCAAAATAAAAACCATTGCTTTTCAAAACTTTTTATGGCGCTTACTGACAATAAGTGGATTAAAAAGGTCAATCAATTTTTCCTAATCACAGGGCACAGCTTTTTGCCCTGTGACCGTGACTTTTCGATTATAAAAAGAGAGTTAAGAAGGCATGACAGAGTGTACAGCATTCAAAAAATAAAAGAAATTATATTAAAATGTAGAAATCAAAGAAAGTTTTTAGTGGTTGATGTAGAGAGTTCATCTCTAATTTCCGATGTTAAAAGTTGGTGGCCAGTTCACTATAAAAAAAACGTTACCTCAATCGAAACAATAGCTAAACCCAGAAACCAACAAACTCAGTTTGCAATAAGCAAATTTCACCATTTTCAATACGATTGTGACAACATAGGTCAATGTAAAGCCAGTGAAATTACTCAAAGCAAAGGTTCCAATAAAATCTGCTAAATTGAATGACTTAAGAAAGTGTATTAAGTATATCCCACTTGACCATATTGACTTTTATAATGAACTACTGAAATGGCCTACAGCAGAAAGCAACGATGGAGAAGCAGAAGTTGTTGGGGAAAATGATTAAGCATAGCTGATAAAATTTCTGTAATTGACCTTTTTTTCATTATAATTTTTGTTAAAATGTATAAACAACTCATAAATGTACACTTTGTAAAGATTTATTGCAGTTTGTGACATTATTTTCTATAGCCCAAAAATAAAAACATAATAAAAAAAGCAGTAATTATTTGTTAAATGTTAAAAGGGCTGAAGTCCACACTGTTAATTGGTTTGTAGGTTCTTTAAAAATAAATATAAAAGAATATATGTTTGCTTTTAAGATAAAAAACATTATCCCCTTCAAAAAAAAAGTTGTTAAACCATTAACAAAAATTTACTGAATAAGTAGTGCTGTTTTTTTTAGTTTCCCGAAAGTTTACATTGTTGGACTTCCGCCCTTTTAACATTCACCGATTCAAATAAGCTAAGCAATAAAATTGAGAACTGTAATGCATTTCAACGGTATATTTATACATGAGGTTGTGATTTTCTTGTTATATGTAATAATTTATGCTAATTTATAGTTTAACATTTCAAGAAAATTATGATTTTATTTATAAGGAGCAAATTAATACACATTTTTTAATTACGTTTTAATTAACTTATAACAATTAACTTTTAAAAAACAAGAAACAAATTTATTTTTTTAACCAAAATTTATTCCAAGATTTTGGAGGATTTGAAAAAAAAAAGTTGAAATCTTATTCATAAATAAAACATAACTTTTTTTTTTCAAGATTTTAGTTAAGGGAAGAACTTTCTATAAAAATTTTAAATCATTAAAACGTTTCTCAATCAAATTTTTATGTAAAGATCAATATTCTGAAAAGTGATTAAAATTATTTTTCTATTTTTTCTAAATACCGAACGTAACTGACAAACATACCATTTTAACTGTAAATTGTAAATTGCTTATTGCACTGATTACTCGTGAGTACTAATGAAAATTAATGAATAATGATTCATCTAAAAACTAATTTTGTAACAAAATCATTTAAAAATTTCACAAAGTTCTTCACTTTTACAAGTTCTTTCTTGTTTGCAAACAATTTTTTTGTGCTTCTAGTTCCCTATCCATAGGAAAGAAGTAGATGAATTTAAGCTAGAAATAACCCATGGGAACACATTATTTCTTGTATGTTTTACAAATGACAGACGAAAATAAAAAACAATTGGCTAATTAAAACTTCTTAAACGTCAAAAGTTTTACTTTTTCAAACAGTAAGAATTCCTAATAACAAAAACCCTGAATTTTTAAAAGTTCGTTATAATTTATGTAAGAAACTCAATGTCATAACAACGCATTTATAAGGCCATTTTACACTGATGCCTTAACTTTGGTGCGAGTGAGAGATTTAAACGAATGGAAATTTTTAATTCTTAGTTTTAAGATGGAAAAATCAATAATATATATATCAAAAAAATAGGAATAGGTGAGTTAAGTGGTTGTTATAGTTATGTGTTTTACTAATATAGTTATTAGAAGTTTAAAACACAGTCATGAAATCTTCTCATTAGCTGTTTCAAAAATTTAAAGCTGTCAAAATGTGCTGATGAGATGTTTTCAGTTTTGAAAACGATGAAAGGCAAAAAGTTGCATACTGACAAAGAAGTTCATAAATTTCTTACAGCAACTAGCCTGCTTTGACTTTGACGAGAGAATACATCATGAGTGTTTCAAGTAGGCCTATCGATTAAAAGTGAACACTTACAAATCTTTTTTTCAGAATAATTAAGACTGTTTCTGTATCTAATATTTAAAAGTAATTGATTAATTATTATAAATAATATAATTGATTAAGTAATTGCTCTGACTCTTTTAATTAATGACCAAGTGAAGTCATACCATGAAAGTTCTTTTATCTTTTTTTTACAAAATTGATAAAACCAGTTTAAATGCACTTGCTAAAACATCAAGTGGGTAACTCTTCCTTGAAAATATGGAGTTTCGTTTCTTTTTTTAAAAAAAAATCAACGATGACCTATTCAAAAAACACAATTATGTTAATGTACCACAGAATGACGTCATTATCTCTTTAATTGTCATCCATCTTATGATTTTAATTAATAATCGACCAAAAAGCAGAACCTGGACATACTCAGCATTTCGTCGCATGAGAATTATAGGGTTCTATGTGATGTTTTTTTAGTTTAGAGAAAATCGACTTAAAACTTTTGTATCCTCTTCCCATGGAAACGTTAATAGAATTTCGGACAAATTTTTGTCCAAAATGATTGTATACTTTCTCTAATGCTATAACTAAATTAAAAAGGAATTAGACGAAATATTTTGTAAACTATGCAATACTTTCGATTTCAGAACGTTTTCTACAATAGTAACGTATTTTTTGTTAGAATTAAAAGGTTCTACAAGAAATATTTGTGGGATATAGGCCATATTTAAGAAAAATAAATAAAACAAGAGCCAACATTAAAAAGCTATAACATTGAATATTTTATTAATGATAAGAAAAAATAAGAATATCTGAAAAAATAAAGTTTAAGTATCTAAATATTTTAACAAACTATAACATTGTCATAATATTCCTTATCTTGTGAAGGCATAAATTTTAGCATGTCTTTCAGATCAATCTTTTTTTTTTTTCTGTCATGGCACTTTGATTAAACTTAAAAAAAATACCTGGTTTATGCAAAGTAAACATAATATTCTTTTTAACTTCTTTATCTTTTTTTCTAGTATATTTCTCAGGTGGCTTTACATTGGTTGTATGAAACATTTTATTTGAATAAAAAACTTTATACCCAAAAAGAGGTGCACATTTAATTTGGAGTGATGTTATATTTGAAAATGGCACTTTTTTAAGTAAAAATTTGTTTGCAACATTTTGAAAATCTTTAAAATCCTCTGACTGCATTTGTATAATTGTAAATGGTTTTTTCCTGTTTACTGTAAGTAAAAGTCTCATTAATCAAATTGGTGAGTAAAATTCAGAAGACTGCATTGTTTTTTGAACTGCAGAATGCCCTTGTACACTGTACTTCATTGTAATATCTTCAACTAGTCGGTGCTGAGTCAGAAAATAAATCATGGCAGTTGTCATAATTGAGTTGCGGTTTTGAGGAACACAACTATCACTCCAAGTAATGTAATGTTTAGCTTCAGGAAATGTTTTTGCAACATCATCAAAAATTTTAATAAGTCCGCTTGCAAGATGATTACCTGTTCTTCCTGAAGTTACTTCTGGCCAAACAACACAGTACTTCTTAACAGTTTTGTTAGATTTAACGAGTGCTGTCAGATTGTAAACATTTAGTTTTCTTTTGTAGAAAAAGCTACTTATTTCAGGTTTCGGACACTGAACAACATTTTGAAGATCAAAACTAATTACTACTAAATCAACCATCTCATTGTTATGATCATATCTTTTTTCTTCAAGCATTGCTTTTTTTTCCTGCAATTGAACTTGCTGTACCTCTTCCATAGTGTTATCAAGTTTATTATTTTCTTTTGCTACTTTATAGGCTTCACAAGCATCACACCTGTCCTTTTTTGGTTTATGGAAACTTAAATTAAACTGAGTATTAAATATAAATCTAAAGTTTACCTATCTTTGTCCATATAGTAAGACTCTTTAACTTTTTTTGCTTCTTCCTCACTATTCGTTTCGATGTACAGCTGATACATCTTTTTTAAATTCAAATTTGAGGGTAAGTACTGTCGGGTGCTTGAAGACCTGCAATAGTGACTATCAACTGTTGGAAATGAACTTATGAAGTGAATTACTTTATTTCTTTGTTCATCTGTAACCACACTTTTAGTATGCTTAGCCCTCATATCTGTTTTTGGCGTACCAGTCAACGGATCCTTCTTTTCATGCACGTTGTAAATAATTTTTTGACTAATACATAGTGTTTGTATCCATAAAGTTTTGCAAGCTCTGATTTCTTCATTTGCTACAACAAAAAAATATTGAGAGGAATAATGTCTTTTTGAAAAACCTTCTTTAGTCTGAGGAGCTGTTACATTACGTCTTGTAGAACTTAAAATGAAAAAGTTTTGCCTATCTTTGTCCATATTGTAGATGACTGTTTAATAAAAATTCTCTGCTCAAAGGTAAGTTTAGCGTTGCATTTATACTTGCAGTTTTCTTTACATGTTTTTAAAATCTTTTTTGATGAAACTATATTTTTAGTACTGCTAACATAAGACTCTCCAGACTGGCATAATTTCCTACGTTTATTCATTTTCCATTTTTCTGGTTGTCTAGATCTCTTTTTATTTTTTTTTTTGCTACTTGTTACAAGAGGACCATCTTTACCAAATCTATAAAAGGTATTCTAATGTAGAAAAGACAAAATTTTGAAAATTAACTAAACATTGAGATTATAAAAAGTAACCTATGCAATCAAGAAAACATAACTTTGACAATAATTTTAAGTATTAAGTTATAAATTACATATAAATGACAGAAACACAATATAAAAATACCATTATAGTAATACATCAGATAAAATTGTTATGGGAAAGGTGTACTCTTAATGATTCTTTTTATTTTAACTTACCTTGCTTTTTCCGTTTAATTATCAGGATGCTGCGGAGACAAAGAAGATTCCAGAGAACAAACAACGGTGTTGAACGAAATACCTCTATTATATAACAGAATGACATACAGTTAATGACTATAGAAAAAAAAAATAAAACTTAAAAACAGTACAAAAAAAAATAAATTTGTACTTTATTCGGTAAAAAATTATAAGATTATTTAAATTTAAGCATTTGTGGTCTAAATTCGATCTCTTTTTGTTTATAAGCAAACGTTGTACTTAAATTAAATTTATAAAAACTTTACTCATTTGACTCTTCACTATTGCAATTTTCATCATTTGAATCATCATTGATATTGGATGAAAAATTCTAATTAAAGTCTTCATTAATTGCATTTAAAACATCTTGCAAAGATAATTTCTTATTTTTGCGAGCAGCCATCTTTTATTTAAAACTTGAAATAAATTGGTTGTTTATGCCGATAGAACCTTCTGGCACAAACAATTTCTGAGGAACTTTAAAATTCTGAACAATTGCTACAAAACCCTGCGTTGAGATTGGAACTTTTATCAAAAACTTGTTCAAATCTGGAGATTTTTATAAAGGGTTTTAACAGATGATAGATATTGTCTACACCATCATGATTATGTTTACAACTCATTTTTTTCCAAAATGTCAGTTAGAACCCTATAATTCTCATGCGACGATTTATGTTTTGAATGCAACGGCAATTAACACAAGCAGGTTTTATTATTTACTATAAATTACTTTACAATTATCTTGTTACATAAAAGATAATTGTAAAGTAAGGGAAGAGCTTTAATAAAGTGAGAACCCTTATTTCAACCTTTTTTACTTTCTAAAGGTTACTCATATTGCTATGGAAACGGCAAATTTATTTTAATATCGAAATCAGTCAATATCAGGGTTGATCAGGGTTTGAAAAAACTTGTTTTGAAAAAACACCAACTGATTATCTTTAATAAAATTTAAAACATTTTTTTTCAAAAAAAAACTTTCCATTCTGAAAATTCTCGAATATTTTTTTCATAACTGTTACTATCGATAACAACAAAAAAAACCAACCTGATATTTTTAATTTCAATTATAATTTTTTCAAGTACTTAAAACTTCTTTCAGCTTTTATAAACAACAAACTTTCGCTTATTTAAAGAAAAAACTCGAATTAAAAAAATCATTTTATATTTTACCATGTTTTATGATTTAAAAGAAATAATTATTTTGTTATAATTACATAGCATTTAATATCATATTTAATTCTTCTATTATTTATACATTTTACATATTTATTTACATTTTTACATAATTTCTTTAAATAATTTTTTTACATAATTTTTTTACATAATTTCTTTAAATAATTTTTTTACTTAATTTCTTTAAGTAATTTTTTTACATAATTTCAATTTTAATTATATAAATTTTACATATTGATTTACATTTTACATATTTTTTTTAATAGTTTTTTTGCATAATTTTAATTTTAAATATATACATTTTACATTTTTAACTGATAAAAAATATTTAAATATCCAAGAAACTTTCGTTTTTCTCACTTTAACTTTTTCAACTCTTTGATGTCATAAAAAGATTTTCCACGGTACTCGATCTTCAAATTCTTGAAGTTCGAACCACGAAGCCATTCACAAATGTCGTCGATGAAGTCCGTGTCTTTGTGAAGGTCAAGCTCTAATACTACAGCGAGTCAAATCCATGGAAGGACGAAAACTTCGAAGTCGTTCTTTGATATGAGAGTATAACTGATGTATATCCGCAGCTCTTCGATCTTTTGCTTCGGTGTCCACCCATCGATCTTTACTGGATGATATAGCCAGACATCATGAACGTTGGTTGAACATAAAATGAGAAGCTTTTTCTCATCCTCAGTTAAAATATTTTTATCAACATCTAAACTGTTCAACTTGAATCCTGCGTCAAAAAACTTCTCTATGAAATATATCTCATGTGAAACTTTATGAGCATTTTTTCCAACGTCAATATCAATAAACCACTCTCGTTCATCAATTGATCTTTTCAAATCCTCAGTTATCAACGCCTGCGCTTCAAAGAAGCATTCCATGAACATCTCATATTCATCTGAAGAAGAAAAATAACAGGAGATACAAAAGGAGATTTAGGAGGTCATAGAACAATACTAATTCATTCCTTAAAAAATGAATTAAGTTTAATGGATATGGAGACAAGGTTTTTTAATTTAACCTCTAAAGATCTGAGGCAACTGGTGTTTGAAATAGTGGAAAAGAATTGTAGGGTAGGGTGGGGCAAGATGCCCCCCCCCCCTCCCTCCTTAACAAACTTTGGCGTATATTACAAATACTTTTACATTTCCTTTTTAATATCAAAGTTTACTTATAAGAGAAGACTGTAATAAGATAAAATAACTACTTTATTACTGGTGATAATTTTAAAATTAAAAAAAACTAATAATTGTGCAAGGAGACATCTTGTCCTAGCCGTGGGGCAAGATGCTCCAAGGAGTGCATCTTGCCCCAAACCTTTAAACAGTTGTTAAAAATAACTATCAGTTAAAATAAAAGCTATTAATAGCTCTTTATATAAAAACTCTTTACATTTTATTAAAGTAACTGAAATATAAACACTGCAATTATTCTATGCAATTATCTTGAAAATAAATAACTTCTTTTTAATTTATATCACTACCTAACATAAATGTTCAAATTCATATACATGACTGTGATTTACAGTAGTAGCATAAGTCTGGATCATCAGGACCACATGAAAAGTGGTCCTGATGATCCAGACTTATGCTACTACTGTAAGATGTACATTTAGTACATTGTGTCCAATCATAAAATGGTGGCACATTGTGTGGACAAGAGCATATGGTGCATAGAGTTGTATCAGTGATAAAACTTTCAGACGTAGAAACCATATCTTTCTTCCTTTTCTTTTGTTTCTTTCTTCCATTAGATTTTTCTGCTTTCATCTTTTCAAGCTTCTTCACTTTGTCTTCAAATTTATCGATTTCATTTTTTGCTTGATCACCTTATTAAGTGCAGCTTTTTCTTTACACAATATGACTGCTTTTTGCTTTTCTTTTAGATTGTTTTCATGCTCTCTAGTCGCTTCTTGAAAGGTGAAGAAGTAAGATTTTCAGCTGACTGTCTTTCTCTTTCGTTGCCTTATTACAGGAATTTTGGGAAGAGGGGAAATCTTTTCCTAAATTTTTAAGGGGGATTTAAGGCCAAAATACTAATCAACAATTGGCAAAACTGCATCTTCAACAGCCTTCGATTTTGCAGCAGTAGTTGTTTTGTTCATGTCATTTGGCAACTGTATAGGTGCAACAAGAGGCAAATTAGGCAATTCACAAGATTGCTGACTGATTTCCGATGACTCAGCTTCATTATTGAGCGAAGCTGTGTCAAAAGCTTCATCATTAAAATTAAGGTCATTTATTGGGTATAAACCAGAGCATCTAAACCCATTGATTGCTTTGTCAATATTTACAGTAAAGTTATAGGCAGTCGCAAAAATACCTACCATGTCAAAAAATAAAATGCTACGCCCCTGAAGTGATAACATCCAGTTGCTTGCATGACACTAAACTGTGACATTTGATTGACTGTGTCCAAAAAATGGTGTAACTCCATTGGTGGAATGATGTCTTGAATTAGTGTATCCTCAGAACCATTGATAATTGACTTGCTAACACTCCGCCAGATTGTTCAGAAGATGCAATTAGAAAAAAGAAAGAGCCCTGGATTTGCTCAACGCCCAAGTGTCAATCTCAAAGATTTGTGAGACGGTAAGTGTATCCAAAGTTACTGTTTTCTGGGTCAAGAAGTCAGAGAGTTTCACCAGGAAGCCAGAAAGTGGTGGATACAATTTAAAACACAACAGAAACAAGAACAATCCACTAAAAAGCATTAGGAAAACAGCAGAAAAGCTCAAGGTTCATGAGAGAACAGTAAGAAGAACTTTAAAACAGCTTGAGGCACATAGCCTTTGCTCTCCTGGATGAACAAGCAAAAATCCACAGTTCAGATTTTCTCAGATGAGAAACATTGGACAGTTGAGCAGTCTAGAAATGCCCGAAATGACAAGTTTATTGCATTTAGTCCTTCAGAGGTGCATCACATTGATACCACGAATCATGGCTTCCGGACACGCCTTAACACGAGAAGATGATAAAAAATAATGGCAACTATATTGAAGTTAAAGTTGCTTAAGCATAAAAAAATGTTATAGGATAAAACAAGAAGAACTACAGGTAAAAAAGTTTTTTTATTTGTGTTCTCAAATAATTGTATTCTTTTTTTAATGTGTGCTGGCCTAAGATAATGTCGAAAGATTAGTAACATGTATTTTCAATGGATATAGCTAAATACTTAGTCATTCTTCTGCTTATTCTCAAAAAAATAGGCAAAGTAAAAAACTGCTTATTCTTAGGAAAAATGCCGTTAAATATAATAAAAAGGCATTGCATTTAAATTTATGTGAAAACTTAAGAGGAAAAATACTACAAAACTACAAAATAAACATTATAAACAAATAAACAAAAGTAATAAATTAATTAAAACTCATGATGAAGTATAATATTGTCATTTTTAAAATATTTATCTTGAACTTACTGAATACAGCATGAAGCAATAAATTCCTTTCTTCTTTAAAAGCGAACAAGTTAACAAAAAATCGACCCATTTTCACTATAAATCACAAACATTTGACTATAAAATGAAGTACAAACTTGTTTTCAAATCTTTTAAAATAATTTTCATAAACATACCAAGCAAGGAATTACTTTCCTTCTTTGAAATCTTCAAGCCAGCAAGAAATCTCACAAAACATCTCTCACTTTCATTTGCCAGTCCACAGATCATAGGCAAACAGCTACGCAACTTTTTGTTACGAATAATCTCTTCTGGGCTCAAATAAACGTGTGCATGAACAGAAACACAAAACTCCATTAAAGTGAGGTGAGCAAACTGATATTGATAACCAAGTTGTGATTCAACTCTTTCAATGAAACCCAAAAGTTCATTTTCAACTTTATCAAAGTCTTCAACAATACTCTTAATTTCATCGTAGAAGTAAATAATTTTACCCTGGTTGAACAACTCCCATGCAACTTTACAAACTCTTAAAACATTTTGCTTGTTGCTCTCACTTTGCATCATCTTATGAAGTGCTTCATTAGTTTTACAAATATGTTTTTGAAAAAAGTATAAAAAAATCCAGCAATACAACTCAGTCATAGTGTTGAAAGAATAAGAACCACTAAAAGAAATAATTGCACACATTGCTGATAGATAAAATGGAACAGATGCCATGGCTTTAGCATAGTGAGACTCTTTAAGTACTTTTTTAATGGTTTCTTTTTTGTTGCCAAACTTTTCAATATACTCATTTATACCCTTTTCATTAAATCCCATTACTTGAATGTTTAATTTTTCTGTACATTCTGTCACTCTGCTTTTGAATTGTGATACAGCTCCAACTCTTCCAGCAACAACACATTTGTGATTTTGAGTATTCAATGCTTCTGCTAATGCATTAACAACAGGTTGTTTGCTAAGATTAAGTGGATTATGATTTATTAACTCATCTAAGTAAGCAAACTCATCCAACCCGTCTATTACAAACAGAATAGAAAAACACTCAAAAACATTGCACCCTTGAAAAATATCTTTGTACAAAACATTAAGTAGCTCATTTATGTTACCAATATTTTGATATTGATTTAACTTTCTGCATTCAAGATAAAGGACAATATCCACATTTTCCCATAAGACACCACTGGCCCAGCTAAGTAAGCACTTTTTAAGCAACCATGTTTTTCCAATTCCAGCAATACCAGAGATCAGCAGTAAAGATTGTTCTTTTGAAAACACATCATTAAACTCAATTGGCTTATAGGCCATTTGTCTCTGAAGAAATGACTCTCGCTCAGCAATACTTACAGTATCTTTTTCCACTTCATCTGCATCAATTACAGTCAACTCAATGAACTTATATAAGAGTTCAACTTTAGCTGGATTTTTTAATAAGTGCACAACTTCATCCATTTTTCCATCAGATTTAAGATAAAACTTTTTCAGTGCTTCAGAGATTTCTGAAAAGCATAAAAAGAACTTTATTAAAGTTTCTAAAAAATTAAATGTAAAAATAACTATTTAAACAAAAACTTGTGTTTGATTTTGTTAAAATTCAATTAAGTTTATAACAGATAACTATGTTTATTTCAAAAAATAACTGAGAATGTTTACTTGTAATTGTAATCTTGATTTAAATAGCTGATTATTTGAAATTTTATATCATGCTCTTAACTTACCTTAATCATTATTTATTTATTCTTTTAATTCTTTTTTTTTTTTATTATTACCTTATACTTACACTAACCTTACTTTTTTGATAAATTAGTTTTTTTTTTATAGCAATAGTAAAAGGTATACAAGCAAAGTTGTTATGACAGTTATTAAGAGACATAACTTTTACAAAAGCCATTTTAAACATAAAAGCATATAAAAAAAGTCTATTTTTATTGTGCAACTTATTTGATTTGATTTTGTACTTAAACTTTTAATCGCTGAATTTTCTCTTATATTGTTTATAACAAATTTAAGTTTAAAAATATTTCTTAATTTAGATATTAAAAAACTATGCGTAATAGTTATATTATCAAAGCAATATTAGTAGAATGAGTAATAATAATAATAATAATAATAATAATAATAATAATAATAATAATAATAATAATAATAATAATAATAATAATAATAATAATAATAATAATAATAACAATAATAATAATAATAATAATAATAATAATAATAATAATAATAATAATAATAATAATAATAATAATAATAATAATANAAATAATAATATTAATAATAACAATAACAAAAATAATAACAATAATAATAATAATAATAATAATAATAATAATAATAATAATAATAATAATAACAATAATAATAATAATAATAATAATAATAATAACAATAATAATAATAATAATTATAATTATAATAATTATAATAATAATAATTATAATAATAATAACAATAATAATATGAAATTATTGCCTTATAATTTCTGGTACAGGGGCAAAATTAAACAGTTTGTATATGCGCCTGTTCCACTTTTTACGCTTAAAAATCTAAAGGCTCCATTGTTAAAAGCAATTCAGCAAATAACGAATGATAATATTGGACCAGTGTTTCTGTCTTTTATTGATCACATTCAATTAATACTGGAAAGTGATGGTCACATTGAATGATATTTACAAACACCATTCCTATGAAGTGTATTTATCATTCAAATTTGTTTAATTAAATATTTGGAATAAAATAGATTTGCTTTTCTAGTGACTTATGGGAAACATGATATTTAAACGATCAGTATGTAACAATTGAATAAAAAGTAGAATATGTGAAGACATTTTTAATATTTGAAGTTCACTTAAAGATAGATTTGAGAATAGTAAGTTTAATCAATTATGTAAAATTATTTTAATTAAAATTACTAAAACTTTTATAATTTAAAACTCATTATGCCCCCAAAAAACTAAAACACCAATTTCATTAGAAAACCAATCTATCTAAACTTAAAAAAAATCACAAGCTATCTAAATTTTAAAAAAATCTCCTAATCAAAGTTTTGGTTCATTACAATAATAATTTGGACTAAAGTTTTAGCCAAAACCCAAACAAGTAGAATGTTGCCGTAATAGAATTTTTGGTTAGGTTTTGGCCCAAACCAATACTAAAGCCAAAAGTTTCTGTTCACTATCCCAGATTGGATATTTTGCAACAATAGTTTCAAGTAATCAGTTGAAATTAATGAAGATTTTTGTTCACAGAAGGAGTAGAAGCCACAAAGTGAGAAAAAAATCAAGTCTAGTCAAACTAGTCAAATTAAGTCTCACAAAATACTACAAAATATCTGATAAAAACAAAAGTTTAAAGAAGTAAATATTGGACAGGGTCTCACAAAAAGTTACTTTAGCAAGATATATTAAAGAAGCCTCTTTTACATTAAAAATGGCTAGCACCAGTTCAAACAATAAGGTCTACAAAGATAATGATCTAGACAGATCTAAATAGGTTAATTTATGAAATTTAAAAAAAAAAAAACTCAGTTGTAGACTTTTACCATCTCACCATGAGGTGCAATCAACACCAGAATCTAATTAGAAATATGGACACATAAAAAGACACCAAGTTTCTTTGAAGGTTCTGAGTGAAAATGTTAAATGAAAAGTCAAAGAAAAACAAGGTAATCTATCATTACCAGAAATAAAACTTGGAAACCTATCTTTTTTTGAAACCAAAAACAGTCATACTAGTAATTGACTTCTAATGATCAGCTTTTACAAGTGATGCCAGGGAAAAAAGACTTTGTAAGTATTAAGAACAACCAACTTGTTCAAAAATGGCTATTACAACATAAACCAGAATGCTCAAAAATGGCTACTACTGTTCAATCCTAATGAAACATAAGTTGCTTTTTAAAATTCAATTTAAAACCTAAGTGTTGCACTATAACTAAAGCTTCAAGCAATCAAAATGAGTGTGGATCCACCACCAAAATACCAAACAGCAGTACTGATCAAACAACACTAGTGTTACCTTGCCACTTGATGGCCTTACCACACACTCATATACAGTTAAACAAAAACTGTAAAGAAAATCTTAGGCAAAAAGAAAGCTTAATATTGATGAAAGTTATCAACATGTTGTCCAGGATGAGGTTCAAGAATATCACTAGAAAAAATGTTAATTGTCACTTTACCCAATTGTGCTTTGTTTTAAAGATAAAACATTCCTCAAACAACAATCTTTTTGTCTACAAAATTTAAGATGATATAATTAGATATACCAAAGAAAAATTACCTGACGAATTAGGTGTTAAATACTCTTTAGATTGCTGTGCAGCACAATTTAAAAACTTAATTAATCTTTATTTTTTGCTACAAAATATGGTAAATATCATTGTAATTATTGAGTGTGTTAAATAATTCTCAAGGAAGTCGAAAAAACTACAGGACAGATTATGGATGTTAAGATAATGTACTCCTTTTTTAAAGAAAAAATAAATGGAATCTGTTACTTTAAAATGAGGAAGTTGACCAAACTTGAGCACAATTAGTACAAAGATATTTGCTTAAGAGAAAAATTCCTGCCACAAGGATGCATCATCATTTTATACCTAGAAAAGTTCTAGCCATGATACAATTACAAAAATATATGATGATTCCTAAAAACAAAAAAAAACTTAAGTATATATCACTTAATTTAGTTTTAAAAAAACATCAGGAGCTTGTCAAAACACTTTATTGTGATTTCCATCACAACTTTATAGATTAGTTATGATTAGCTAATAAGCTATTAAACAATTCTTATAGCAGTTTATTAGCCAATTCCAATGCAATTTATGTTTCGTTGACATTTTTGTGATAGGTTATTTAGTTGTATTTCTACTTTCTATAAAGACTTTTTAACTTTAATACTTTACAATTTCAACAATATGAAAATGTTATGAAATTTTATGAAGAATACTCTGGTTGCTTTGTTAACTCTTTGTCGCATTAATGCTGAGTCAGCAAAAACTCTATCACAAAAAAATATCAAAGAAACTTTTTTTGATAATTTGACATTGGATTTAGATGATTTTGACCTGAATATTGTGTTTACACTGTCTCAAAAATACATCTTTTAATATGTAGTCAGTCAACACAAAAAATATTAAACTCTTCATAGGTACAGTTGTTTTACAAAATATATATTACGAACTCTTCTATATGATTTTTACATTAGGTAATATAAAGAACTTGATTCACAGGAGTGTCCAAGTAATAGAAAAGATCTTTGGTTATCTAAAAAACCAACTAAACAATGAACTTACAATGAATGAGATGACATCATTTTTAAGCAACTAGCAACAACTGATCAAAGTAACCTAAAAAATACCTATCCCATGCAACAGGTCATTTCTATTTTATGCAAAAAACTCAATCTTATAGAAGTGCATTCACAAATAATGCACTATTACACAATGGGAAAGAACATGGTTTAAAGATGAAAAAGCAAGTTAATGCTATTAATAGTGAAACAAGAACTTTGATCTTAATACACTAGGATTTTCTCAATCTATGAGATTTCACTCATTTTTGGTCTTTGAAAACTTGAAATTAAAAAATTGAACCAAAAATTTATGAAACAACAAATTTTATAGAAAAAACCTATGGTCTCAGAGTATTAGATTCTGCAGACTAAATGTGTTAGAGCTTTGAAGGGAAACCAAGAAATGATATTGAAATTTAATGAGGGTATTGAAAAAAAAACTATTTTTATTCTGTGAACATTGACCTAGAAATAAGCATATTTTGATAAAGATTGACCTGGAAATTCTTCAATTTCTTCTTCGCCTTAGGCAAAGAAGAAATTGAGAGGTTCAGAGAAACCTACTTACAAAGTTGAGCAAAAACTTTTTGCAATAAAAAGCAATATTATGGGAAAATTGAAAGAACTCAGTATTGAAAAATTCTACGATATGTTGAGTGATCAAAAGAACAAGAAATTCATTTGAGAATATTTTACTCTAAGCGAAATTGCTAAAGCTTCCCTGAGTTACCTTACAATTAATTTAATTAGTTTGAATGGGAATCATAACAATAAACAATCAAAAAGTTATTGAATAGAAATCATTGAAAGGGAATGAATTCTAAAATGAGATACAAAAATCTCGCCAACAAGAATGTTTTGTTGATGTGCTTTTATGTTTAAAGTTTTTAAACAGTAAAGAAATGCATATTGCAAATAAATTTTACATAGCTTAAAATAACTTACCTGCTCTAGCTTTAATGGATGGCTTGAGAGGGTTCTCAAATGATATATCTAATAAATGTATGCATTAAAAATGAGCAAAACACTTAAATACTCAAAACTTTGTTTGTTTAAAGAATAGCTTCAACTTCAAAAGACCATAAAGAAAAAAAAGAAAATCATTTTATGAATCTTTTGTCTGTAACTGTGAACTCTAAAGAAATAAAATTTAAAAAAAAATTATTTAAAACATATTTTAAAAAAAATTTGTACTTGAGAAATTTTCCATCACTTTTACCAAATCTGTTCTACTTATCTTGTACAATGCGTTAGCTAATGCATTTAATGTAGGAAGTTGTTGCTGCCTTCTCCACAAGCATAGCATTCTGTAAGCCTTCTCTTCTAAATCATTATAGTCAGCATCAATAGCATCAAGGCCATTATCACTTACTGATAAAAATCGTCCTAAATTCAACCAGTCTTTCCCAACTTTCATTTTTAACTGTAACAGCAATTCTGAATTGTGGAGAACTAAAGTAATGTAAACAGCAATCCATATACATATTCACATACTCATACATAGACACATAGATACATAGATACATAGATACATAGATACATAGATACATAGATACATAGATACATAGATACATAGATACATAGATACATACATAGATACATAGATACATAGA
>QPEY01002058.1:249989-310264 GCA_014706445.1 Hydra viridissima
AAGCATAAGTTATAATTTCTTTAAAAATTAAAGCTAAAATTTTAAATAATTTTTACTTTTAGAAAAATCAAAAACTTTCTCCCAAGTTTTAAATTTGGAGACACAACAAAATAATTCTAACCTCGCGAATTATCAACGTTTACGTTTACGTTTTTTTTACTTTAGTCTGATGAGTGCGAAAATCTCAAGGGACTTTTTTAATTCAATAGCGTATAGAGTACGAAATCAATGATGAGTTCTTTTTTTAAAATTTTTTCGAGAAATTAAAAATAATGATATAACACGAGTAAAATAAACATTTCAATTATGGCATTTTAAGATTAAAAAAACTATATTTTACTTCGGCATCTGGCGCCCCATCGATATCTGCCGCCCGGGACAAACTGTCCCTTTGGCCCCCCCTCTCTCGGCGGTCCTGCCATCGTATAAAGCAATTGAAAAATTTCGAGTTCTAAAATTTTTAAAATTTTTTTAAAAAAAATTTTATCGACGTCAAAAATTTTTTTTACTACATGTATATAATACAGCGGAGAAAATAGAATTAGCCTCACCACGTACTGATCCAATATTTTGTAAATCTGTAAACAAGATTGTGCGGTACATCTTTTGTATCCACACTAAGGTGGACTGAAAGTATTGTTAAAAAAAAAATTTGCAAATCTATGATTGGCAGGGGGTGGAATAGTTGCTCCATAGTAGCATTAGTGAAAACAAAAAAGTAGAGCTCATAAATTTGTTGGTCTTGGGGTGCCCCAACACTATTGAGATATCACCAATTTTATGCAATTTTGTAATTTTCTGACATTTTACATACAACTAACCAATGCTTAATTAAGTTAATTAAAATACTTGTACTACACAGTACACAAGTACACACTATACATGCAAATAAAATGTTAAAGTCTGTATTGTGCTTTGGTGTCAAACGTTTTCATTTTCTTTCTGGATTGCTTTCTGTGTAATGTGGCCTAGGTACTCTGAATTTAACTCGCGAACTAGACACACATGTTCTTCTACAATAATCCGACCATGGTTTTTGTTACCTTTTCTAGTTTGCACTCTGGTCTTATCTTTGCGGCCATCGAAATAGAGTCCATTCAATTTTCGCTGGAATGCCTGGGTTTGTAATCGCTTTCTGACTTTTTCGCCGTTCTCTGCCAAGTTTATTCTTATCTATTACCATTGATGTGTCCCCCTTGAGTATAAGACCCACATCTTGCAATGTTGCACTGACAATAGCTGCTGCACAACGACCTGGAACTTTATATCTATCGCACATCTTAGCTAATTTTGGTAGGTCTAGTCGCATTTGTTTCTTGCGCTGCTTGTTACCAATATCTAATACTTTACTGTCAGTAGTGTCAGTGGTAACATAGAAATCCGGATCCATTGCATCCATTCTTGAGTCTTCCTCATCAGACGTTTCCGAAACATTTACATCGTCAACTTGTTCATCAATTTTGATACATTTGCGATGTTTTTCCATGAAATCATCAACTCGTATTTGGCGTTTTTGTCGTAACACGAGTTTCTTTGTAGTTCTTACATCAACGCCGCCGATCATCATTTTTCGTTGATTTCGTTGGTCTGTCAAGAAGCTTCTCTCCGCAGGCGGCACCTTATGCTCAAGTTTGCATCTGCAACTTGGAAAATCGATACATTTGCAGATTGCAATATCAAGTAGTTGCAGATCTGTTTCGGTAGCAAATCTTTTAAGTCGCTCGGTGTATGCCGGATCACATTGTCTGGATTTATATGGTTTTAGCAAGTTTCTGTGATTGCTGTGGAGCATTCCGATTTTCTCTACAATTCTCTTGTGTGATATTACCGGGATTGACGCTTTGATCCATATATCCTCGATATGTTGCGCTATTCTTTCTGCGACTGTGGAAACTGCAGGATCCGGAGCATTGTCTGTCACTTTCATCTCTCGTCGTATCTGCAAAAAGGTTCGCATTGTATCCGACTTTGTCGGCAGCTGGGTCTCTTTGGGTCTGGACAGATAACCGAAAACCGGACAGCATTGGGACTTTCTTGTCGGCTTCTTCGATGCGCTGCGGGGTGTAGTATTGCACTTTTCCGTTTCCTGAAAACATAAACAACACGAACTCAGTAATTGCTGAGAAGCGGTCAATGCATGTAAACCTAAACCCTAACCCCAACTTTAACTTTAACCTTAACTCTTCTCAAGTTAGCATGATTGGCTAAGTTCTGTCACGCAACAATAATAGGGTTACGGTTATGTAATAATGCAATAACGTAATAAATATAGTCGTACTGCTCTCGTTTAAAACGATTATCATTTTTACGTTTGCCACCACTTCCCTTATAAGCTCTCTTAATTAACGCCAATCTTGAAGTAATTGTTAACCATTTTTGGAGATCTTTTAACTTTCTTTACAACTTCCCGATTAGATAATCCTGTATCTTAGTATGCTTTGATTAATGCTAATTCTTCATTCGTTAAACGCTTACCACGTCCCATTTCAAATTAAGGTATTAAAAACCAAATGTTAAAAACTTAATGAGCACTGATTTCACAGTCTTTGTTTAACTTACAAATAATAATAAGAAAACTAACTCACAAATGCGTAAAACCAGATCAAAATATACAAGTATACTGAAAATAATTATTGATGAGGCTAATTCTATATGTTACCGCATATTTGAAGTCATTAAAAAATTAAGGTAGCGATACTTAATACTAAATGAGCGTAAAAACAAAGTATTTTCTATATTTTTTGTATATAACGTTAATGAGGCTAATTCAATTTTCTCTACAATTGAATACTTTAATTTTTTTTTTTATTTGTAATTAATTAAACATACCAATTTATAAATTTTTAGTTGTAGTAGAAGATAATAAGAAATAAAGTAGATTTCATAATTGTTTCACTGCGATTTTTGTTAAATTAGAGCAAAAATTAAAGGTGAGGCTAATTCTATTTTCTCCGCTGTATTAGACGACGATGTATCTACGGGAAAGTACCAACATTTATCTTAAATTTCAGTGCAATAAAATTATCAGTTTAAAACTTGAATATCGCAATTAAAAAAAAATTATAATTATATGTAAATAATTTCAGTGAGAGGAAAGATAAAGCATAATGTTGAATGAATTTGTCATAGGATAATATCTTAGTGAAGCTTTGCCGATCATATATTCAAAAAATAAAACAATTGAAAATTGTCGCAGGATGACACTATGTATTTGAGCTAAAGGATGTTTAAATTGAGTTTCCCTTGATTACTTGTTCCCATATTTCCCCATTCTAATTTTATATATGTTTTTTTTTTTCAAGGATCAGTAGTCCATTCAGCATATATGTTAAAATATCAACCTGTAAATTAAAAAATTATTTACTAAGATTTACTGCTTTTATTCTATTTACTGATTTTAAACCTAGACATTAATAAACTTCTCAATAAAAACTATTTTAGTATATAAAAGCAAAATATTACTGAAGATATGTACAAATCTATTCAGCTAATAATTCCTAAATTAGACGAAGTTGATGTTAAGCATGCTGTTCTGCAATTTTAGCTGTATCAAAAAAAATTAAAATGATAGTTATATGTCGAAAGTTTTGAAAAGAAGTTTGTAAACTAGCTGATAACGAAGCATTCGTCTTCGTTATCAGAAAAACAGATGGTGAACCCATTACAAGTCGATGTGGTTGAAAACCTCTTAAATTTGATGGTGCTTGTAATGAAACAGCGGCGCGGCTTGCTCGAATTTCATTTATCCGATGAATTACTTTTTGTTGCTTGTAAGAAATTAAGAGATGAATCTAATGTTATTGCTGCCGAGGTTTTAATTATTCCGATATAGATAATCAAATAAATATACTTCAATAAAACTTTGGTCTGAGCAATTGAAGCCAGCTTGACAAAATCTTTCTATAAATTAATTAGAAATGGAGACATAACATTTAACCCAGGCCCACTGAGAGAGGGGTACAGGCGGTGCACTGCTCCAGGGCCCATAGAACAATTGGGGCCCATTAACCAAAGCTTTTTTTTAAAATAATTACAATAATAATTACAAAAATTTATTTGTGACATACTTAAAAAACACTTATTTTGCACATTTAGAAAAAGATTTTCATACACTTAAAAGATCGGCATATTTTGGTCCCACTGAAAAATTCTAAAGAGAATCTAACTAGAGCTTGACAGCTGGAAACTAACTAGTCGCTGTCTGCAGTAATCTAGCTCGAATCTAAGTTGAAATGTTTCCATACTTTCCTCTATTTCTTCTCGTTATTTTTCCATTATTAATTGTAATTTCTATTTTGAATTAAGAGTTCTATTCTATTCTATTTAGAATTTAGAATTCTATTCTACTCTATTTAGAATTTAGAATTCTAGTTAGATTCTCTTTAGAATTTTTCAGTCGGGTCGTTTCTCTTTTTCAAATTTTCTTTCATGCAGACTTAATTGAAAGTACATTTCTATTGTTCCTATAAGTTCAATGTGCAGCTGATAAATTTTAGTCTTTTCTCCTTTTCATTTTAAAAAAACATTCAAGATTTTGCTAATAATTATTTTCTTCTATATTGTGTAGTTTTACTGCTTTTTAATATTGCTAACGGTAACGATTTTTATTTATAATAATTAATCAAAACCTTGTTTAAATTAGGTAATAATTATAATTGACTTATTTTACTGTTAATAAATAACCTGTAAAGCAATATTATAAAGTCTTATAATTAATTGCATATTTTTGTAATACTCTATTCTTCTTTATATTTTGTATTTAATAGCATGACATTTTTAAAATTTTAATTTTAAAAATTATCATAAACGATGCTGCCTCTTCACAAGTCAGGATGTCAAAAAAGGAAAGAAAGACAAAAACATATTATGAATGAAAAAAAGGGTATGCGGACGCTTTTTGACGTTGGAGTCACTGCATCAAATATCAATGATAATGAACAAGAGGACACTGTTTCTAAAGCAAATGATGTAGATAAAATAAGCGATGATTTAACTGACTGTTTTGATCGGGAAAAAATTGAAACGTTTCAAGATAATGAAGATGATTCAAATGGGATTGAGACTGTAAGCCTTTCTGCTTCTAATTGTGGTCAGGTCCTTCTTGATATTGGTAATCTTTTGAGTGAAATTCCCTCTCAATCTGAGATAGAAAAGTATGTCACAGTAGAAGGAAAGTGCCGATTCTGGGACAAGACATAAAAAAGTCACGTTCATGTCCCAGAACCGACATTTTATTTTAGTTAAAACAACCCAAAAAATAATAATTAAAATAAAAAAGATAATAATTAAAAAAATAATTAAAAAATAATAATTAAAAAGTAGGAGTAAAAGTCCATCCCAGTTTTTGAAAAAGGTAGGAGCAAATTTCATCATGCATTTTTTTCTTATCAATCGCTTTTGGGAATGAGAAGTTTTCAATTTTGCAAGGATAATTTCTGTTTTGTGAAAGTTGGAACAAAATATATTGTGCACTAATGAAGCTTTTTCTATTAATTTCTTTTGACATGTTTTTTCTGTAATGAGCGTCATAGAGAGAAGAGAATTTTATACAGTCTTTAACGATTTGCTCCTCCAAGTATTCAATGTCATCCATTCTTTTTCCAGTCAGCACGAAATAAATATAGTTGGCATTTTCATAGTGATGACTAAACCCAAGCTGCTTTAAGAAGATGAGTATATGCTCTTTAGTAATTTTGGAATATTTGATGCTTTTTTTATTAGAGTCCACTAGAAGGTTTAAAGCTTGAAATTTGCTATCAAGTTTATCAAAGACCTCCTTTTGAACTTTGCATTTTTGCTTTCCATTGAACTGTTTGATACATTCTTGGAAATGAGCAATTCTTGATGAATTCGTCTTACTTATATTGGGGTGATAGTACTCTGTTTTAGTGACTAGAGTATCCTGTTGGCAAGAGCATATTAAGCAAAACTTTATGCCACACTTATCTAATTCAAACATGTTAAGATCTTTATTGGGGCAGTATTTGCATTTATACGAGTAGATTGGTTTTTGCTTAATTTTAATATGAGTCCACTTTTTAGAATGGACAAGCTTTATTGCCATTTGAATGCATTACCATTGAATGTCTTCTTTTTCATCTTTAAATTTATCCATGTCGCTAAAGGGGATTTTTGTTTGCAAAATGTCTTCATACCTTTGAAAAGATGAATGGTTTTTAGAAAAAAGAAGACTTTTTCCGTTTTCACCTTGTTTCCCATGTCTTTTGCAGCATCAATGTCGAACTGCTTTAAAATTTTTTCATTTAACGAAGTGATATTCATTTTTGTTAATAGCGTGTAAATATCATAAGTTAATATATCAATTATCAGGACCGAAGACTTTATCATAATCCATAAATTTAAAACAAGGCTTATCATGTCTTTTTTTGTAATGTCCAAAGGCCAACGTGTGAATGCCATCTTCCAAAATGATTCTTTTATCATCGTTAGCGCTAAGAGCCATTTTGTTAATCTCTTCGGTGTAAATGTCGTGAAGATGAGATCGGATGACGTTCATGGTTCTGAGCTTTTCCTTATTCATTAAGCATTCTTTATAATCTTGATGTCCTATTTTATTTTTAACAACGCTCTTCTTGACTCCTTTGCATTTTTTATGTTCTTCTTCAAGAATCTTGTAAGAGTATGACTTAGGTCGAAGCCCAACAAACTCTTCAATTTGCTTTCCTCCAGTCTCATCCTTGAACATACCAATGACCTTTTTGTTAGCACCCACTTTAAACCCAACGTTTTGAACAGCAGGATGGTTTTTGTCGAAATCACTCGTGTCAAACTTGCTTTCAATATCACCAGCAATGTCTTTATAAAAATCTGCAGTTTCGATTTCATAGATGAGGGAGTCGGTGTCAGTCATCAGCAATTTTACCTCATCACCGTATTTGGGTTTCATGTAATCGTAGTGGTGCTCAAACATGAGAGCTTTACTTATGTCTAGGATGCACATACCCAAGTAAATAGGCTTGTTTTAGACCAACTTTGTTTTCTTCATGTGAACTGCGACTAAGTTTTCATCAAAAATGGTTCTGCTTTCGAAATTCGGTTTTTTCGATAATTTAAGGGCTTCTTTTTTTTCAGTCACCAATCTCACGTCTACATGGTTTTCAATATTCTCCATTGTTTTTCCAAACACGGAGTTGTTCATCAGTTTGAAAAAATCCTTTTCAAAGTCGTTTTTAGATTTAGCCCTTAAGTCAGTGTTAAGATCGATGTATTGTTTCATCCAATCGCTCTCCTCAAATCTAATACCTCGATGAATTTTTGTATTGATCAAACCCATTCGTTCGTAAAGTTTTAAGTTGGTATGATGAATGACATATTTTTTTTTGTTGTTTAAAATTGGAACAAGTTTATCGACTTTATTAATTTTCAATCTTTCAGGAGCCAAAAGGTAATCGTTGTGATCGTCGTGAAGGTGTGTAGGGTAGTCCAAGTCGGCTTCAAGAATGCATGGAATATTTTTCCAATGGGAGAGTTTGTCTTCAGTCATCCATTTAAATCCGTAAGTAGGAAGGGGTTTGCTCATTGCCCATCCATACAAGTTGTTGGCGTCTAAATATTGGATGAATGTAGATGGTTTTGAAGGATCGTAGGAATCACCCATGTATTTGTTATTAGCAATCCCAAGTCGGTTTGAGATCATGCTGATTCCTCCTCGGATTCCTTTTTTAATCATGAGAAGCATATCAGGATCGCTCAGCAACTCCAATTGAATGACAGTCTTTTTTAAACAAGCGTCCCAAGCTAAACCGGGAGAGGTGTAATACCAAGCAGGGTCTAGTTTATAATTTTTCATGCATACGTCTCTGAAATTCTCCATAACATCTGCAAGCATCAAAACGTCTGAGACGTTGTACAGCTCATGATAGTCTTTAAAGGTGGTACAGTTAAATTCATTTTAAACGTTCTGCGCATGCGTGTAATCTTTAGGTTCAATTCCTACGTTGTTCAGTTTAGAGAAAAACGCTTTCATGGGAGGTAATGACGTCTCTGAAAATTTATTAATGGAGTCTACCCAGTCGTAGGGGTAAACACCTTTTTTCCTTATCAATTCAAACTTTTTTCCAGAGTAATATTGAGCGACGTTTTTGCATTGATCATCAGTTAGATTTTTTGACAAATCGTTCAGACTGGAAGCCATGAATCTGAAGCTGTCAAGAAACCTTAATTCTTTCCATACTTCCTGAAGTTGACCTTTCTTATTCATAAATTCTCTTTGATTTTTTTTGAGAAGTTAATATACTTTTCTTCGTTGTTGGGTATGCAGTTTAATTTTCCACCTAATTTTTTGATAAACAAATGGCTGTCGTAGCCGGACAAATTGTGAAATAGGATGGGTATGAATTTTAATATTTGATAATCCAAGTTGCAATTGTTGTGAGCAGCTCCACGATACTTTCCAGTTAAATGGCAGTGGTCTAAGTCTTTATCTCCGTTAAGATCTTTACTGCAAATGTGGCATTGTGTAGCCTTTTTAAAATTCTTTTCATCCTCATCAGTCATCACTTTCTTTTTTTTAAAATCAATCTTGTTGACAATAGTTTTAAGGTCTTCTTTGAGCAAGTCTATGAATTTTTGACCTACATCATCCTCATCGCTTTCTGCTGTGTATGTGACTGGTTTTCCTTTATAAAGGTTGTCGTCGAAGCATTTGATGTAATAGCAGAAGGAGCTTGAAATATGCTTTTGATATTGTTTGGTGTAAGACTGTTTTGAGTCAGGGGTGCAAGTGTTAACAGGTTTGATGAAGCTTTCAAAGTCGGCATACACAACATAGGGAACTCTCATCGACCTTTTATAGTATTGAAACTGAAGGAGTGTTCTTTTTTCAGGGAACTCTACTTTTATCGACTCATGTTCTATACAGTAAGGCCAATGTTTAAGAAGCGCTTCTTCAGAATTGAAACCTTGCAAGCAATTTCTACAATAATGTTTTTTATGTTGGTGTGAAGATGTTTGAGATGAAAGCAATCGACTTAAACTTTTAATCACACAATAATGATTCGTTTCCTCGTTTGAAATGATGAGCAAATCGATTTGATGCTTTCGATCTAAATATTTAGATGCTCTTGAAGGACGAACCTCTTTATTTTCAAACCATATAAAAACGTGAATAGCAATGTCAGGATTGTTTTTTTCAAACTTCTTGATTTGATTCATCTTGACGGGAAATTCCATTCTTTCCCAATTCAACTCTTCCGATTTTTTATTCAAGTCTTCATCCACTCTCTCATTATGTCTATTTACCAAATTCAACGCCCTGGTGACAGACCATTTAAAGCAATGATCGTTAATGTTTTTCATATTAATAATTGCCTTTTTGTTTCTCAGCTTATCAGGCAGCTCAATGTAGAAAGAACCGACGAGAGGTTCGTAATCAATCATGTTCTTTTATCTATTTTTAAAATTTTATGAACTTTCCAAGGGGATCCCTCTTTGTTGTAATTTGCAATGCTTTCAAGAATCTTTCTTTCCACATCTCGAAGAGCTCTCCAGTATCCGTTGATTCGAGAATAACATCGTATTTAGTATTGAAGGGAACATCATTGCGAATTTTTACCACTCCTGTGATATCGTTAGTCTGAATCATATCACAGGTTAAAACAAGTTGTGTTTTTGTGTTTTTCTCTATGACTTTGATCACAGTTTTCTCACCAAATTTAAAAAAACGAGAGGATCATTATATAGGATAGGAGGACTGTAAGAAAGTTTCTTGGTGACATAATGTAGAGCTGAATCAACCAACTCGAATTTTATTTTAGGTTGTCTTGGAGCAGGTGTGGTAAATACAAGACCTTTGAGAGACTATCGTTTTTTCCACTCCATTTTTGACATTGCTCACTGCATTCTTCACAGGTGTTGGAACGTATGGATCAATGACAGTGAGTACTTGGTTAAAACCATGATTAACCGCATTAATAGCAGTCGTCTTAAACCTTGAAAATAAACCAGGAGTAAGCACGCGAGTTGAATCGGTAACAGAATAATCAAGGAGAGGTGGTTTCGGAGCAATGGCAGGTTTAACGAGTGGATTTTGTAAATGAGCTGGTTTCGGAGCAATGGGAGGTTTAACATGTCTTGGTGGAATAATGGCTGGTTTTGGAGCAATAGGAGGTTTATTATCTTTAACAACAAACCGTACTTTTGCAATTTTACAAAAACTTTAACAGGAGGTCGAACAAACCTATTCGCTGTAGCATGGCGAGACTCTATAGCCTCAATAAGGTCGGCTTTTCTCATTTTTAAGTAGCCTTTAATGCCACATTCTTTAGCGGCTTTACGTAATTCTTTAACATTCATTTTTAATAGTATAGAAAATTTTTCTTAAGTCAAAATCAATTTTTTACTTCTTCGAAAAAAATTAAAAAGGTTCACATAAACTAGTTTCCTGTTCAAACTCTTCTTTCTGCTCTTCCAACGTCATTTCCTTTTCATTTACTCCTTTGATCAAGTCTTCTTTGACATTTTCACAAAAAACAATTTCCTCCTTCAATTCTTCTCTTTCCTCTTTCAACGTCATTTTTTCATACGCCCTTTCATTTTTTCTTTTTCTTAAGTCTTCTTTGACATTTTCACAAAAAACAACTTCCACTTCCAACTCTTCTTTTTGCTCTTCCAACGCCTTATCATTTATTCCGTTTATCAAGTCTTCTTCCACATTTTCACAAAAAACAACTTCCTCTTCAAACTCTCTAATCATTTCTCCCATCTTTTTTCATTTGGAAATATTTTCCTTAACTCAAAATCAATTTTTTAACTCTTTCGAATTGAAAAATTAAGCAACAAGATAACTTGCATGAATTTCGCTTATAGCATCGTATACATGCGCTTGACCCTTTTCATCAAATCTAATTGTATAATTCCTTTTTCAGTCATCATATGCAGTAAATTTACATCCAGCTGTATGAATTTCATTGCCCATTTCAGTAAATACATGTGCTCGACCCATGTCATCAAATTCAATCACATACTTCCTTTCCATCTTTTTAAAAATATCAAGAAATTTTTTAACTCGAAAAGAATTCAAAAATGTTTAAGCAGCAGGAGCGCATAATCTTCCCATCCAACGAGACGAAGTGAATTTTTGAAGTTCTTCCCACTCTTTAGCAATAATATCATTTTCCGCTTCATGCAAATCTTCTGAGTTGTCACACGTTATTGCACCTTCCAGTTTTAACACTTCGCCTTCCAATTCTAACACTTCACCTTCCAATCTTGATATTTCGTCTTCCAATATTGATCTTAAAACACGCAATATCATAAATTTGTAACTCAATCTCTGATATTCGTCAAATCTATTCGATTCAAGCAACTCACGTAATGTTATGCAACACCACATTATCCTTTCATCTAACCCATGTTTTCTTTCTTTCAACCGTCTTATCCTTTCATCCAACAAATGTTGACTTTCTTGCAACTGTCTTATTCTTCCATTAATCTCATTCATATCCATCTTTTTTTTCATTTGGAACTATAGTCTTAACTCGAATTCATTTTTTTAGATTGTCCCACCGGTCTTTCTTCCATCACGTCTTTTATCCATTCGCTCTTGTTAATCAGATGGTTTTCCAACGCCAGCATCAACAAAGCCATTTTGCTTTTTGAAGTTTGAGTAATGCCGTTCTCTCTCAGCAGCATTTTCAAATCTTTTTTCGTGTACCTCATTTTTTTTAACGCTTAAAAAAATTATTACGAAAAATCAATAAACAACGTTCATCTTTTTCCAGTCAGATTTATTCCTGAGCATCTTGTCAGAGATAGCCACGGTAAAGGCTTCAGTGTTAGCAGGAACGTTATTATTAAAGGCGGCCTTAATTTGCACGTCTAACACGGTTGATTTTAACCTTTCAGCCTGCTTGCTCACATCAAAGACGAAAAGAGGGCAAATGTATCTGTAATTTAAACCAGTCATATTAGGTTGAGCAACAATGTCGCCAATGCCATAAAGCCTGTTGTCAAACTTGCACGCAACTCTGTAAGCCCTTGAGAATTTGTTGTTTTTAAAGTCCAAGTCGTAGTCCACAGCAGGATACCTTTCGCTGTTTAAGGTGACATACGTGTTTTTAATGGCGCAGTGATCAAAGACGGATGGATTTCGGTCTTAAAGTCCGGCTCTGTTGGTTTGGAATCCAATGACGACATACCTCGGTCTCTCGCTGGCAGATCTTGCGTTCAATCTCCAACTGAATGTGTTTGCCATGGGAACGTAAATGGTGTCACATTGTCTAGATTTAAACGAGAGTGGAACGTCTACTTTAGACTCGATGATCTTATACAAATTGTTGCTCTCCAAGAGAGAGGGAGTGACATGAGGCATGAACAAAGACAATTTAGTCAAGTCCACTTTTCCAGCAGCTGTTTCCAGCCGTGTCGCTCTTTCTCACAAAGGTAACGGTGTGCTTAAACCCATAAAGAACTTTGTCGTAATCATCGCAAAAACCAAAAATGTGTTTCAAAGGAATGCAAAACGAAAAGGTTCCTTTATCGACGGGTTGCTTGATAATATAAGCGTGTCTGTTGATAAAACCAGAGTTAGCAGTCAGATCAGCATCCACAGTCGTATCGCGTTGCCACAGCTGATTCATACCTTCAGATATATGAAACTCGACCGGATATTTAAGATATCCAAACATAGTGGTGGATTGACGAGGGCTATAGATGGTTCCTACCTCTTGATTCGACAAATAGTAAGAAATTTGGCTAAACAGATGCATGATACCGTTGTTTGCAAAAGTAACCACATCTGCGTCTGCATAAGCCGTACCGTCTGCTTTAGTCAGACTTCCTTCAACCAAGAGATAAACCTCAGAGGGAAGCGTGAACAAATCTTGCTGTTCAATATTAATTCTTATCTCTCCAGTGTTGTTTAATTTGGTGCTCACGGGCTCATACTCGTGAAACTCGAATCTCTCGATTCCTTCATCAATCATGACTTCTGTAAAATTTAAAATATCGGAGTTTGCCAATTTTTATATGAAAGAAAAAAAAATTTTTAATAGTCGACTCTGAAATTTTTTAGACAATTTTAAGTCCACTACCCATTTTAACCAGGTCTTGGATTCGAATGGCGTTTTTAAGACTGAAAGATCCACCCATCATGGAATACTCATCCACAAATCCTGTTCGACTTCGAATAGGAGCTGATTTAGCCAGCTCTGAAATAATGTCTTTGCTTTTTTGAGTTATTTTTGGCGTCCCCGTTTTGACGTACACCTTTTCAAGAGCTTTCTTGCCTTTATCAATAGCCACATCTTTAGCAGTAGTAATCCCAGAAGAAGCTAGCTCTTTTCCAGCAGACTTGGCAGCCATAATCGCTTCTCGTCCCAATTCGCTTTTCGCCATTTTAGTAGCCAAAGTCGACGCTACTCTCGATGCGCTCGACGCAGCCGCTCGTGTCATGAAATTTTTAAACGTTTCAAGTATTCCACTTCCACCAATCACGTGCTTTCTCACATATCTCTTTCTGTAAACGATCATTTTTTATATACATGAAAACGTTACTTTATGCATCTCTGAATGGCTTTGTACTGATCTTCGCTAATCACCTCTTTTCTCAACAGTTCATCGCATATGCTCACAGCCTCGTTTCTTGAAGCCGTGTTTCCAGCATGTCCAGTAGCAATACTCAATGGAAGCTTTTCCACCAACGCATTCGGATAGCTGGGAAAGATAACCACTCCATGACGTTTTTTTCCTTTAAGATCGTTTTTAATAGGTATGATGAACTGATTGTATTTCTCAACCTCTGCCGCTCTTGGCTTGTTCATTCTTGCATCTGGCCTTAAGGCTCCGCTATCTGACAATATTTTTGAGTAATGAGTCACATCTTCATCCGTCACGTCGAAATTCTTTGAAATGTTTGGATTGGTCAACAACTCCCAAAGACCTTTTGTTCCTTCATACCTTTCACCTCCATCAATCATATCATTTCCATCAAATAAAACACTCATTTTTCCAATCGTATATTGACCATCGTTTTTACTCAATTCAAATTTGTTCTTAAAACTTGTTTTAAATTTAGCTCTTGTGTCCAGATCAAACAAACTCCTCAAAAAAGTATCGCTCTCAGGAAGAATAGACGGCTCTTCTATTCTTGATGATTCTAAAAAAGGCTTGCTGCAATCTCGCTCAGGCTTGATGCTATCTTGCTCAGACTTGATTTGAGCATCTTTTTATTGCTCTCGATGATTGGTTTAAACAGTTTGCTCACATCCGTCTGGAATTGAGAATCCATAAAGTTTTCATTCATACTTTCTTGATAAATTTTACTTCTTCTCGCCAACACCTCTTTCACAATTTCATCCCGTTTATTCGGGTCATGTATTTTATAAAAGGACATTTTTTAAAATACGCAGAAAAAGTTTATTTCTTAAAAAAGTTATTAAACGTTAGAATCGCGTCTTCTCGCCCTTTTTGGATCAAAGACTCTTTCGTCAACTCGTCTATTCCCTTTTTAACTTTTGATCTTATCTCCTCCACCATCACTTTAAACTTTTAAAGCTCGCCAATAATCAGTTGAAACTCAGAATCGCTTATTTTTCCATCCATCAACGCTTTTGAAATGTGCTCGCTGATCGTGTTCAATTTCGACTCTGCCAACACTTTTATCTTTTCATGCTTTTCTGCTTTTAGCGTCAACTTCTTATTCACTTGCCCTCCAACAATGGATAAAAAACCCATGCCCATAGCTACACATTCACAAGCAATCGCCGCTGGACTGGCTACAATCGTACTCAAAAGACAACTTCCAATCGTTCCAAGCGCTATGCATAACAATTTTAAAAGCGCGATGGTACTTTTTACTCAAATGAATTCTCTTTTTTCTCTCATTGTCCATCTCTTTCTGAATCTCGCTTATTTTCTGAAGCCTGTAAACAGAACCTTCTTTTTCCACTGGAGCCGTTGGAAGAACCGGATATATTTCTTTATAGCTTTTAGCATCCATTTTTATTAATGCAAAAAAAATATTTTTTTAAAGAAAATTTACAAAAGACAAACTTTCACTTTTTTTAATCGTCACGTCCTTACCGCTCCTGTTGTATATTTCCATAGAGATTTGATCCACAGGCTCGGAGATGATGATGCTGTGATTAAAATAATTCAACTTTACATTCAAAGCATGTCTCAAACTCACCAACGCTATCCCCTTTTCAACACCAAATAAAAACATAATCTGCTGTTTAGAAGACTTTTCCAATTTCATGTCTGTTTGAGCAAATATCTCATATCTCTCACCCCCTTTTAACGGAGGGTGCTTTAAATACGAGTCAAAAACAATAACGCATTTTTTCCACTCTTTCTTTCGATCATAATGAACTCTTCTTACACATTGCATCTTTTTTTTATTATAAAAAAATTATTTTTAATTGCATCTTATCATACAATTAAAAATTTTTGAAAAGGTGCTTAAATTTACCATTGCGAAAATTTTCTTTTTCTTTTCTTCTTTCATCTTGTTCTTTTAATATTTCAAAAATGGATTTGTAAATTTCAACCTCACGCCATCCCACTCCTATGCTTTTTAAATACTGAACAGAATTCATCATTTTAACATCTTTAACTTCCCCGTTTTCATTTTCCAAAATTATTATTTTTCTTACCATTTCATTGTCTATAGAGTTTTATAATACGCTTGTCAGAGAAGGTAAAAGCTTCCGGATTGACCTGTTTGCGCGTCACCGGAGTTGAGCGTGACAACAAGTCTTCTGCAAGCTGCGACGTTACGCATAGAGTCTGCTTCTCCGAAATTTCTGTAAAAGGAAATGGTGGTGGTGGATCCGATTGATACAATAGCCCAGTTAATTTGTTGTTAAAAGAGTTTACGAATGATCCGTTCCACGAAGACAAGTAAAAATCTTCTAATCCAGACAAAGAGAAAATGCATTTGCTATTCGCGTCATACTCAGGGAAAGTGGTGTAATTGTTTGCACTGTAGGTTGTCCATGGAGTAATGACGTGTCCATTTCCAGGAGGGACTGTACTTCCATCGTACATTCTCACTCTAGATTCCCACCATGTATTTCAAAAACACGCCATTTCCCTTGCCAATAGCATTCATTCATTTTATATTCAGTTCCATTAGTAGTGTTCATATATCTGAACGTGACCGAGTATAGCTTGTAAAACGGCAAGTAAGTAGGAATGGAAGGAAATGTGCTGATGAAAGGTTGAATAAAGTACGTCACTGGTGAAGCTGTTTTGTTACGTAATATGATGGCAATGCTTGATTTGAAAGGCATGTCTAGGGTGAAATAGCCTCCCTAAAGAAGTGGAGTTGGCAACGTTATATCCTTGCAAAGAGTTGGCATAACCTGGTCCTCCGAGAGGAGAAAAAAGCAAGTCGCTTGCAAGGGTTACTTTATCCACACCATCAACGTCTGTGACCATTGAATAATTCCCCACGTTGATCTCCACGTCTGTATGAATTCGAAGAAAAACGTTTCCAGGAATGCTAAATCCTCCTGTGACAGTTCCATTGACAGCCAACCACAATCTTCTCAACACTCCTGGACCGTCAGAGTAAGTGAATACAGTAGCCGCATCTGTTAATCCAGGAGCAATCGTTTGTTGCTTTAAACCCAAACTGGTGAATCCTGATCCAGGAGCCATTCCTAAAAAACTGGGTTTTAGCGATAAGGCATCTACATAATTCTTTGTCGCTCCATCTTCTGCGTTGGTGGGATCAGTTACGTTGATCAATTTATGAGAATTTAAATCCAAGTCTGTCGTTCCACCTGACGCATGTGTGTTCACGTAATTTTTTGTGGCTGAATCTGAGGCTGAAGTGGGCTCAGCCAAATTGGTGAGTTTATGTGTTGTCATGTTGATGTCGGTGTAATAAATATTATTGTAAGAGACTTTGGTGTCCACGTAAGCTTTTGTTGCAGCATCGTGCAAATTGGTGGGATCAGTCACGTTGATCAACTTGTGAGAGTTCATATCAATGCTTCCAGTGATGGTGCTTGACCCGTCTGTTTTAACACACATGCAAGAACTCACGTCGACGTAATTTTTTGTAGCCGCGTCATGCAGAATGGTCGGTTTGTTCAAATTGATCGCCTTGTGAAAATTTAAATCCAAGTCCGCAGCTCCAATCACCGTTCCTCCACCTGATGAATGCGTGTCCACATAATTTTTTGTAGCAGCGTCATGAGAAGTGGTTGGTTCTGCTAAATTAATGATTTTGTGAGAATTAAAATCAATGTCTGAAGTGATGGTGCTGTTTCCATCTGTTCTCACATGCAGCTCACTTGATGTCACTAAATAAGAGTTGTAAAAATACTTCCCCAATCCTGTCCTTCCAAACTTGTCAATCATTTTACTTACTACAAAAAAACTTTTTACCAAAGGGTGTCTATGATGCTTTGAAAGTCAAACCCTTCATCCATCTTCTTCAAGACGTAAAAACACAAATGACCACAATAAGACGTGTCTCCAAATTGAACTCTCTCACTGTTGTAATAAACTGGACTTTTTAAATAGTCAACCAATTCGACAAGAGGAGGCTGAGCGTAAGAATCGAAACTATATTTATTATCACCGTCTTTATACCAACACGTCCAATGAAAACCACCTGTGCTTGAATCTCCCGTATTCACAATGCCACATTCTTTTCTTCTCGGCTTTTTAGGCAACTCGTCTCTCATAAAAACACCTCGAAAGTTTTTAATCTTAAGTTTTTTTGCTACCTTTATCAATTGAAAGTCGGTTAAAGCCTCATTAGGCAAAACAATTCCTTCAACGTTAATCATTTTTAAATTCGTTTAAAAATTTAAAAATCTTCATCAGATTCAACCTCTCCCAAATCCAAATCGCTCATAATGCTTTGAACTAAAGACACATTTTTAGCAATCGCCACCTCCGGAAGCTTGACTTGAATGGACTCGATCTGCGGTCCAATAAAAATACCTTTAATCCTTAAAGACGCAACAGCAAAACACCTTTGACGAACATACACCAATGGATCTGCTTTTACAAGCTTTTTATTCTCCTTTTTGTAAAACAAGGAAGTAATGCTCTATTCTTTTGTATACAACTTTCCGAAAAAAATAGAAGATCCTGATCCATTTTGCTTGAATATGGATAAATCTTCCGTCATGATCTTTTTCGTACTTCCTTCTTTTTTCAACAATGCTGTCCTAAAGATGACTTGCTCGCGAAGAAATTTTGATATTTTTTCAGCCACCTCCATAAACTTTATTTCTTCTTCGCTCGGTCCCTTTTTTTCATCGTAGCTGATAAAAGACATGGAATATCTAGTCAGCTCTTTAGTCTTGGAGTGTAAGCTTTCAAACACACCCAAAGAAAACAAAACGGGAGTTCTTAATACGAAAGGACCTTTTCCATTCGCATACTCATAATACAAAGGAATCTTTTGGTATTGAATAGGCTTTGTGGCTGCGTAAATCTCTCCAACCAATAATTTGCTCTCATCAAAATTCTCAATTGTCCCAAAATTCAACTTTTTATATAGAAAAGAAAATTAATTAACTCATTTTTTAATCCGTGGATCATTTTAACGGGGAAAGATCTTTATTATCCATCCATGAGTTAAACGAGTCTGGATATCCCAACCATTTAACTAACCACTTGCTCTTTGTTTTGCGAATGATTTCTTCAATTCTGAATATGTCTTGATGCGTCTTTTGCATCTCCTGTTCGTAAAAAGTACCTTGAATCTCTTCACCATTAGCGTCAATGATTTTATACGTAGGAGGATCCGTATACTGAACTTTTGACACGGTAAAAACCTCCTCAGTCCATCTCGGCGTATACCCCTTTTTAAAATGAGACTTCTTTTTTGTAATCCTCACTTTGTCATCTATGGAAAATTTTGGATCTTTTCTTTCTTTCTGTTTGCCATACAGATTCATCCAAACCTTATATTTATTCTTTTCTTCACTAGCTTCAACTGGTGTTATTTTGATGAAAAATGTTTGGTATGGTTGTAATTTTTCACTATTTCGTCTAAAACGTCACTGTATTTATTAGTGTTGTTCGCTGAAAAATATTTAAACATTTTTTCTTTCATCGTTCTGTTCCACCTCTCAACGACATAGCTTTTTTCCTCGTTTTCAGTAGAATACAATTGCACACCCAACGCTTTCACATGCTTGTTGTAAAATACTTTTCCTTTGTCCACCCACAATTTAGAACACTTTCTTTTTTCAAATATTTTTTTCAACGCTTCAGCTACATCAAGACCCGTTTTGCTTTTTAATGGAACAATCCATCCATACTTTGAAAACACGTCAATCACCATGAGCAAATATTTTACGCCATTGTTGAATTTTGAAAAAGAGCGCATGTCAACCAAATCTGCAGCCCATATTTCATCGACGTCGTTCACAATCACCCTTCTTCTTTTAAAATGACGAATGACCGGTTTATGATGCTCCTCTGCAAGCTGATCTGTCCGTTTCAAGTTCGTCGTGGGAATTTTTTTTTTTACCAACACCCAATCCAAATTTAGCTTCGGCTTTAATCACAGGAGCAATGAGCTTTCTTTCGTTGATTTCTTTTTGAGTTGGGTAGGGTATAAAATCAATCTCCTCAAGCATCATCTGATCTGCTAAATTTCTGTTCTGTTTATCATTTAAATATTTATAAGCCAAATCGTGATGGTATGCCGCATTGTCCACTCTGTCCACTGGCTTGCTCCATTGATACATGTCGGTTGAAGTCAGTCTCTTATCCAAATTCGTACAAAGACCAGCAAAGTTCATCCTGGGAATATGCATTTCTCCTGGAAACCTAGCCCATGGAAGCTTCACTTTGCTCGACAGTTTATTCAACGACTCTACCAAATCACCTCTTTTTGTTGCAGAAACAAACTTGCATTTGGTCGTTCCGCAAACATCGCAAGCCCCTTTCAACATGTCTGTTGTTTTTACTCATCTCGTTCCTCATATGGATTCGTTTCAGTTTCTCTTTTACACTTGATGCAATAGATTTTTAATACGTAAAAAAAATTTTTTATATATATAAAAAATGGAAGTGATTGATTTATTATGGAACATTGTAAAAACTAAAAGAAACAACAACGCTCTTTTACCTAGAAGCATTCGAAGAATCATCGTCGGAAAGGGTGGATGCGGAAAAACAACGTTGCTTCTCAATTTATTGCTAAGACCGGGATGGCTCGATTATAACCGATTACAAGTGTTTGGAAAAACCCTCCTTCAACCCGAATACAAAAAACTCAAAAATTCCTTAGAAAAAAAATTACCAAAAGAAATCATCCTAGAACTTTTCAACATTCAACAAAGAACTAAACTCTAGTACTGAAGTCGTCATAGAAGAAATTTCTAAAAATTGGGAAGGAAAAACATACGTAGAGTGTCAATTCTTTGAAACTGAAGAAGACGTTCCTGAACTTGAATCCTTAGCCTCTGCCAAAAACAATTTAATGATCTTTGACGACTTGCAACTCACCAAGCAAAACAAATGCGACAAATATTACATCCGAGGAAGACACTCCAACGTAGACTGCTTTTATCTCGCTCAAAACTACATCTTTCTCCCCAAACAAACCATCAGAGAAAATGCTAATTTTATTTGCCTCTTTCCTCAAGACCAAAAACACGTCGATCATCTCTACAGAGACCATGCTGCTATTGACAGGGACAAAGAAGAATTTAAAATATTCTGCAAGTTCTGCTGGTCGCAACCTCATGGGTTTGCCGTCATTGACTTGTCTTCTAAAAAGAACCAGAGAAAATACCGAAGCGGGCTAAGCGAATTTTATTTTCCAAACGAATAACAAACAAGTCCAGATTCTATTAAATTGTTAAATCTAAAAAAGAAGCTTCTACCGTAGACAGAAAGCATTATTAGAACCTACTTTGACGTTCCTATCGAACTTGGAACTGAAAAAAAGTATGAAATGGTCTGGTGGGCTCGAGACGTATCGCAGCTACCCACACATCACCTCGAAAAATTACGTCTTCAGATAAAGTCCTAACCTAGGATCAACCAGTTGCACCATCATCATTGAAGAAGGCGCTTACGAAATTAACGAAAACAACGATTACTTGCAAAAAGAAATGAAAAAGCAATGTGGAACTTTATACAGAGCAGATGGACTCTTTTAAAACATGAATGCTTTTAAAGAAAATAGGCTTTTATTACTCCTATTTTTCCAGTAGACATTGACTTAAATGAACTAATTTTTTAAATATAAAATGTTTATGGCAAGAACAAAGTATGCAGGTGATTTGAAAGCCATGTTTAATCTTTTGTTTTATAATATGAAAATGGTAAGCCTAAGTATTAGCAAAGAAGGAATTCATTTAAAAGCAAAAACAAATATTCAATTTAAGTTTGAAATTGATCTTCCAGCAGAGCAGTTTGACGAGTATGTGATTAATTTTGACGAGCCTTTGTATATTGGTATTAAGAGTTATATTAATAAGGTATTTAAAACGATGAAGAGTAAGAGTGTAGTGACTTTCTCGATTCTTAGTCCTGGAAGTTTGACGATTGATGTAAAGTTTTTAGATCCTTTTGAGAATAGCATTAAGGTGATGACAGAGAATATTCAAAATGTGTATTTTCTTGATTATTTTTTCAACGAGTCTAAAAGAAGAATTTCAGTTTCGAGACTTAGTGACATGTGTCGAATGATTAAGCCTACTTCTGAATTTAGCGTAACAAGAGATAAAGGATTCTTTATTTTTTCGAAGAACACTCAAGATATTTTTTCAGAGAGTTTTGAATTTGGAGTAGAGGATTTGTCAGAGGAGATGAACGTTCATAGCGTGTATAAGTCGGAGCAATTGTATTAAATATCAAAGATTGTTTTATTTTCAGATGTATTAGATGTTTTTGTTGAGAAACATAATCTGCTTATGTTCATGTCTACTGGAAAAATAGGAGTAATAAAAGCCTATTTTCTTTAAAAACATTCATGTTTTAAAAGAAGTTTTATAAAATAGCGCCTAAGAAGGGAATGCTTGAAAAAGGAGAATTGGGACCAAGAAGCAAACCAGAGCCGATAGGTTCATATCCTTTTCCTTTTTTAATAAAGAGTCCATCACCGAAAATGGGTTTATTTTTAGTCCAAGGTTTTAAGTATAGTCCAGAACCTGCAGCAGCGAGTTTTACTCCTTTTCCATTTTTGCTCATGTAAACAACACCTCGTCCTGCGATTTTATCCACCATGGCTGAACCAGCAGAAGAGCCAACTCCTGCAAGCAGTCCAGTGGCAAGAGCAGGAACGACGTTTGTAGCAAGAGTGCTTCCAATCATTCCTAATAAAGGTAAAAGAGCTCCTATGAAACCTCCTTCTACTTTAGAGTGGTAGGCAATTTGTCTTTTGCTCAACTTAAGAGTGATTCCTTTGCCATCTTCGTATGCTTTTCTAATTTTGTTAAATTGAGACAGAGTAACTGCGAGAACTTGTACGCCATTTAAATCTTGATGAGAGAGTTTAATGCTAGCATCGGTTTTATCATGCATTGTTTTTTTAATTTTATCAGCTCGTACTTGTGAGATGTTCAGTTTGATATTTTGATAATGACTCATTTTTTAATAGAAAAAAAAGAAAAATTTTAATGATCAACAGCGCTGTTTGTATATAAATCTTGCAATACAGAAGAAATTCGTTCTCTCACATGAAATCAAATAATGATGTCTTTTCTTTTAAAATCGATTAAATCTCCATTTTGATCAACAAGTTGCGTTTCCATTCTAGAAATTTTGCTAACGGCAAATGGTAAGTAGATGAGATGAAACAGTTTTTCGATAAGTTTGTATCCAGGAGGAGCATCAGGGTAGACGGAGTAAATATCATTGGTTGATTTTCCATCTAAATAGGATGAACCAATAATGTCATTGGTGACTCTAATTACGGCAAGTTCTTTAATTCTTACAATGCTTTCAGATTCGTAAAAGTCGATAATGCTGGTGACTTTATTAGGGTCAATACGATCTTCTTTTTTCTCAACATAAGTGTATTCCTTTTTATCAAAACCGAGAAGTGAGGATAAGCTGTTGTTTACGTTAAAGTCAACCCAATAATGAAGATTTGAGCCAGGTTTTCCAAAAGTGAGATTAGACTTTGAAGTCGTATCACTTGTTCCAAGAATGAATCCATCTGCTCTGTATAACGTTCCACATTGCGTTTTCACAGTGTCAAAAGTTTGGTATACAGATCCGCCTACGTATAAAATAGGCGACGGTAACGGAGAAGAAATTCAAGGTACTTTTTACGAGCAGGAAATGCAAAAGACTCATCGAGACATATTTAGAATTGAAAAAATCATTCGAATGCAAAAGAACAGGTCATTGGTTAAATGATAAGGATATCCAGACTCGTTTAACTCGTGGGTGGATCATAAAAAAACAATTCGTATGCAAAAATGAGTTAAGTAATTTTCTTTTCTTTATAAAAAGATGAATTTCGTGACGATTAATAATTTTGATGAGAGTAAATTATTTGTCGGAGAACTTTATTCAGCCACAAAACTTATTCCATACAAAAAAATAAAGCTGTATTATGATTATACCTCTGGACAAGGTCCTCATTTATTGCGAACACCTACGTTATTTTCGTACGGCGTGTTTGAGAACCACAGCATTGAGACTGGAGAATTGTTTGGTTTCTCCATGTCCTCTTTCGGTTTCAACGAAAAAAAGGGCATAAATGAAGAAGAAAAAAAGTTCATCGAGGTGACTGAAAAAATATTAAAATTTCTTCGTGAACAAGTCATCAAAACGACTCCTTTGTTAAAAAAAGGAGTCATTTTGATGACTTGTTCACGAAGAAGTCGTGAATGGATTCAATCTGCGATCCTATAAAAACACCTTCAAGAATTGAAGGTGTTTTTATAGGATCGCAGATTGAACCCATTCAAGTCAAGATTCCTGAAAGGATTATCATTAAAGTTTTACCTTCTTTTCAATCCATCATGAGTGATTTAGATTTTTAAATTTTTAAACGAATTTAAAAATGATCAACGTAGAAGGAATTATTTTGCCTAATGAAGCTTTAACTAACTTTCAATTGATAAAGGCTGCTAAACAGTTAAAATTAAAAAACTTTTGAGGTGTTTTTGTAAGAAATGAGTTGCCAAAAAAGTCGAGTAGAAAAGAATGCGGTATAGTGAATACGGGAGATTTGAGAACGAATGGATTTTATTGGGTGTGTTGGTTCAAAAAGGACGATAAAAAATATAGTTTTGACTCTAATGCTCAGCCTCCTCTTGCAGAGCTCGTCGATTATTTAAAAAGTCCAGATTATTACAACAGCGAGAGAGTTCAATTTGGAGACACGTCTTAATGCGGTCATTTGTGTCTTTACGACTTGAAGAAAACGGACAAAAGATTAGACTTTCAAAGCATCATGAATACCCTTTGGTAAAATAAAAAATCTCCAGTAGATAAAATGATTGACAAGTTTGGAAGGACAGAATTGGGGAAGTATTTATACAACCCTTATTTAGTCACAGCAAGTGAGCTGTATGTGAGAGCGGATGGAAACAGCACTATTACTGCAGACATTGATTTTAATTCTCAAAAAATCATTAATTTAGCAGAACAGTCCAACTCTCACGACGCCGCTACAAAAAATTACGTTGACACGCATTCGTCGGGAGGAACTGGCACGGTGATGAGAGCTTCTGACTTGGATTGAAATTTTCACAAGGCAATCAATTTGAATGAACCGACCATTCTGCATGACGCCGCCACAAAAAATTACGTCGACGTGAGTTCGAGCATGTGTATTAAAACAGACGGGTCAAATACCATCACGGGAAAGATTGATATGAACTTTCACAAATTGCTCAACGTGGCTGATCCTTCCGCTTTAAAAGACGCAGCGACAAAAAGCTGCGTCGACACCAAAGTGGTTTATAATAATATTTCTTACACAGACATTTACATGACCGCACACAAACTTACCAATTTAGCAAAACCTACATTGGCTTCAGACTCTTCCACAAAAAATTACATCGACACGCATGCGTCAGGCGGAACTGCTGTTGGCACTTCCGATTTGGATTTAAATTTACGCTTTTTACGGAACCGGAACAAATGTGCCTAAACAAGTTTTTCTTCGAATTCATACCGACGGTGAAATTAACGTGGGAAATTATTCAACTAGCTCAAGAGGAATTGGTCTAGGCCAAACCAGTCTCGGTTGCGACATACTTTTTTCTCCTTTAGGTGGTTCTTATGAGGCCAACTCTTTGCAAGGATGCAATGTTTTCAACACCACATTCATTGGAGGGTATTTCACGCTCGACATGCCTTTTAAAACAAACATCTCCATACTATTACACAACAAAAATACTTCAGCCATCACGTACTGGATTCAACCATTTATATCTACATTTTCTTCCATTCCTACCTACTTGTCGTTTTACAAGCTTTACGGGACAACGTTTAGATATCTCAACACCACTTATGGGAATGAATATATTTTGCTACACACCCCAGAAAAAGGAAATGGCGTGTTTCTGAAATATACCAGAATGCACAAAGTTGGCGCCTCTGGAAACTGATGGGAATCTAAGTGAGAATGTACGATGGAAGTACAGTTCCTCCTGGAAATGGATACATCAATACTCCGTGGACAACTTACAGTGCGAACAATTACACCACTTTCCCTGAGTGTGACGCTAATAGCACATGCATTTTCTCTTCGCCTGGATTAGAAGATTTTTACTTGACTTCATGGAAAGGATCAAACTTGACTTCGTTCAACAACAAATCGACCGGTTTGCTGTACCAATCCACCTCCTCTATCGGATCCACCACCACCATATCCTTTTACAGAAATTTTGGAGAAGCAGACTCTATGCCTAGCGTTGCAGCTGGAAGAAGACTTGTTGTCACGCTCAATTCAGGCGACGCGCAAGTCGGGCAATCTGGAAGCTTTTACCTTTTGCTTGAACAAGCGTATTATTATTCCTAATGGACTTAAAGAAATTCTTGACAAAATAAAAAAAATGAGAATATTACGAAATGAAGACGTACCTGTTCNAATTTTGGAGAAGCAGACTCTATGCCTAGCGTTGCAGCTGGAAGAAGACTTGTTGTCACGCTCAATTCAGGCGACGCGCAAGTCGGGCAATCTGGAAGCTTTTACCTTTTGCTTGAACAAGCGTATTATTATTCCTAATGGACTTAAAGAAATTCTTGACAAAATAAAAAAAATGAGAATATTACGAAATGAAGACGTACCTGTTCAGTATTTAAGAAGCAAAGGAGTGGGATGACGAGAGAGAGAGAAACTAACAAATCCATTCTCATACAACAAAAAGAAGACGAAGAAAGAAAAAAAGATCGTGAAAAATTTCGTAAAGAATATCTTGAGAAACATTTTTAATTGTAGGATGCAATTAAAAATAATTTTTTTAAAATATAAAAGGATGCAATGTGTAAGAAGAGTTCATTATGATCGAAAGAAAGAGTGGAAAAAATGTGTTATTGTTTTTAACCAGTATTTAAAGCACCCTCCGTTAAAAGTAGGTGAGAGATATGAGATATTTGCTCAAAAAGACATTAAATTGGATAAGTCTTCTAAACAGCAGATTACGCTCATGTTTGGAATTGAAAAGGGGATAGCGTTGGTGAATTTGAGACATACTTTGAATGTAAAGTTGAATTATTTTAATCACAGTATGATCCTTTCAAAGCCGATAGATCAGGTTGTTATGGAAATATACAACAGAAGCGGCAAGGACGTGACGATTAAAAAAGGCGAAAGTTTATGCTTAGTAAATTTTCTTTAAAAAATATTTTTTTGTCTTAATAAAAAATGGATATTAAAAGTTATAAAGAAATCTATCCGAGTCTTCCTACAGCTCCAGTGGAAGAAGGAGATTATGTTTACAGGCTTCAGAAAATAGGCGAGATTCAGAAAGAGATGGACAACGAGAGAAAAAAGAGAATTCATTTGAGTAAAAAGTATCATTTTAGAAGAGCTTCAAAAGTTTAAAGAGATGGCGGAAGAGATCAGATCAAAAGCTAAAAATGGAATAGATGAGTTGACTAAAGAGTCTTTGATCCAAAAAGGAAGAGAAGATGCGATTCAAGCGTTTAACAACCTATTTATAAAAGGGATCTTAAAACCATTTTTAAGATTGTTTATTTTTTTTCTGCGTATTTTAAAAAATGTCCTTTTATAAAATACAAGAGCCGAATAAACTGGATGAGATTGTGAAAGTGGTGTTGGCGATAAGAAATAAAATTTATCAAGACAGTTCGAATGATAAACTAATGAATGCTCAATTTCAGACGGATGTGAGCAAACTGTGTAAGCCGATTAATGAGAGCAATAAAAAGATGATTGATAGTATTAAGATGAAGATGGGGCCCAAGTCTGAGATGATGGAGTCAGTAAAGTATCCAGTGATGGAGTCTAGTGCTATAGATGAAACAATTCCTTTAGGTAAAATGGCGCTAATGTATTTGAGTCTTCAGAAAAAAGTCAACGAAGGGAAAAGAAATTTTCAGAACAAGTTTGAATTGAGTAGAAAAAGGTGGTCAATATAGAATTGGAAAAATGGGTGTATTGTTTGAAGAAGATGATATGATTGTAGGAGGTGAAAAGTATGTAGGAACAAAAGGTCTATGGGAGTTCATGACTAGTCCCAACATTTCAAAGAATTTCGACGTTACGGATGAAGATATGAAAAATTACTCGAAAATTTTATCAGAAAGTGGAGCTGTAATGCCAGATGCGAGATTGAACAAACCCACTGTTGCCAGGACGGATAAGTACAATAAAATCATCATATCCATTGAAAAAGGAATTAAAGAAAAAGAAATAGAAAAACTCAAAGAACTAGAAAGGCTCAAAGCAAAAAAAGGTTACGGACTCCTTGTTCTTCCAAGCGATCCGAATGCGTTAATAGAAAAGCTTCAATTAAGTATTGCTTCTTGTCGTGCTGGAAACACAGCTTCAAGAAACGTGGCTGTGGGTATATGTGATGAGCTGCTAAGACAAAAGGTGATTAGCGAAGACCAGTACAAAGCCATTCAGAGATGCATAAAATAATTTTTTCATGTATGTAAAAAATGATCGTTTACAGAAATAGATATGGGAGAAAACATGTGATTGGTGGAAGCGGACTATTTGACACGTTTAAAAATTTAATGAGGAGAATGGCTGCTTCCAATGCGTCGAGAGCAGCGTCTGCTTTGGCTGCAAAAATAGCAAAGTGCGAATTGGGACGAGAAGCGATTATGGCTGCCAAGTCTGCTGGAAAAGAATTGGCTTCCTCTGCCATTTCTACTGCTAAAGATGTAGCTATTGATAAAGGCAAGAAGGCTATTGAAAAGGTGTATGTCAAAACTGGAACGCCAACAATAACTCAGAAAAGCAAATATATTATTTCAGAGTTGGTCAAATCTCCTGTTCCAAATGTGTATATAGATGAGTATGCTCAGATGGGAGGTTCTTTGAGTCGTAAAAACGTCATTCGAATTCAAGATCTGGTTCAAATGGGGCGAGGATTTAAAGTTGTCTAAAAAATTTCATTTTTTAGAACTTCTTCTTAAGAAAATTTTTTTTCTTTTCTATAAAAATGGAAAACTCCGAGATTTTAAATTTTACAGAAGAAGTCTTGATTGATGAAGGAACGAGTATGAGCCCGTGAGCACCAATTTAAAAAACACTGGAGAGATAAGAATTAATATTGGACAGCAAGATTTGTTCACGCTTCCTTCTGAGGCTTATCTCTTGGTTGAAGAAAGACTGACTAAAGCATATTGAACATCTTATGCAGACACAGATGTGTTTACTTTTGCAAACAATGGTATCATGCATCTGTTTAGCCAAAATTCTTATTATTTGTCCAATTAAGAGGTAGAAACCATCTATAGCCCTGGTCAAGTTACTACCATGATTGGTTTTCTTAAATACACGACAGAGCTTCAAGTATCTGAAGGTATGAATCAGCTGTGGCAACGCAATACGACTGTGGATGCTGATCTGACTGTTAACACTGGATATAATTCCAGACACTCTTACATTAATAAACAATCTATGGATAAAAGAACCTTTTCGTTTTGCATTCCTTTGAAACACATTTTTGGTTTTTGCGACGATTACAACAAAGTTATTTATGGGGTTAAGCACACCGTTACCTTTGTGAGAAAAAGCGACACGGACGCTACATTTAAAGCCAATGCAACAGCTGCAGGAAAAGTCGATTTGATTAAATTGTCTTTGTTTATGCCTCATGTCGATCCCTCTTTCTAGGAAAAAAACAACCTTTAAAAAATCATCGAGTCTAAAGTAGACGTTCCATTACCGTTCAGATCTAGACAATGCGACACCATTTCTGTTCCTGTGAGTAATAACTTTAGTTAAAAACTCAGTTCGAGATCTTCTGATAACGAGAGACCGATGTATATTGTGAGTGGATTCCAAACCAATAGGGACAGCAGTCAATATCAAAATCCACTCGTCTTTGATCATTCCAACATTAAAAACATTATTGTGTCCTTAAACTCTGTTAGGTATCCTGCTGTAGACTATGACCTAGACTTTAAGAACAACAAATTCTCAAGGATTTATAAAGACACGTGTAAGTTTTGCAACAGAGTTTACGGCGTTGACGGTATTGTAACTCAACCTAATTTAGGCGCTTTAAATTACAGATATATTTGCCCTCTCTTTGTTTTCGATGTAAGCAAGCAGCAAAAAGCATTACAACAAACCATGATAGACATTCATATCAGGGCCACCTTTAATGCAAACGTTCCTGCGGACACTCAAGCTTTTGCTGTCGTCATATCTGATAAGATGCTTAGGATGATCTCTGACGGTAGAAAGATGAGCGTTGTTTATTAATTTCATGTCTTTTAAAAATGAGGTATACGAAAAAAGATCTTAAAAAGCTGCTGAAAGAAAACGGTGTCACTCAAACGTCTAAAAGCTAATTGTCTTTGTTGATGCTGGCTCTAGAAAATAATCTGATTGATAAGAGCGAGTTGATGAAGGACGTGGAGGAGGATAGACTGGTGGGGAGGCCTAAAAAAATCGCGTGAAGAAAAATTTTCTTTGCAATTAAAAAATAGAGAGCATTATTAGAAATATAGAGGATGTTATAGAGAAGAGTATTGAGGAATTTGAAAACCGTCTCAATAGATGTATAGAATTAAACTTTGAATATGTAGCGGATAGGATGCAGCTTCTCATTGTTAATCGCATGAATACCTTATAAAATTGAGGGATATAAAAGAATGTAGCAATAGGATCCTCGTAAAGAAAAGGCTTATAGATATACAAGGTTATTTGCTTTTAAACATTAATGGCTTAAATGAATCACGTATAAATGAAGGTGACTTGGATGAGTTATATAGTTATATTCACTGTATAAATAGAGCCATAAAAGCCATGGATGATTCAGATGATGATTTAGAACCGTTTGAATATGAAATAAATGGTCATCGGTATATCGTTCAATCTGTTAAGATTTATCTTAATGACCACCCTGGCCATCTAGTTCCTTTAGATTCAGATGATTCGGATGAAGACGATGAGGAGCTTGAGATTTCTAAATCGGAAGAAATGAGATCATGGGCTCCTGCGGCTTAAACAATTTTTTAACTCAAAAAAATTAAAAAATTAAAAAAATTAGAATTTGGGTTAAGAAAAATTTTCTTTGCTATTAAAAAATGGAGAGCATGACCGTGAAGGAGTTAAAAATAATGGCTGAAGACCGAGCTATTAAAGGCATCTCAAAAATTAGAAAAGCCGAGCTTATTGAAGCTATTAAAAATACAAAAACTATTATTGGGTTTGGACCTATAAGACGTAGAACAACTGAGGCAAGACCGTTGCCCGCTCTGATGGTCGAGTCTGAAAAGCCTTCCTTAGTAAGGTTTGTTCGACCTACTAAACCTGTAAAAGTAAGGTTTGTTGTCAAGGATACTGTTCCTCGTCCTGTGAGACCTGTTCCTACACCAAGACCTGTGTCTGATGATTTAGTTTCTTTCGGACCAAATCGATTGCAAGGACGAATCACTAGAGATGAACGTTCTATTTTAGATGAACCTTTTACAGATTCATCGACCGTGATTACACCAAAGCCCGTTCCAGCGCCAAGACCTGGCTTATTTTCAAGGTTTGCAACCGCTGTTGAAAATGTAGTGACTCAAGGTTTCAACCTAGTGCGTACAGCCATTGATCCGTACGTTCCAGAGCCGGTAAAGAGAACAGTCGCACATGTTAAAAACGGAGTTGAAAAAAGAATAAAGTTTCTTAGAGATATTGTAATAGGTCAACCGCCAATTAAGTTTGAATTGACTGCTTCAGCTCTAAATTATATTACTAAGCAATTTTCTTACAGCCTTTCTACCCTTTATCAAGACCCTGCAGCCGTTTTAAATAAGGTTAAAGAGTCTGCCATTCAAGTCGTTAAGCCAAACACAAAAACCAATCTTGTTTTAACCTGTGACATGATACAGGTCAACATGACTACAGGATTAGATAATATCTGAACTGTTTCTTATCCTTCTAGATATGAAGTTATTCTCGGATCGACTGATGTGAGAAAGAGCTTTGAGATGTGGAAAGAAAGTATTCTTGAAAACATGGTGAATTACAACAAAGAGGGATCCAATAGGCGAGTTTATAAAATTTTAAAAAAAGATGTGAATATGATTACTTACACTCCTCTTACTGTCTCGTCCTGGATCGATTTGCCAGAAAAGCTGAAAAGCAAAAGGGCGATTATCAATATGGAAAATAAAGACGATCAATGCTTTAAATGGTCTGTCACCAGAGCGTTGAATTTAGAAAATAGAGATAATAAAAGAATTACAAAAAACTTGATTAAAAAATTGGAAAAGTTGAATTGGGAAGGACATGATTTCCCCGTAAAACTCACTCAAATCAAAAAGTTTGAAAAAACAATTGAGACATAGCTATCCACGTCTTTATATGGTTTGAAAATAAAGAAATTCGAAATTTAAGAATATGTCAATATTTAAAACGAAAGCATCAAATCGATTATCTCCTCATTTCAAACGAGGAAACGAATCATTATTGTTTTATTCATAGTCTGAGTCGATTGCTTTAATCACAAACGTCATCACACTAACATGAAAAACATTATTGCAGAAGTTGCATGCATGGTTTCGACTCTGAAGAAGCGCTTCTTAAACATTTTCCTGACTGTCTAGAACATGAATGTGTAAAAAGGGTACATCCTGAAAAATGAACACTCCTTCAGTTTAAAGACTACAAGAAGTCGATGAGGGTGCCGTATGTTGTGTAAGCTGATTTTGAAAGTTTTATCAAACCCATCAACGATACTACTAAATATCCTGAGGGTGAGTCGTACACGAAACAATATCAAAAACATACCCGAGCTCCTTTTGTTATTACATCAAAGTTCCTGAAGGTTTTAAAAAAATGGTGACGTATACTGCAGAAAACGAGGAGGATGATGTAGCTCGAAATTTCATAGACGAGCTTGAAAAAGATTTTTAAACCAATTTCAATAAACGCAAGTTTAAAAAGGCTGTAGTGACGGATGAAAATTGGAAAAATTATAATGAGGCGACCCAATGCCATATTTGCAACAAAGATCTTGGCAAAGATAAAGTTTTGGACCACTGTCATTTGACTGGAAAGTACCGCGGAGCTGCTCACAACAAATGCAATTTGGATTATCAAATTCTAAATTTCATACCGGTCGTCTTTCATAATTTGACTGGTTATGACAGCCATTTGTTTATTAAAAAATTATGTGGAAAATTAACCTGCATTTCTAATAACGAAGAAAAGTACATTAGTTTCACAAAACAAGTCAAAGTGGGTGAATATGTCAAAGAATTAAAAAAAGCGAGAAGTATGGCAAAATTTGAGATTTATTGACAGTTTCAGGTTCATGGCAGGTTCATTAAAAGATTTGGCAGACAACCTGATTAGAGATGTTTGTTATGAATGTGGCAGTTCAAGTCCAGATACGTGCAAGAAGAGCTGTCCAGATAAAAAAAGAAAGGGATGTCTTTGCAAACGAAAATGGGGAGATTGTAAAGCCCGACGAATTAAGAAAGCTCATACTGAATGCAAGAACCTAAATTCAATATACAGCGGAACGAAACGAGATTTGCTTCTTGGCAAAGGCGTCTATCCTTATGACTGGGTGGACTCGATTAAAAAATTTTCAGAGACGTCATTGCCTCCTATGGAAGCGTTCTTCTCCAAGCTCAACGAAAAAGGAATTGAACCTGAAGATTATGAACATGCTCAAAACGTTTGGAACGAATTTGGGTGTGAGACCTTTAGAGATTATCAGAATTTATACAACGTGCCTGACGTCTTGATTCTAGCTGATGTTTTTGAAAATTTCAGAGACGTATGTCTAAAAAATTATGGATTGGATCCTGCTTGGTACTACACCTCCCCCGGTTTAGCTTGGGAAGCTAACAACAAATATATGGGTCATTCCTACGATCCTTCAAAACCGTCGAAATTCATCCAATATTTAGACGCTAACAACTTGTATGGATGGGCGATGAGCAAACCTCTTCCTACTCATGGATTTGAATGGATGAGTGAGGGTGAGCTTTTAAATTGGAAAAATATTCCATGTCTATTAGAAGTCGATTTAGACTACCCTGATCATCTTCACGACGAGCACAACGACTAACCATTGGCTCAAGAAAGATTAAAAGTAGACAAAGTGGACAAGTTTGTTCCTAATTTAAACAACAAGAAAAATACGTCGTACATCGCGAAAACCTAAAACTTTACAAACGATTGGGGTTGGTTATTACAAAAATTCATCGAGGTATTAAATTCGAAGAAAGACCTTGGATGAAAGAATACATTAATCTTAACACTGATTTAAGGACTAAATCTAAAAACGACTTTGAAAAGGATTTTTTCAAACTGATGAATAATTCTGTGTTTGGAAAGACAATGGAAAATATTGAAAAGCGAGTAGACGTCAGACTGTTGACTAAAGAAGAAGAAGCTCTTAAATTATCGAAACAGCCGCATTTCGAAAGCAGAACTATTTTTGACGAAAACCTGATGGCCGTTCACATGAAAAAGACAAAGGTATTTAAGACAAGGCTGTTTACTTGGGAATGTGCATCTTGGATTCAAGCAAAACTCTCATGTTCGAACAGCATTAGGACTATATGAAACCTAAATACGGAAATCGAGCCAAATTGTTGATGACTGACACCGACTCGCTCATTAACGAAATCGAAACGGAAGATTTTTATAAAGATAATGCTGATGATGTGGAGTGCAAGTTTGTCAAGAGCGATTTTAATAAAAACCATCCAGCCGTTCAAAACGTAGGTTTTAAAGTGGGCGTGAATAAAAAGGTTATCGGTATGTTCAAGGATGAGACAGGAGGTAAGCAAATTAAAGAGTTTGTCGGGCTTAGACCTAAGCTCTATTCCTACAAGATCTATAAAGAAAAAGAACACAAAAAATGCAAAGGTGTGAAGAAAAGCGTTGTTGATAAAAAGATTAATCATCTAGACTACAAAGACTGCTTAATGAATAGAGTAAAAATATATGCGACAATGAACATTATTCGATCTCGTGAGCACAACCTTCACACAGAGGAAATTACCAAAATCGCTCTTAGCGCTGAAGATGACAAAAGGATCATTTTAGAAGATAAAATCAGCACCATAGCTTATGGACATTACAAAACAAGATGACTTATGATTTACTTAAGCAAATAAAATGAATATCACTTCACCACACCATAAAATATTGAAGCAGTTTGACATTGAAGCTGCGAAAGGAAACAAGGTAAAAACTGAAAAACTTTTCTTTTTTGCAAAAACCATTACTCTCATTCAAAGGTATGAAGACAATCTACGAACAAAAATTCCCTTTAGCGACATGGATAAATTTAAAGAGGAGAAAGAAAACATTCAAAAACAATACTTTCAAATAGCAACAAAACTTGTCCATTCTAAAAAGTGGACTCATATTAAAATAGAACAAAAACCAATCTACTTGCGCAAATGCAAATAATGCTCTAATGACAACCCTAAACTGTTTGAGATGGATGACTGTCATAAAAAGTTTTTCTTAATATGTTCCTGCATACAGGATATTCTAAACATTAAAACAGAGTACTATCACTCTAACAGACTGAGTTCATCAAGAATGACACATTTCCAAGAATGCATTAAACAGTATAACGGAAATCTAAATTGCAAAGTTTCAAAAGAAGTCTTTGATCAACTTGAAAACAAATTTCAAGCTTTAAACCTTCTAGTAGACTCTAATGAAAAAAACATCAAATATTCTAAACTTAATAAAGAAACTCTTCTTAAAGCAGCTAGGGTTTTCTTATCACTATGAAAATGCCAACTATATTTATTTCGTGCTCACTGGTAAAAGAATAGATAACATTAAATACTTGGAAGAGCAAATCATAAAAGACTACATAAAATTCTCTTCTCTCTATGATTCTTATTATGGAAAAGACAAGTTGAAAGAAATTTATAGAAAAAGCTTTATTAATGCGCAATATATGTTGTTTCAACTTTTAAGAAACTATAATCATCCTTGCAAGATTGGAAAATTTTCTTTTTTAAAAACCATCGACAAGAAAAAGATGCATGATGAAATTTGCTCTCATCTCTTTCAAAACTGGGATGGACTTTTACTCCCACTTTTTAATTATTTTAAAAACATTCCCACCTTTTATAGGCATGTCTGTTCTGACGCTTAAGCATAGAAAATAATAAAATGCACTTGAATCGGCAAATCTCTACTACTTATGACAATAGATCAAATATGGCTGGAAAATACAATGGTGTGCAAACCAAAATACTTCAGTTATGTCCATTAGCACTTTTTTCCCCTTGTGGATGTCACACACTTAATCTTGTGGGAAATGATGCGGCAGAATGTATTCCTGAAGCTGTAACATTTTTTGGAACGATTTAAACAGTGTATAATTTGTTCAGCTCAAGTCCAAAACGATGGGAGATATTATCAAAACACCTCAATTGCTCACTAAAAGGAATGTCACATACAAGGTGGTCAGATCGTGTTGAAAGTGTCAAACCTTTTGCAGCACAATTTTCTGGGATTAAATTGTCATTGGAAGAACTTTTAGAATTAAATTTGACTTCTAAAACAAGAACTGAAGTAGAAGGTGCCTTATATTAAATTAATTAATTTTCCTGGATAATAATGTCATCAATATGGTACAAAATTCTTGCTCCAATTGATTTTTGCAACAAAGTTATTTAAGCAAGAAATGCAACTTTAGATGTGGAAGTGGACAACATAAACCACTTACTAAGACAACTTCTTGAGTTTCGGAATAAATGGAAAGATATCTGGTCAGTAGAGAGATTTTCCAGTTCTGGCTCATTTTGCTTTTTTCGTAATAATTTTGCATGTCTAATATGTAAAAATTGTCGTTCAGCGCAAGTTCTTCCAATGGTAAATAGATGAATAATGTTTATTTTCTGTTCTTCCTAAATCAAACTTCTTTTCATGGTAAATAGTTGAATAATACTTATTTTCTGTTCTTCCTAAATGAAAATCTTCTTAAATGAAAATGTAATGACATGCCTAGAGAGGGACTCCAAAACCAAATGTGACTTTATTTTTTAATCTGCAGTGTCCATGTGCTAAAGTGTGTATTCCATCTTCTAGAATAATTCTTTTATCGTCGTTGGTTTCCACATCTTCGGAAATGTCTTTGTAACAATCGTCTGTCTTGATTTCGTAAATGAGGGAGTCCTTGTCTGTTATCAACAACTTTGCTCGATCACCATACATTTTCTTGATGTAATCGTAGTGGAATTCAAACATTAAAGTTTTGCTCAAATCCAAGATGCACATTCCCAAATAGATGGGCTTGTTGTAATACAACTTTGTTATTTTCATGTGCACGGCGATCAAGTTTTCATCGAATATGGTGCGACTTTCGAAATTAGGCTTTTTAGACAATTTCAGGTCTTCTTCTTTTTTGTGACCAGTCTTACGTCTACATGATGTTCGATATTTGGCTTTTGGAAAAACCATGGAAAATTTTGAATTGTTCATGAGCTTGAAGAAGTCTTTTTCAAAGTCGTTGGTGGCTTTTGTTCTTAAATCGGTGTTGAGATCGATATATTTTTTCAGCCAATCACTTTCCTCAAATTTGATTCCTTGATGCACCTTTGAAATTTTTAACCCTAATCGTTCGTACAATTTTAGATTTTTGTAATGGATGACATAATTCTTCTTATCGTTTAAATTGGGTACTAGCTTATCTACTTTGTTGATCGTCATTCTTTCAGGCGCTAAAGGGTAATTGTTGTGCATATTGTGCAGACTTTCTGAATAATCCAAATCAACTTCTAAAATACACGGCATCGATTCCCAAATTTCTAGCTCGCTTTCAGTCATCCATTCAAACCCGTGTGTGGGAAGCGGCTTGCTCATAGCCCATCCGTACAAATTATTAGCGTCCAAGTACTGAATGAACGACGACTCTTTGCTAGGATCGAACGAATCTTCCATGTATTTGTTGTTTGAAATCCCCAAACGATTTAAAATCATGCTGGTTCCTCCACGAATTCCTTTTTTAATCATTAGCAGCATATCAAAATCGTTCATAAGTTCTAAATTTATTTTTGTCATTTTAAGAGCAGCGTCCCATGCCGATCCGGGGGAAGTGTAATACCAAGCCGGATCGAGTTAGTAATTTGCATTGCACACGTCTCTGAAATTCTCAAAGACATCCGCTAGAATTAGGACGTCGGACACGTTGTACAAGTCGTGATAGTCCATAAATGTTTCACAATGAAACTTGTCCCAGACCTTTTGGGCGTGCAAATAATCTTCATCGCTTATTCCTTTGTCGTTAAGCCTGGAATAGAACGACTCTTTTGACGGCAATTGTGTTTCTGAAAATTTTTCAATCGAGTCCACCCAGTCATAAGGGTACACACCTTTTCTTAGTAACAAATCTCGCTTTTCTCTACTTTATATTAAATTAAGGCTTCTACACATAATATCTCCTTTTTTAGATCATCTACAAGCACAATCTTTACAATTTGTTATACATTTACAACCACCCCCTTTTTTATCTTGACAGTTTTTCTTGCATGTCTTTGCATCTAATATTTTACATTCATCACACAGATCTTTAACAAGGTTGTCTGTCAAATCTTTTAATGAACTTCCCATGAATCTGAAACTGTCGATGAATCTCAATTCTCGCTTTAGATCATAAGTCTTACCATCTTTACCATTAAACTCACCCACTTTGATTTCTTTTGAAAAGCTAATGTACTTTTCTTCGTTGTTAGGGATGCACGTTAATTTTCCATCTGACAATTTCTTGATGAACAAGTGGCTGTCGTAACCGGATAAATTGTGGAAAATAACAGGGAAGAAGTTGGGGATTTTATATTTTTCACTGCATTTTTTGTGAGCAGCACCTCTATATTTTCCAGCCAAATAACAATGGTCTCACACTTTGTCTTCTAGGTATTCTTCACAAATATAACACGCGGTTGCATCATTAAAATTTTTTCTGCCCTCATCGGTCATAACCTTCTTTTTTGGAAATTTTGTCATATGGTAAATTTTTCTTATTTCTTTTTCGAGCATATTTACAAATTCACCAGCAACGTCGTCTGTTTTGGTTGTTGTCGTGAAAGTGATAGGCTTTCTTTTATATACTGTATCGTCAAAGCATTTGATGTAAAAACAGAACGAACTAGGAAAGTGCTTTTGATACTGTTTTGTGAAACACTCCTTTTCGTCAGGTTCGCACGTGTTCATAGGCTTGATGAAACTTTCAAAATCGGCATTCACCACAAAAGGGACTCTCATTGATCTTTCTCTATAAGCAAATTTCATAGTGGAATTTTCTTTAGGAAGCTCAATTCTAACAGAGCTGTGGTCTTGAAAGTAAGTACAATGTCTGGAAAGCGCTTCTTTAGAGTTGCATCCCTGCAGACAATTTTTGCAATAAAATGTTTTGTGCTCATGCTCCGATGTTGAATAGGACATGAGTCGACTGAAATCTTTGATCAAGCAATAATGGTTAGTTTCATCGTTTGAAATGAGAAGCATATCGATGCTGTGCTTTCTGCCAAATTGTTTGGAATTTTTCAAAGGGTACGGTTTTTCGCTTTCAAATCCAAAAACGCTGATGCTAATATCAGGATTGTTTTTCTCAAACTTAACGATTTGATGAAGAGTGACTGGAAATTCAATCTCTTCCCAATTCAACTCTTTAGATTTTTCAACGAGCTCTTTGTCAATTCTCTCATTATTTTTATCTTTCGTAAGTAATGCCCTAGTGACACACCATTTGAAGCATTCATTATCTTCGGTGTTTTTCATGTTGATGATCGCCATTTTCTTTTTCAGAAAATCATCCAATTCGATCCATGATGAAGCGCTTAGTGGATTGTAATCAATTATGTTCATGTCCACTTTCAAAATGGTAGACACTCTCTAATTAGATGCTCCATTGTTGTATTTAAACATGTTCTCTAGTATTTCTTCTTTTGCTATGTCATACAACTCTATCAAATCTGTCGCTTCCGAAACAATTCTATATTTGGATGGAAAAGGAACAGTTCGAGTTTCTTCGTTTCTGAAAACGATACTCACACGCAACATTTTACATGTCAAAACAAAGTTTACTTTTTTATTTCTGTTTTCTCTTAGAACTTTAATCGCTGCTTCTTTCACTAAATCCAAGAAAGCAGAAGCGTCTTGATAATTTCCAACGGCTTGATGTGAAAATTGTTTGCTGATATTTTTTAGCGAATGATCTGTCAATTTAAACTCAATGTGGGGTTTGTATACTGTCGATCTTACGATTGATTTTAAAGAGTCAATCTTTTTTCTTACTTAAATCTCTGCATCGTCCACTTTTTTCTTGATCGGTTCTGGGACGTACGGACTAACCCATTCAGCAACATCTTTAAATTTATTAAAAACAAAAGAAGAAACGTTTTACGCAGTCGTAGTCAACCTTGAAAATAATTCAGGTCTTGGAGCTGGAACTGGTCTAGGAGTAGACAGGCGATGCATCTGAAACTGGTTCGTCAAGTATGTAACTTGGTCTTTGTTAGTGAGCTGGTCTTGGAGCTGGAACCGTTCTTACAACAACCGGTCTTGATGCAGGAATAGGACGCGGAACCGTCCATGAAAGTATCATCCTTTGGGAGGATGTACTGTTTATAGCTCTCACGAGGTCATCCTTTCTCATCTTAAAATAGTATTTAACTCTTCGCTCTTTAGCAATTTCTTTTAATTCTTTCACAATTTTTTTTTCCATTTTTATTACGGAAGATATTTTATTTAAACCAAAATCATTTTTAAATCCTGTTTTTGTAAGATTTAAAAATCTTCCCGTTATTTCATAGCTTACATCTTCTGTAGTTCATCTGTTATATTCATAAGCTTATGAAAGTATCTTCTTAATTAACAAATGCGTATCTTCAAATCCCTTATTTCTTTCTCATAGCCATCATCTTTGAATTCCATATACTCATAAATATAGCCTTCTAATTCTTCAATGTCTTTTTCCAAATCCCATTCGATATCATTAAAATTTTTAATTACCTTATCCATTTTTATTACATGAAGATTTTTATTTAACTCATTTTAAATTTTTTTAAATTCAACAATGTAAATTTAAAAAACGATTTACGACTCTGCCTGTGAGGTCTCTTGCCTTTGAGGACACCGCCTTTGAGATTTAAATATTTCAAATTTATATCCGTTGGGTACTTTTCCGTCTCGTCTTTCATAATATTCCCAGCTGTGCCCAGTCTTTACTCTCGATTCATAAGTAAAACGATACTCAATCACATTACCAGTTTCAACATTGGTTATCCTCACACCCAAAGGATTATTTCTAATCAACCCAAGTCTAATATACTTTGGATCGGTTGGCTTTTTTCCTTTTTTCTCATATTTTCTTGGTCTTCCAACAGGTCTTGCTTCTTTTGACTTTTCTAAAAGTTCATTTTTGTCAATCAGATTGATCTCAACAGCAATAATCATTAAAGTCATTTTATCGTTCGACGTTTTGGAAATGCCGTTCTCTTTCAATAAAATTTTTAAATATTTTACACTGTATCGCATTTTTTTTATTCTACAAAATTTTTTATTTAACTCAATTTTTTTTTTTTCATTTCTGTTCGTTTTCATGAATTCGAAGAATCTTAAAATTTTCATATACAACATCTTCTGACTTAAGCGATTTTAAAAAAATTGCCATTTTCAGTTCTCCTGAAATCTTTTTTTCTCCTGAAAATCACAATCCAAATGAAGAACGTACTTATCGTACTCTCTAAACATTTCTGGTATTTGAAAATCTCCGTTTTCAGTGACGTAAACAGAATTGCGAATAAAACCACCTTCTCCAAATGCAAGAAGCTCGAGATGTTGTTTCTTATTCATGTCAGTTTCTCTCATGCTGCGCTCCAGAAAAAACGGATAAAGGTGTTTCATTTTTTTTATTCTTCCGCTTTATTTAAATCCGTTTGAGGATCCAGGAAATTCTTCGAATTTTTTAGATCAGTTTTTCTCGGTCTTCCTACAGGTCGATCTTCCTTTACGTATTCCATCCATTCATCTTTGTCAATCAGATTGTTCTCAACCGCAAGCATCATTAACGACATTTTATTGTTTGACGTTATGGAATTTCCGTTCTCTTTTAGTAATTTTTTCAAATCTTTTTTTGTATATCTCATTTTTTAAATAAAGAACTATTTTTTTAAAGAAATTCGAAAAATTTTACAGGATCCAAAGTATCAAGAAAATCCTAAAAAATAACGTTCATTCTACTTCCGTCTGATTTAATCCTGAGCAATTTATCTGAAATGATAACAGCAGAGGCTTTAGTGCCTGCAGGAACGTTTAAATTAAATGTGGCTTTTATTTGCACATCCACCACTGTAGATTTTAACCTCTCAGCCTGCTTGCTCACATCAAAAACAAAAAGTTGACAAATGTATCTGTAATTTAATGCGGTCAAGTTTGGTTGAGCAATAATCTCACTAACTCCATAAAGCTTATTTTCAAACTTGACGGCGTCTCTGTAAACTCTTGAATATTTGTTGTTTTTAAAGTCCAAACTGTAATCTACAACAGGGTACCTTTCACTTTTTAAAGTGACGTACATGTTTTTCAAGTCACAATGATCAAATACGGAAGGGTTAGACTCTTGACTGCCATCTTTATTGGTTTGGAATCCAACAATGACATATCTCGGTCTTTCACTTGCAGATTTTGGGCTTAATCTCCAAGTGAAGTTATTCGCTAAAGGCACAGCGATGGTGTCGCTCTGTCTAGCTCTAAACGAAAACGGTACATTCACTTTCGATTCAATGACTTAGTAAAGACTGCTTTTTGCCATAACAGAGGGTGTGACAAAAGGCATAAACAAGGACAGTTTGCTAAGATCCACTTTTCCTGCGGCTGTTGCAGCTGATCTAAAAATGGCATCACTGTCGCTATGTCTCACAAGAGTAATTGTGTGCTTAAACCCGTAAAGCACTTTATCATAATCGTCGCAAAATCCAAAAATATGTCTTAAAGGAATGCAGAACGAAAACGTTCCTTTGTCCTCACTCTGTGTAATGATGTAGTTTTGACTAGCTTTAAATCTGGTGTTGTTGACAAGATCTACTAAAGCCGTTGTGTCTCTATTCCACAGCTGGTTCATACCTTCCGACACTTGAAAGTCTACTGGATATTTAAGGTATCCAAGCATGGTGGTGATTTGCCCAGGGTTGTAAAGGGTTTCCACTTCTTGATTTGACAATTGATAAGAAATCTGACTGAACAAGTGCATGATGCCGTTGTTTGCAAGAGTAACAACGTCTGCGTCTGCATACGAAGTCCCATCCGCTTTTAAAAGCCTTCCTTCAACCAAAAGGTACGCTTCTGATGAAAGAGTGATCAAGTCTTGCTGCTCAATGTTGATTTTTATTTCTCCAGGAGTATTTATATTTATACTTACTGGCTCGTATTCGTGAAATTCAAATCTCTCAATGTCCTCATCAACAATTACTTCTTTTTTGCCATTTTTATATGTAAAAGAAAAAAACTTTTAGATTCTTTGGAATCCAGAAAAATCTTTATGCATCAAGACCATCCCCAATTTTCACCAAGTCTTGAATTCTAATGGCATATTTATTAGATAGTCTTTTAGATCCTTAGCGAAAAGCGCCTATTTTACCTTCAAGAGATGAATATTCATCCATGATCGGAGCGCTTGACGCCAGTTTACTGTAAACAATTCCTGAAAGGATGTCTTTGCTTTTCTGAGTTAGTTTCACTTCAGACGGCTTTGGCGTTCCAGTCTTAGCAAACAATTTCTCAATGGTCCTTTTACCTTTTTCAATGGCTACGTCTTTAGCGGTGGATATGGCTGAAGAAGCAAGCTCTTTTCCTGCTGACTTACTAGCCATGATCACTTCTCCTCCAATTTCACTTTTTGCAATTTTACTAGCCAAAGTAGATGCTGCTCTTGAAGCGCTCGATGCAGCCGCTCTTCTCAAGAAATTCTTTTAACGTATCCATTATTCCTCTTCCACCAACAACGTATTTCTTTACAAATCTATCTCCGTAAACGATTATTTTTCATAAGGGTTACAAAATTATTCTAACTCATGAATCAATATACTGCAACATCGACTCGTACTCCTTTTTATTTATAACGTTTTGTCTTAACAGCTCATCGCATATAGACACAGCATCATTTCTAGACGCTCTATTTCCAGCACGCCAAGCAGCTACGCTCAAGTTGTTTTTGCACAAGTGCGTTAGGATCGCTAGGAAGAATGACTACTCCTCGGCCTTTTCTTACCATAGTTTCGCTTTTAAATTTCTTTCAAATGGGTCTTATTATTGTAACATATTTTTCGCTTTTGGAAGCTTTTGGATTGTTTGGATTTGCGTCAGATTCAATTGCTTCCGTGTCAATAAGTATTTTCCCGTAATTTTGAAGTTCTTCATCTGTGTAATTGCTTATATCAGGGCTTGACCTTGAAATCAGCTCCCAAAGTCCTCTAGTCCCGCTGTACCTGTCTCCACCAACGATGATGTCATTGTCATCGATGGTTACTTCTTCTTTATCGATGCTCAATTTACCATATTTGTTTGCATGAATTCCAAAAACTCTATCACTAGATTCTATTTTCATCGCGTACTTTGACAAATATTTAACAGCAATGTTTCCAACATTCATTCTTTCAAGAGGTTTTGAACTGTCAATAGCCTTCACACTCTCAAAAGATGTCTCGCTTTCAGGGTAGGACAAAGCATATGGTATTTTTTCAATCACTTTGTCAACTATGCTTTTCATCTCCTTTTGCACCTTTTCATTGCTTTCAATGAGAGGCTTGTAAAGCTTGCTCAAATCAGTCTGAAAATTGGCGTTTAAGATGTTTTCATTCAAACTATCCTGATAAATTTTATTTCTTCTTTCAATCATTTCTTTCACAAGTTCATCTTTCTTGTTCGGGTCTTGTATTTTAAAAAAAGACATTTATAATACAGAAAAAATTAATCGCAAAACTCAACACGTTTGCGACTGCGTTTACAACTTTTTAAATTTCAGAAGTGAAATCGTGGAAAATCATTATGATTTTTTAGATTCTTTGGATCAATGGAAAAAATATTAATTTTTTTTAAAAATATTGTTGAACGCTTTTATCACATCCTTTCTTCCTTTATTGATCAACAACTCTTTTTGTTTCTTCATCGATTCTGATTTTTGTTTTAGTCCTTATTTCATCCTTCATATCCTTGAACTTTTGTTGCTCGCTCAAAATCAATTCAAACTCTGAATCGCTCACCACGCCGTCCATTAAAGCTTTTGAAATGTGGCTGCTGATGGTGTTAAGTTTCGACTCTGCAAGTACTTTTACCTTTTCATGCTTCTCGGCTTTTAATGCTAGTTTTTTGTTGACTTGATCTCCTACAATGGATAAAAACCCTGCACCGATAGCAACACCCTCGCACGCAATGGTAACAGGGACGGCAACAATGGTAGTCAAAACTCCAATTCCAGCCACTCCAAGCGCGACTCCACTTGCTTGCAACGCGGTGTCTGCAAAAGAAATGATTCTGAATGCGTGTTGGTACTTTTTGCTAAGATGTATTCTCTTTTTCCTTTCGTTATCAATCTCTTTTTGAATCTCGTTTATTTTTTGAAGACGGTAATTGTGTCCTTCATACGATGGAGCTGTTGGAAGAACCGGATAAATTTTATCTGACTTAACGCTGCTATTGTATTCCATTTTTTTGTTTAACTTTTTTATTAAACGAAAAAAAATAATATTTCTAATTTAAAAAATTAATAAAGCATAAACTTTCTCCTTTTTTAACAATCACGTCCTTATCGTTGTTGTTATGAATCTCCATGATGACATTATCCAACGACTCTGAAATCACCATGCTGTGTTTGAAATAATTCAGTTTTAATTTTATGCTTTTCCTCAAGTTCACAAAAGCTATTCCACCTTCGAGTTGGATTCCTAACATTAAATCTATCTTCTGATGATTCCTATGATTTAGTTTAATGTCTTTATGAGCAAATATTTCATATCTACATCCCACTTTCACTGAAGGGTGTTTCAAATACTTGTCGAAAATAAGAGTAGATTTGTTCCATGTATTTTATCCCTTTCGATCATTGTTATGTTTCTTAACAGATCCAAAGAAAAGTTCGATTTCAGTAAAGCTTTTATTTTTTAATTTTGTAATACCAATACAATACAATAATATCACAAACTTAATATTTATAGTAAAATAGAAAGTTCCTAGAAAGATACAGAACATTCTGCAACGTTATTATATATCTAGAGGGTTCTATGGAGATTCTCGAATGTTCTGTTGTATCTAGAAAGTTCTAGAATGGACCATAACAGATCATAATAAACAATTTTTCTTAAATTGCTATTTTCCTTTTTTTTTTTTTATTACAACGAAAAAATTAATTTACATATCCTTAATAGCGTTTATATTTTTTAATATTTCTATTTCTCTCCAACCCAAATCTCCAAAATCAATGGTTTTTGTACTGCGATAATAACAAAGAACCTCTAGATTTAATTCTGGGTCAAACCTTTCAACTGAATACGTTTTTAGTATTTTATCTTAAGGAGACTTGTCAGTAGAATTCATTTCTTTTATAGTAAGAAATAAATTAACTCATTTAAAAAAAAATTATTTTCATCCGTGCATTTAGAAAATATTTTTTTCAGCCTCACTAATCTTCTGCATCTTCTACGTCATCTTCTACGTCAATAATTCCAGTTACATGAGTAGTATGAGTAATTGTTTCATTTCGTGCTTCTATTATTACTGTTGGGTCTCTTTTAATTATTTCATATCATTTTGCTTTTTCAAGAGTTAATTTTTTCTCTTCTGTAATTTCAACTACAGAGGGTCTCTTTATAATAAGTTTAAATTGAATTTTTCCATTAGGTTCAGTTGGTTCTGTTATAATTAGTTCAGACGGAGGTCTTTCAATTATTCGTCGTCGTTCAATGATATCATGTTCTTGGTTTCTTTCACGCTTAATGCGTATTCTGTTTGCTGTTATTTCATATTCTGTAAGACTCATCGGCATTTTTTATAACAAGAAAAATTATTTATATCATTTCAAAAAATTTTTTTCATCCGTTATAATAAGCCTGTCCAAGCAAGAGATAAAAGCTTCCAGATTGACCGACTTGAGCATCACCCGAATTGAGTGTGACAACAAGTCTTCTTCCAGCTGCAACGCTAGGCATGGAGTCTGCTTCTCCGAAATTTCTGTAAAAAGAGATGGTGGTGGTAGATCCGATAGAAGCCATGGACTGATACAGCAGTCCCGATGATTTGTTGTTGAACGAGGTTAAGTTTGATCCGTTCCAAGAAGACAAATAAAAGTCTTCTAATCCAGACGAAGAGAAAATGCATTTGCTGTTGCCATCGTATCCTGGAAAGAAAGTGTAACCGTTTGAATTGTAGGGTGTCCACGGAGTGATTACATATCCATCCCCAGCAGGAACTGTACTTCCATCGTTTACAGCGAGCCACAATCTTCTTAAAACTCCAGGTCCGTCAGAGTAGGTGAATACAGTGGCAGCATCTAGCAAACTAGCCACCGTTTGATATTTTAAACCTAAAGATGAAAAGCTTAAATTTGGAACCAGTCCTAAAAAATTTGATTTTTGCCACAAGACGTCAATGTAGCTTTTTGTCGATCCATCTTGCGCGTTGGTTGGATCAGTCACGTTGATGAACTTGTGAGAATTCAAATCTAAATCTACAGTTCCCACTGTCGTTCCACTTGACGAATGAGTGTCCACATACTTTTTTGTAGCAGAGCCTAAAGACAATGTGGGTTCAGCCAAATTGGTGAGTTTGTGTGCTGTCATGTTAATGTCTGTGTAAAAAATATTATTGTAAGAGACTTTGGTTGTCCACGTATGCTTTCGTGGCAGCATCGTGCAAACTGGTTGGATCAGTGACATTGATCAATTTGTGAGAATTCAAATCGATGTCTCCCGTGATGGTGCTCGACCCATCTGTTTTGATACGCATGCTCGAACTGACGTCCACATATTGTTTTGTAGCAGCGTCGTGAAGGCTGGTGGGTTCGTTTAAATTGATCACTTTGTGAAAATTTAAAATCAAGTCTGCAGCTCCTATAAGCATTCCAGTACCTCCTGACGAATGAGTGTTTACATAATTTTTTGTAGCAGCGTCATGCGCGTTAGTCGGTTCAGCCGGGTTGATGATTTTGTTTGAATTGAAATTAAAGTCTGACGTGATAAAACTGGAGCCATCCGCTCTTACAAATAGGTTACTCTCTGTCGAAAGAGGATCGTAAAAATACCTCCCCATTTCTGTTCTACCAAATTTGTCTAGCATTTTATATAAGTGCGTTTTTTTTTTTTCACCAAAGAGTGTTGATGATGCTTTGAAAGTCATTTCCTTCCTGTAATTTTTTCAAGACGTAAAGACACAAGTGACCACAATAAGAAGTGTCACCAAATTGAACCCTTTCGCTGTTATAAAAGACGGGACTTTTCAGATCTGAAGGATCCGTGGAAAATCTGTGATTTTTCAAATAGCCTACAAACTCGACAAGTGGCGGCTGAGCATAAGAGTCAAAGCTATACTTTTGATTTCCGTCTTTGTACCAGCACACCCAATGAAATCCGTCTGTGCTTGAATCTCCCTTATTAACAATTCCGCATTCTTTTTTCTTGGTTTTTTCGGCAATTGATCTCTCAGAAAAACACTTGTGAAGTTTTTTATTTTGAGCTTTTTTGTTGCCTCTATTAATTGAAAGTTGGTTAGAGGCTTGTACGGTAAGACAATTCCTTCAACGTTGATCATTTTTTAAATTCGTTTGCAAATTTAAAAAAAATCATAGATTTTTGATGGATTTGAAGAATCTACATTTCATCAGATTCCATTTCTCCCAAGTCCAAGTCTTCACTCATGATGGATTGAAAAGAAGGTGAAACTTTAGTGATAATAACTTCAGGAATCTTTACTTGAATGGATTCAATCTGCGATCCTATAAAAACACCTTAGTAGTAAGAAAATGCCGATTCCAGCGCATCGATACCTTTTCTATACTTAAGCGTCAGAATCGGCATGTCTGTAAAAGGTGGAAATGTTTTTAAAATAATAAAATGCGTCAGATTCGGCATGTCTATAAAAGATATGTTTTTAAAATAACAAAATGCGCTAGAATCGGCATGTCTATAAAAGGTATGTTTTAAAAATAATTTAAAAAGTAGGAGTAAAAGTCCATCAAACTTTTTGAAAGAGGTGAGTGCAAATTTCATCATGCATCTTTTTCTTGTCGATGGTTTTTAAAAAAGAAAAGTTTTTCAATGTTGCAAGGATGATTTCTGTTTCTTAAAAGTTGAAACAACATATATTGTGCGCTAATAAAGCTTTTTCTATAAATTTCTTTCGACTTGTCTTTTCCATAATAATCATCATAGAAAGAAGAGAACTTTATTAAGTCTAATGATTTGCTCCTCCAGGTATTCAATGTTGTCTATTCTTTTACCAGTGAGCACGAAATAAATATAGTTGGCATTTTCATAGTGATTGGAAAACCCTAGCTGCTTTAAGTAGATGAGTATATGCTCTTTAGTCAATTTAGAATATTTGATGTTTTTTCATCAGAGTCTACTAGAAGGTTTCAAGCTTTAAACTTTCTTTCAAGCTTGTCAAAGACTTCTTTTGGAACTTTACAATTTTTATTTCCATTTTACTGTTTGATGCATTCTTGGAAATGTGCCATTTTTGACGAACTCATCCTGTTAGAGTGATGATACTCTGTTTTAATGTTGAGAGTATCTTGTTGGCAAGAGCATATCAAGCAAAACTTTTTATAACAGCCATCCATCTCAATTAGTTTAGGGTTATCATTGGAGCAGTATTTGCATTTACGCAAGTAGATTGGTTTTTGCTCTATTTTAATAGTCCACCTTTTAGAATGGACAAGTTTTGTTGCTATTTGACAGTATTGTCTTTGAATGTTTTCTTTCTCCTCTTTAAATTTATTCATGTCGCTAAAGGGAATCTTTGTTTGTAGAATGTCTTCATATCTTTAAATAAGAGGAATGGTTCTCAAAAAGAAGAAAGCTTTTTCAACCTTGTTTCCAGTTTCAATGTCAAACTGCTTTAATATTTTATTGTGAAGTGAAGTGATATTAATTTTGTTTGCTTAAGTAAATCATAAGTCTCCTTGTTTTGTAATGTCCTATAGCCAAAGTATGAACTCCATTCTCCAAGATGATCCTTTTATCATCCTCAGCACTAAGTGCTATTTTGTTAATTTCTTCGGTGTAAATATCGTGAAGACGAGACCGAATAATTTTCATCGTTGCATGAGTCTTTTTTCCATTTAGTAAACAGTCTTTATAGTGCTCATGTTCGATTTTTTTATCAAAAACGTTTTTCTTCACCCCTTTGGATTTTTTGTGACCGTCTTTTTTTTTTTGTGAATTTTGTAGGAATAAACCTTTGGTCGAAGTCCAACAAACTCTTCAATTTGCCTTCCTCCAGTCTCGTCTTTAAACATGCCGATCACCTTCTTGTTTGCTCCCACTTTGAACCCAACGTTTTGAACGGCAGGATGGTTTCGAGGAAATTCACTTGTGTCAAACCTGCTTTCTACATCTGCAACAATGTCTTTATAAAAATCTTCTGTTTCGGTTTCATAAATAAGGGAGTCTGTGTCAGTCATTAGCAACCTAGCTCGATCTCCATATTTAGGCTTCATGTAGTCGTAGTGTTGTTCAAACACGAGATTTTTGCTTATGTCCAAGATGCTCATTCCTAAATAAATGGGCTTGTTGTAGACTAACCTTGTCTTTTTCATATGAACAGCAATCAAGTTTTCATCAAAAATGGTTCCGCTTTCGAAATTCGGCTTTTTTTGATAATTTAAGAGCTTCCTCTTCTTTGGTGACCAACCTCACGTCTACATGGTTTTCGATATTCTCCATGGTTTTCCCTAAGACGGAGTTGTTCATAAGCTAGAAGAAATCATTTTCAAAGTCGTTTTTAGCTTTTGATCTCAATTCGGTGTAGCGTTCAATGTATGGTTTCATCCAATTTCTCTCTTCAAATCTAACACCCTGCAAGTACTGCTGGTCTCAACCTCATGGGTTTGCTGTCATTGATTTATCTTCTAAAAAGAATCAGGGAAAATACCGAAGTGGATTTAACGATTTTTATTTTCCAACCGAATAAAAAAACATGTCTGGATTCTATTTCATTGTTAAATCTAAAAAAGAAAACTCGACCGTGAATAGTAGCGTTATTAGAACCTACTTTGATATTCCTTTTGATCTTCGTATGAATAAATAGAATGAAATGGCTCTCGTTGGTCTTGAGACTTATCGAAGCTATACTAACATCACCTCTAAAAATAACTTCTTTAGAGATAGTCCAAACACTGGCTCTAACAGTTACACCATCTTCATTGAAGAAGGCGCTTACAAAATTAACAAAATAAACGATTACCTGCAAAAAGAAATGAAAAGGCAATGTGGAACTTTATACAGAGCAGATGGAGTCATTCTTGGAACAAGTGATACGACTTCAAGGTCTACTTTCACTTTTGGAAAACCTGGAACAAACACGAAATATTGGGTTGATTTTAATGTGAATAACAGCATAGCCTCACTTCTCGGTTTTGATAAAAAGGAATACACCTATGTTGAGAAAAAAGAAGATCCTGTTGATCCTAATAAAGTGAAGAGCGTTATAGACTTTTACGAATCTGAAAGCATTGTAAGAATTAAAGAACTTGCCGTCATTAGAATTACCAACGACATTATCGGCTCCTCTTATTTAAATAGAAAATCGACCAATGATATTTATTCCTTTTACCCTGATGCTCCTCCTGGATACAAAATTAGCGAAACACCGTTTCATCTAATCTATTTACCTATTGTCGTTAACAAAACTTCTAGAATGAAAACGCAACTTGTGGATGAACATGGAGATTTAATTGAATTTAAAGGAGAAGACATCATTATTCGATTTCATGTAAGAGAACGAATTTCTTCTGTGTTGCAAGATTTATATACAAACAGCGCTGTTGATCACTAAAAGTTTTTTTCTTTTTCTATAAAAAAATGAGCAGTTATCAAAACATCCAACTAAACCTCTCACAAGTACGAGCTGATAAAATTAAAAAAGCTATGCATGATAAAACCGATGCTAGCATTAAACTCACTCATCAAGACTTGAATGGTGAACAGGTTCTTGCTGTTACCCTGTCCCAACTTAAAAAAATTAGAAAAGAGTACGAAGATGGCAAAGGAATCACTCTTAAGTTGAGCAAAAGACAAATCGCATACAACTCTAAAGTAGAAGGAGGTTTCATAGGAGCTCTTTTACCTTTATTAGGAATGATTGGAAGCACTCTTGCTACAAAAGTCGTTCCTGCTCTTGCCACTGGACTGCTTGCAGGAGTTGGCTCTTCTGCTGGTTCAGCCATGGTGGATAAAATACCTGGACGAGGTGTTGTTTACATGAGCAAAAATGGAAAAGGAGTAAAACCCTCTGCTGCAGGTTCTGGGCTGTACTTAAAACCTTGGACTAAAAATAAACCCGTTTACGGTGATGGACTCTTTATTAAAAAAGGAAAAGGATATGAACCTATTGGCTCTGGTTTGCTTCTTGGTTCCAAATCCCCTTTATCAAGGATTCTCTTCTTAGGTGCTATTTTATAACTTTTAAATCGTTTTTCAATGTTTTTAAAGAAAATAGGCTTTTATTACTCCTATTTTTCCAGTAGACATGAACATAAGCGGATTATCCTTTTCTACAAAAACATACAATACGTCTGAAAATAAAATTATCTTTGATATTCGATACAATTGCTCCAACTTATACACGCTATGAACTTTCACCTCATCTGACATATCCTCTACTCCAAATTTAAAACTCTCTGAAAAAATATCTTGAGTGTTCATCGAAAAAATAAAGAATCCTTTATCTCTTGTTACGCTAAATTCAGAAGTAGGCTTAATCATTTGACACATCACGAAACTGAAGTTCTTTTTTTAGACACTTCATCATATGAAAAATAATCAAGAAAATACACATTTTGAACATTCTCTGTCATCACCTTAATGCTATACTCAAAATGATCTAAAGACTTTACATCAATCGTCAAACTTCCAGGACTAAGAATCGATGAAGTCACTACACTCTTACTCTTCATCGTTTTAAATGCCTTACTAATATAGCTCTCAATACCAATATACAAAGGCTCGTCAAATTTAAACACCTAATCGTCAAACTGATCTGCTGGAAGATCAACTACAAACATGAGTTGAACATTTGTTTTTGCTTTTAAATGAATTCCTTCTTTGCTGATGATCAGGCTCACCATTTTCATTTTATAAAATAAAAGATCAAACATGGCCATCAAATCACCTGCATACTTTTTCCTTGCCATAAAACTTTTTTTATTTAAAATCTATTTTAACTTAAATTCAAAACAATGATGCTTTTTAAATTATTTTTAAAACATACCTTTTATAGACATGCCGATTCTAGCGCATTTTATTATTTTAAAAACATACTTTTTATAGACGTGCCGATTCTGACGCATTTTATTATTTTAAAAACATTTCCACCTTTTATAGACATGCGCTAGAATCGGCATTTTCCTACTACTCCCCTTCAATTCTTAAAGAGGCGATTGCATAGCATTTTTTTCTAACGTAATTGAGCGGATTCTTCGCAACAAGCATTTTATTCCATTCTAAACACTTTACTCCGTTAATCATATCTTTTGTTTTCTTTGCATAGAAGAGAGAAGTGACTTCGATATTTTCTTCATTTTTCTTGCTAAATAACTTTCCAAAAAATAGGGGTGTACTGCATTCAGATTTGCTTTTAATAATGGAGAAGTGTTCAGTGATAATCCTTTTTGTTCTTCCTCCTTTTTTTAACAAAGGCATCGTTTTAATCACTTGTTCACGAAGAAATTTAAATATTTTCTCGGTTACCTCTATGAATTTTTTTTCTTCTTTGTTTATCCGATTTTTTTTGTTGAAACCTTGAAAGGACATGGAATAACCAGTACGTTTTTGTGTTGTCATGACTTTATTTTCACACACGCCATACGAAAATAATGTGGTTGTTCGCAATAAAAGAGGACCTTGTCCAGAGGGATAATCATAATACAGCTTAATTTTTTGGTATTGAATTGGTTTTGTTGCTGAATAAAGTTCTCCGACAGATAATTTGCTTTCGTCAAAATTTTCAATTGTAATAAAATTCATATTTTTATAAAGAAAAGAAAATATTTATATCATTTTTGCAAACGAATTAATTCTTTTAATCTACCCACGAGTTTTCTTTTCCGTTTTAAGATTCTTCGCTTTAACACCCAACCCGAATTTAGCTTTGGCGTTAATGATTGGAGTTATAAGTTTTCTCTCGTTGATTTCTTTTTGAGTAGGGTTCTGTATGGCGTTTATTTCTTCAATCATCAATTGATCTGCTAAATTTCTATTTTGCCTGTCGTTTAAATACTTGTAAGAGAGATCGTGATGGTATGCGGCATTATCTACCCTATCCACAGCCTTGTTCCAGTCTTGATACATGTCTGTAGAAGTAAGCCTTTTGTCTAAATTGGTTCCAGGTCCTGCAAAGTTCATACCTGGAATGTGCATTTCCCCTGGGATCTTAGCCCAAGGAAGCTTTATATTTTTTGAAAGTTTGTTAATCGATTCAACCAAGTCTCCTCCTTTTGCCGCAGAAACAAATTTTTTTTTAGTAGTTCCGCAAACATTGCAAGTCCCTTTAAGAATGTTTCTGTTGTTTTTTGTCACTTCGTTTCTCAAATGAATCGTGTCTGTTCTACTTTTGCATTTAACACAGTACATTTTTTTATTTAGGAAAATAAAAATGGAAGTGATTGAATTGTCATGGAACATCGGTAAAAGCAAAAGGAACAACAACAAGCTTTTACCTAGAAGTCATTGTTGGAAAGTCCGGTTGCGGAAAAACGACCTGGATGGCTGAATTATAACCACTTGCAAGTGTTTGGAAAGTCCCTTTTCCAGCCAGAGTACAAAATACTGAAAAGCTCGTTCGAAAAGAAATTGCCAAAAGAGGTCATTCTTTATTGGTTCTACAACCAAAAAATCATTAAAAAATTAAACACAAATCCCGAATCCGTCATTGATGAAATTTCAAAAAAGTGGTCTGACGAAACAGATATGGAATGTCAGTTTTTCGAAACAGCAGACGATGTGCCGAACCCAGAAGATCTTGATGCATCCAAAAACAACTTGATGATTTTTGACGATTTGCAATTGACTAAGCAAAACAAGTGTGAAAAATATTATATCCGAGGAAGACATTCCAACGTCGATTGTTTCTATTTAGCGCAAAATTATTTTATGCTTCCGAGACAGACGATCAGAGAAAACACGAATTTCATTTGCTTGTTTCCACAGGACTCTAAAAATATAGATCAAATACCGAGATCACGTCTCCAGCGACATGGGAAAAGAAGAGTTTTGCAGCCACTGCTGGTCTGAACCTCACGGATTTGTGGTGATTGATTTATCGTCTAAAAAGAATCATGGAAAATATCGAAGCGGATTTGACACTTTTTATTTTCCAACCGAATAAAAAAGATGTCAGGATTTTATCTCATTGTAAAATCAAAAAAAGAAACTCCAACTGTAAGAAACAGCATCATCAAAACGTACTTTGACAACCCCATCGAATTTAATAAGAACAAACAATATGAAATGGCGCTATTGGGCTTTGATACTGTTCACAGTTACTTCAGTATTAATTCTAAAAAAAATTTTTACAGGTACAGTCCCAACGCCGGCTCTAACAGTTACACCATTTATATTGAAGAAGGGGCATACGAATTTGAGTGAGCTTAACGATTATCTTCAAAATGAAATGAAAAAGTTGGAAGTTTGTACAGATCAGACGGAGTCGTTATCGGTGCAAACCTATCGACTTTAAGATCTACATTGAAATTTGGAAAACCAGGATCGACAACTAGATATTGGGTGGATTTCAACGTGATTAACAGTTTAGCACCTGTTCTTGGATTTGATAAAAAGGAATACCAATACTTGGAGAAAAAAGAAGATCCAACAAACCCTGATTAAGTGACCAGTTTCATCAACTTTTACGAATCTGAGAGCATTGTGAGAATTGACGATGTGTCCATCATCAGAGTCACAAACTACATTATCGGATCGTCTTACTCTGATGGAAAAAGCACAAACGACATTTACTCTTTTGATCCAGACGTTCCTCCAGGCTATAAAATTAGCGAAAAACTTTTCCATTAAATTTACTTACCCATCGTGGTGGGTAAAATTTCAAGAATGGAAACAACCATAGTCGATCAAAATGGAAACTTAATCAACTTTAGAGGAGAAGACATTATAGTTAGATTTCACGTCAGAGAACGAATTTCATCTACTCTATCAGATCTTTACACGAGCAGCGCTGTACAACGTTAGAACAACGTTATAAAATAAATTTCTATTGCTATAAAAAATGAGCAATTATCAAAAAGTAAAACTATACATTTCACAGGGTCAAGCTGAAAAGAAAAAAAAAGCGATTCAAGAAAAAACCAACGTCAGTATAAGACTTTTTAGTGAAGATCTAGATGGTGACCACGTCATAGCATTGACAAAGTCTCAATTGAACAAAGTTACAAAGCATACAATAAGGGAACTGGAATCACGCTTAAACTGAGCAAAAAACAGTTGTCACACAACTCGAAAATAGAAGGAGGATTTATCGGTGCCTTGCTTCCTTTGCTAGGAATGATAGGAAGTACTCTTGCTACAAAAGTCATCGCTGCTCTAGCAACAGGATTACTAGCAGGAGTAAGCTCTGCCATGGTTGATAAAATTGCAGGTAGAGGAATCGTTTATGTTAAAAAGAATGGATATGGAATGAAAATTACTGCTGCAGGATCGGGAATGTTTTTAAGACCTTGGGTAAAACCCATCGTTGGAGAAGGATTATTCGTTAAAACTGGGAAAAAATATGAATCTGTTGGATCCGGTTTCTTGCTCGGTCAAAGCTCTCCATTTTCCAGCATCCCGTTTTTAAATTTAATTCTTTAAGTGTAAAAAAACAATGATTTCATTAAACGCAAAAATCATAGAGCAATTTGATCATGACGCGGTTGAAGACCTTGCTCGCTTAAAATGCGCTTCCTCTTTTTTAGCAAACAAAGACAGTTTCTATGACGAAACTCGAAAAAATTTGCAAGAATACATGAATTATTTAAATCAGCGAAAAGCGGAAAAGATTTTATTTATGGCTAAAACCATCCCTATTGTGCAACGGTTTCAAGACATTCTTCAAACAACGTTGTCTTTTGAGCAAAGAAACAAGTTTGATGAAGAAAAAGAAGATCTTCAACGAAAGTACTTTCAAATTGCTGAAAAATTGATCGAGTCAAGACAGTGGACTCACATTAAAATTTCACAAAAACCTTTTCTTCTTTCCAACTGTTGCACGAACAAATCTAATGAAACGGATGAATACAACACCTTTTGATTACAGCTAGAAAACAACGCTTACCACAGCAACATTCCAAACAAAATTAACTCGTCTAGAATCATCCACTACCTAGAATGCATCAGTAGGTACAATGGAAAGCAAAGTTGTAAAGTGCAAAAAGAAGAATTTGAAAAGTTAAAAAACAAATTTAAAGCGTTAAATTTACTCGTCGATTCAGACGATGGCAGCATTAAATACTCCAAAATCACCAAAGACCACATCCTTATTTTTTTAAAACAACTAGGATATGCAAAGCATTACGAAAACGTCAACTACATTTATTCCGCTCTGGTCGGAAAAAAAAAAAGATAACATTGAGTACTTAAAAGAACATCTCATCAAGGACTTTAAAGATCTTTCCTCTCTTTACGACCTTTATTCCGGAAAAAACAAGTCGAAAGAACTTGACAGAAAAAACTTTATGAACGTTCAGTTCATTTTGTTTTAACTCTTAAAAAACAGAAATAACCCGTGCAAAATTGAAGACTTTTCAGTTTTAAAAACCATCGAAAAAAAAAAAATCCACGACGAAATTTGCCCCCATCTTTTTCGAGAGCTAGGATGGAATTTCACATCCACGTTTTGAACACATGAAAAACGTTTTCAAAACAAAGCATGACATTTACACAGAAGAAATTAACAAAGTCGCACGATAAAAGAATCATTCTAGAAGATGGAATACACACTTTAGCACATGGACACTGCAGATTAAAAAATAAAGTTACATTTGATTTTGGAGTCCCTCTTTAGGCATGTCATTACATTTTCATTTAAGAAGATTTTCATTTATGAAGAACAGAAAATAAATATTATTTATCTATTTACCATGGGAAGAATTTCGATTTAGGAAGAACAGAAAATAAACATTATTCATCTATTTACTATTGGAAGAACTTGCGCTGAACGACAATTTTTACATATTAGATATGCAAAATTATTACGAAAAAAGCAAAATGAGCCAGAACCGGCAAATCTCTAATACTCTGGTCAGAATCAAAGCATGTTGCAATGAATTTGGATATAGAAGTCAAACTATCAAGAGGACGTGGTGGTGCAAATCGCAAAAGAGCCAGAGGATCAAGGGTTTACATGAGACCATGGAGGAATCATGCTTTAGAAGATTTGTTTTCTATGTGGTATTAGATAGTGCTATTGGTGGCCTTACTGCAAGATTCAAAGCAGCACAGAGCATTTCAGATAAGTTTAGCTTCATGTGGAATTATCTCAATATTGATTTGGATACATTGGAAATGAAAGCAAAATTATTTAGTGAAGAGTATTCAGCAGATATTAGCGAAGATATTGCAATGGAAATAAAACAGTTAAAATCTATACATTATGCAAATTTTGGATTGAATCAATTAAGCCTCTTTGAACTCCTAAATTCGATTAGTCGAACTAATTTACATGTTCTATTTCCAAATATTTGTGTATGCTCGAGAATATTCTAAACAATTCCTGCTACAGTTGCATCCGCCGAACGCTCATTCAGCAAACTAAAACTGATTGAAAACTTTTTAAGAACTTCAATACTACAAGGACGGTTAGTGGGTTTGGCAATGTTGAGTCCCGAATCTTCAATATCTAGGTCAATTGATTTTGACGAAGTTATTCAAAATTTCGCTTCAAAAAAAGCAAGAAAAGCACCTTTGTTTTGTAAATGAACTATTCTTGGAATAAACAATTTGTTAAAATTCTGTTTTTATTAGTACTTGAATATTTGTTGAGATTGATTATTGATTATTGAACATGGTTAAAACGTAAAAAAATAGTCTGAATTTTTATTTCAGAAATATCCTTTAATCCAATAATGAAAGAAAAACTAATTACATTTATTAAATGAAAATTTATTAAATGAAATAATTGTATATATTAAATGAAATAATTGTAGCTAGAAATAAAACTGTAATACAAGATTGCATCCTCATTGTGAACAATTGCCGATTTCAAAAACCAATGTGGAATTAAACCACAATTGATTCAGCAAAAGCATACAGTAATAGTTTAAAATATTAGAGTTATGGGTAAAGGGCCAGAAAATATCTCTTGCAACGTCTAAATTTATGGCTCTCGGCGGGCCTGATTTAACCCACTTACAATGACATCAGGAATCCAAAGTTTAAATGTTATTCTGCAATTATAACAGTGTAGAACTATTCAGCTTCAGTTCCTATGAAAGATTTAATGATTTATTCCTTGCAGAAATCAGTGCAGTTCAAGAACCTGTGCTGAGAGACTTGATAATAGAAGACAAAGCAATAATAATAATGAATCCCACGGGTAAGGCTCTATTTGATGGTGCTATTAGCAAAAGCATTTACAAGCAAATTTTATCAGAAGATGATACGATGTTATTGTTTTGTTAATTGTTGATCTAATTTCAAATCAACAATGTTTTATTGCACCATTTATGGTTTTATAGTTTTGCTAAAACATTAATTAGCTAAATATCTAAATGTTATTCAAAATAGGTGGGTTATAAAACACATTGAAAGTTGTTAAAATATCTATTTACTCCCTATGTAACTAAGGAAAGTATCTAATCGCTAATCACCTAGGTATCCATAGCAACCAGAAATCAAAAAAAAAAAAAAAAAGTTCATCATTGGAAATACAATCTTTAAATCAGTACATAAAGCAAATCTTATTTTTAAATATTCTATATGTAAAGAGTTATTAATTTTGCCCAGTAAAAGTGCATTCCGGCCCACTGAGCGTGGTCGTATTTTAATGAATGCAGTTTTGCAAATATTCATTGTTTATGGTTGGAAATCTTTTACGAATCTCAAAAAAGGTTACTAAAAAAACCAGCAACTACAAATGGAGCTCTATTTGTTCTTTAACACACTTTTTTGCTCTCTTTCAAGTATTAGAGTTTCCATCCTGACAAGAAATCAAAGTATTTTTGATTGTTGTATTTGTGAAATAATTCAAACAGGTTGTACACCTTTTCGTCAGAAAGCTCATAAACTTAAAAGAACTTCATAGCAATTGATACGCTCTCCTGGTTCGGTCAAAGTTTGTTAACACATACTTGAAAGCGAATTCAATTGTGGTAACCTTAACATATAATGGTTGTACGGTCAAGCTCTTTTAGGCTCTCAACGACGCAAAGTAATAATAGTAATAATAATAATGATAATAATAATCATGATAATAATAATAATAATAATAATAATAATAATAATAATAATAATAATAATAATAATAATAATAATAATAA
>QPEY01002059.1:20729-32451 GCA_014706445.1 Hydra viridissima
CTTCGGTTTCCTCAATACCTTCAAATCGCAAGTTGTTTCTTCTACTTCGGTCTTCTAATTCAGCAGTTTTATTTTTTAGTGCTTCATTTTCTTCGTTTAGATGTTTTTGATTTAGTTGACTTAGTGCATTTTTATTAGTATTGTTTAATGTTTCCTTTATTGTTTCCTATTGTTCACTAACAAACTCGATAGTTTTATTTGTCTCATTCAGTTCACGTTTTAATTCTTTGTTTTCATCTTTTATAATAATCAGTTCGCTTTCTAACTTTTGTATACGATCATTAAAGATTTGTAATATCGTATTTTCATGAATTTCTAATAAATCCTTTACTTGACTTAAGGAGAATTTGTTTGCCATTATTTAAAAGTAGGTTTGTTATAAAGATTACAAAGATATAAATGGATATACATGAGAACGTTCGCAAAACTAAACAAAACTAGAGCATTCCTTTCACTTTCTATGCTTTGTTCACCTCTTATTGAACAAAGATCACCTCTTATTGAACAAAGATCACTTCTTATTGAACAAAGATCACCTCTTATTGAACAAAGATCTTAAAGAACTTAAAGAACTAAGAACTTAAAGATCTTAAAGAACTAAAGATCACCTCTTATTGAACAAAGTACAATATCTAGTGAGGATTCTAACTATATTAAGGACCTTTCTGGTTGTCTTTCATCAATCTCTACTTCAATTTATTAAGAAGCTTTACTTGGATATAAAGCAGGGTTCATTGTCAGGAACTTATATAATAAAACTACATTTCTGACTTTTGCAAATAGTTTAATTTCTCTACAGGCTATGTCCACTGATCATGAGTATTCTATATTTTGCAATTCACCATGGAAAAAGTTTTGTAACTTTTAAAAATCGTGGTCGTTTAATCTTTCCATCCCAAAGTGTTTATAATATTGTCCAAAAATATGAGCATATTTTTAAATATTTGGAGAGTGGGGCAGGCTCTCACAATTTAAAAATATCTTCAAAAAAAAAAATCTTAAAAGATTGATGGTGCAGTTCATAAATCAAAAACTTCCAAATGATGCACTTTTTGCTGAATTGAATATGCTTGATTTAGAACAATTGAATGAAGACATGCATTCTTCTCAGCTCTTGAAAAAATATAAAAACAATATTTAATATTGCGTCTTTATTCAATTGGTCAGCTGTACACTAGAAATCAATTGCATAATGGAAAGATCGGATTACGTCAACAGTCTAATAAGCTTGCTTCGTTTAAATGTTTGTAAAAAGTAATAACAGTAATATTCGGTATTATTTTTATGCTATTTATGTTAAAAAAAATTACTTCTTCATTAAATAATCTTTTCCTTACTAAGAGTTTTAAACGAATTAAAATTTTTTAATTGAAAATCTACATTAAAAATTTACCTTAAATAAATATACCTTAATCTTTATAGTGACCTTTGATTTCTTTCCATGATTGAATATATACATTTTTATATCAATAGCTCAAAGTTTCCAATAGGGCACTTTTAAGTTATAGTTGTAAAAGTCAAAAACATCAATACTTTTGCCAACTAATTATGTAATACCTTTGATTTATATAATAAGTTTTAACTTTCGAAATGTGCTAACGCTTTTTAATAGCAGTTTACAAATAACAGCTAATAAGTAAATTTGTTTATTAATGCAGAAAATTAAATTCGCCTCAATTACTTTTTTTTTAAAAGCTGCTACCGGCTGTGAAAACATTAAAATTTTCACTTTTTATTACGGAATTTCGGTGAAGTTAGACATTAAGTTAATATATTTCACATTGTACTAAACAGAGCGGGTTTCCATCAGCATTTAAATTTTTATTTTAATTATGAAAGAAACTAAAGATTTTGAACAAAGATCGAATGTATACAAATTGATGAACAATCTTTATCATACCCCCTAACGCTGGTTTTTTTTAACAGGACAACGCTTTGAGGGTTGTATTTTCCAAATTTTAAATGTGATAAAAGGTCTATGAAACTAAGTTTCAAAACTTCTTTTGTTTGGAAACAAAACTGCTGAATTCGTCTTTTTAAGTTATTACAAATGAGCTCTACTTGGATTAAAATTTATTCTATAGAAAACGAAAAAATTACTGTTTTCACAGACACAAAATTCATTTAAAACATTTTTAGCGAAGAACTTAGTGTAGGTAGAGTTTATTTGAATAGTTTTAACTATTTACCATTCGCATCACCTGCTGGCAGTTTCGAACTTTGTTTAAAAATGTTAAAACCAGTTTCTAAGTAAAACATTTAGCCTACAAATCCATCGTTGTTTATACGCACAATAATACAGATGAAATAAAGAAATTAATTATAAAATCTGTGGGGAAAAATGACTTACAAAAGAATTTCTGAACTTTACAATGTTTCTAAACCAGGAATATCTCACATTATGAAAAGGTTTTGTCACCGCCAAACTATTGAAAGCAAGCCTCGCTCTGGAAGACCTAAATTTACAACTGAAAAGGCTGATAGATTATAAGTAAGGTTTTGCAAGAATAATCTTCGCATGACTGCTGTCGAACTTAATTCAACTATGCATCAGTTTCATGGCACAAACTGTAGCGTTGATACAACTAAACGTTGATTAAGACAAAATAATCTGTATGGTCGCCGTCCAGTTAAAAAACCTCCTATGTCTGCGAGAAATTTAAGAACCAAAATAAAATTTGCGAGATATCATCTCAGTTGGACAAATAATGATTGGTCAAAAGTCCTTTTCTCCGATGAATCAAAGTTTATGCTATTCAGTAGTGACGGAATTAGATATGTCAGACGTCCGATAGGAGACAGATTCAATCCAAAATATCAGTTACCTACTGTTAAACATGGAGGAGGAAATGTTATGGTTTGGGGGTGTTTTAGTCGTGACAACCTGGGTCCCATTCATCGCATAGAAGGTATTATGGACCAGAGAGTTTATTTAGACATAATGAAGATCATTATGCTGCCCCATGCAAAGGACAAAATGAATCGCATTTTGATCTTTCAACAAGATAATGACCCGGAGCATTGTGCCAGATCTGTTAAGGAATATTTTCAATCAAAAAAGTCAACGTTCTTGAATGTCCTTCACAGAGCCCAGATCTCAATCCCATTGAGCATCTTTGGGAGTACATTGACAGGCAATTAGTTGGTACAAAACAACCAACAAAGACAATTTATCTGGTTTGATTAAAGAATGTTGGTATAATATTCCTCAAGATGTTCTCATTAATTTAGTTGATGCCTCGTCGCTGTGATGCTGCTTTAAAGGCAAATGGGTATGCCACTAAATACTAACTTTTCTATTGAAACTATTTTATTAAAAAATTGTAAGTTTTGAAAGTCTTACTAAATATTTCAGCTTTGTAGAAATAAATAATAATCCAAGTTCAGCTGTTTCTAAACTTTCGCACGGAAGCCCTTTCAAAAAAACAATAAAAATTAATTGACCGGTGAGTTTTAAAAATTTTGTGAAATGGATTTTGAATTGTTATAACATAGAGCACATTTCAGGCTATTTGTGTTTCTAAACTTTTGCACACTACTGTACAAGTTTGTGTTATATTTTACAGATTTGCAGGAACCGGTGAAATATGGTAGCAAAAGTAGCAGCTTTTATCCTCAACAGTTTAAAAAGTAAGTTACGTTTTATTGAAAAAAAAAAAGTTTTTTAATATTAAAAGCTAATCGAAACTCAATTAAGCTCAATTTAAGCCATTACATTTTTCTTATTTTTTTAATTCAAATTAGGTGTTACAAAAGATAAATTCAACAAGTAGCGTTTAAAGCGTTACAGCTAAACAAAGTATATCGTGTCAGGCTAAAAAAATTTAGTTTTCAAAATATCCATAGAATCTATTAGAATGCATTGCTTAGCCTTAGCTATTCCGTAGGTATATCTAACAATAGTTCCAAAAATAAGCAACTAAAAAATAAATTTTTAACTAAAATTTGTTTCAGCTTTAGCTAAAATAAATGACTTTTAACTTAGAAATATTATACTATTTATGATATTTTTTAATTATTAGCATTTAAATTTATTATTATATTGTGGATTATAACATAGGAGTGTTGAGAAAGTTAAAAACAGTAAATACTATATATCATAACCTTTTTTCGAATAAAAATTTTTCCTTAAAATTCGACTTTTGCTTTCCTACTGCGAAATCATGCTTTTTCTGTAAAGAATACACTTTTTTTGAAACTTCAGAGACAAGCTTTACAGCACGCTAAACAGACTGACTGTGCTATGGAAAGTCCCCTAAACTGGGGCAGTTGGATGATTTTCTCGGCATTTTAAAATCAACCTAACTGCTCTATTTCTTACTTCTTTCATATCATTAAAAAGAAGGGATAAAAGAAAGTTTTCTGGGAGAAGGCAATACGCATTTCTTAAAATAACAGGTAGTGTAATGTCTAGTATAGTTTGGTAAGAAGCCTTTAAATATTTTAATGTTGTGTATAAAATACTTGCCCCTTCAGTAAAGCTTTTTGATTTCTTATTAGCAAACCAGGTTGGGCCATATTCTGTCTGCATGTACTTTACTATCTCTTTAAGTGCTGGAGTAGGTTGTTCTGTTCTTGTATACAAAACTAAAATTCGTATTGCAAATGTTAGCCACCTGGCATGATTAACTGGACCAACTTTATAATAGATGTAAGTTGGATTTACAGCACCTGAATTTAAATAGATTTTTTTTCTTTTTTAAAAACAAACTATAATAAGAGTAAACACCCTTAATTAAGCTGCAGATTAAATTTGTTTTATATTTTTAATATTATGTTTACCTGAACTTATACCAAACACATATTCCAGCAATAACCTTTGATTAAACTTAAGTCATTGATCACACTTTCTTCTGGAATGGCTAAAGCAAGCAAGACAGGTTCAAATTAGGCAACTGGTTTATAATGGTGGTTTTGTGCTGCGGCTTTTCCAATTTCACTAAAAAATGTTTGTGGAGTGTTTGTACCTCCATCTAAATATGCTATAATATGGCGCAAAGGTAACTCATTGCTATGAAATCCACATCTAATTTTATGAATTTTTCTGCCAAGTTTCCTTTCAAGACTGGAACAAAGGCAAGCGTTATACTCAGTGTTGACTTTTGTATTGTCAAAAACAATTCCTAACAAAGTATCAACACTGTTGTATTGTGAACACTTCAAAAGCAGACTGAGCTAAATATTCTCCCGTTGCATTTAAAATGGCTTTGTGTGCCAGATATCTACCTTTTATTTCTCTTGATTCTACAGTAAAAGTTAGATGATGTCTATTCAATTAATTTGCTTATTGCAGAGACTATCTGGTAACATACTTCTATAAACTAGGCTGATGACAATCCCTTTTTTTAGCTCGGTCCATTTTTCTCTTATCTAAAACATCAGTTTTATCAGTTTTATTAATAATTCTAAGATCTTTCAAAAGTCCGTTACCAATAGCTGCTGCAACTTCACCATTTACCGCATAGCTATAAATTTACAATGAAATAAACAACTTTATGTAAAAACATACATTAATTAAGTAGATTATAACCAAGTTCAAATATAAATTGCTAAGACATCCATAAAAACACCAATTTAGTCTTTTAATTACATTTCTCATAGAAAAGTTTTAAATAACACTTTTTATTTGGAAAATTCCCGAATAATTAGAGACTTTAAGACGAACAGATTTAAAAGAAAACTTCAACAACTAAATCAATAAAATAACTGCGTATTATGTAATAATAAAGAACTAAGTAAACTAAAATATACTAACTGTACACACTCTAAAGCAAAGCTATCAAGCATGCGTAAGAATATCATTTTATTATTTTTATATATATCATGTAATTTTAGTTTTATTTTGTTTGTTTATTCGATTTTAATTCATCTAATAAATAAGATGAATTAAAATTGAGCAAAGAAAATTTTATTTTATTTTATCTCATTCAAATATTTTGAAAACGTAATAGTCGATTTTAGTCGACATTGCAAAATACATTAATCTATTTAGTCGACAGTCGAATAATTTCTAAGTCGTAACTACACTACTTATAACTAATTGATATCTCTTTAGATTATGTCATCCAAAGATTTTAGACTTCTTTTAAAGATGTTATTGTAAATATTGGGCAAATATAAATAAAAAGAAAAAAGAAATAAAAATAATAATAATAAAAAAAAGAAGTAATAACATATCGGTAGGTCCTAAAAGCTATCAAGTAAATTTAAAATAGGCATTTGAAACCAGTCTCCAGCTAAAGGGGTAGACTCTGAGGTAGCCTTAGAGGTACCTTTCGGGATACCCTCAGAAGTACCGTCTCAGATATCTCCTTTACCTTCAGAGGTACCTCTAAGGGTACCTCGGAACTATCTAAGAGGTACCCTTAGAGGCCTGAGAGATGGCCTCTAAAGTATCCTCTGGGAGTATCCCTCGAGGTAGCTTCCGAGGTTACACAAGTAGCCCAGAGATAGTGAGTGAATAAGCAGCAAATAGGCTATCTAGCGGCAAGCGAACAGGCGGAGAGTGGGCGGGTAGGTGTAATTATAGGAGTTCTAACACAGCTGGGCTTGGGTGATTTGCTGAAGCACAATCGCGAGCAGCGAGACAGAAATGTCAGATGAATGTTGCCACCCCGCTAGCTCTCGGGATTCAACCCAACCTAAAACCTCACCAACAACCACCTCTACCACTCCTATGTCACACTACTCGCGGGAAGTGGCACCTACAGTGTGTTCCATTTGATACCCAGCGGTTAGGGGCTAAGATTTGTTGAGAGTTGTTAAGACCAGTGACTGGGCGAACCTCAATGTGTCAATAAGTCAACGTTTTGGGTGGGCGCACGCACCTATAGCACTCGGCCCGACAAGTGACTGGGTTGAATGTTTAAATCTTAACGAATGAGTAGCAAGTTACGGTGTTGAATGTCTAAATCTTAAGGAATTGAATCATTGAAGCAACCACCATCAAACTTTGCTGTAGAATCGAGCGTAACGAATACATAAGCATCGAAGGAAAGGCCACAGAGGCCGTACGAATTTTATTTACAGTTATGAAATTACCATTGTTTCAAAGGTTTGTTCCAGAGCCGTGCAGGTGCTGATTGCTCGTGCTGCAGAAGTCGATTTTAAAGAGGGAAAGAAGTATAGCGTTGATAGAGTTAAAGCTGATGGTTTGTTTGATATTGTCAATAAAAATGAGCTTGTGTTTCGTAGAAGTAGCAGGCAAAAAACAATATTGAAAGGCAGAGGTTTTAAATTTCGCAGTTCATATAGGGTAATTGTACCTATGCTCAGAGCTTTGGGCATTGAGTGGTAAGGCCGCAAGACCAGAATAACGAAAACTGATTTTGAAAAAATTATAGAAAATCGGCAGTCAGTCTCAGGAGATTCATTAATAAAAACCGTGGCTGTTACTGAAATGTCAATAGAGTTGGCAGGCCTGTCCACTTGCAGCTCATTACCCTAGGTCACGCTTAGAAAGTTTGCTGAAGGTATTGTGATAGTCAGAGAGGCCATAGATAATCAGGAAAATAATAAAATTTCATTTTCTGGAAAAATAAAGAGAATCAAGCGAAAAATCAAACAGATTTAGGAGGAAGACGTTGGTAAGTGGTTTGGCAACATGGAACAGGGAGATGAAGTCTTTAAGAAGCTAAAAAAAACTGATGCGGAAGCTGCGGTAAAGGAACTACAAAAAGGAATGGAAAGCTAGTTAACACAGATACAGGAGCTCATCGATAGAATAATAGGAGATAGAGGCCTATCTCTGAGCAAAAAAGTTAGAATGATATTCCGGGACCAGAGGATCACTATTAGTGCTTATAGCTATCGCAACTTTGATAGGATGGTTAGCATCTAATTTTGGTGGAGTACTATAAGCCGCTCCTGCTGTGGCACAGCCAGGCCTAAAAACAAGAGGTCCCGAGCCCCAACCGAAAGAAAAGGGGATCTCAGGCCTAAAGACACGATGCGCTGGCTCGCAGGTAAGGCTGTTGACGCATTGCTAGGCATCTTCCAAGTTGTAACTATTGTTGTGGGCTTCCTCGCTGAGAATCCCTGGCTTACTCTATTTGCTGGCGCAGGACTCTTTGGCACAGTAGAAAAGTGTAACCAACGCCGTGCCAGATCAATAACAGTGAGAAAAAAGAAGAGCTAGATAAATATTGTCATGGGAGATACAGGTTTGCTTGGGGAACAGTATAGTTTCTTGCGTGATTTGGGACCCATCTAAGTTCGCAACGAAAGAATACTGAATAAGAACTCCGAGATTGACAAACGTTCTAACAAACGGAGTGATAATACATATATTGGCGTTAAGTGAACTTAACCTAACTCTAAATTTGATGAAAAATTCGCCTACGCGCTGGCAACTCCCTTGATTAGAATAATATTGTCAACAGACAACGTTAAATTCGCGAACGACAAATTAGCACTTATTAAGAGAACATCCCGTAGTCCTCTTACCATCGAAGATATCGAGTCTCTGCTAATCAATGTTAATCAAGGGTTCTCTTTCCGCGAAAAATATAAGAATGTCTTACAGACCTATTATTTCCCAATTCCCTGCCCTCAAGATAAGTGGCACGACCCACAGAACAAGATTATCTACCCAGTCGTGATAATATTTGCGATCTGTATGGCTCTTGCTGTGTGTGAGGTTTCGATGGTCATGCTCTGCTGTAGCAATCCTCTTATGAGGGTGCTAAACAGCTTCCATGTGTATTACACCATCGGAAGGATCTTCTGACGATTGGGTGTTACCTACCTAAATCAAAAGATTTCGATCCCTGGAATATTGACGTTGATATGGGAAGTCTGTGCGAAATCGGAATTCAACATTCCCGTGGGGAAAGAAAAGCAATTTTGGTTGAGCTAAATTGAGAAAAAATTAGACCTCCTCGTGGGGTTTGGACTTCAATCATGGTCTTTGCAATATGACGAGCACAGACTCGTGCAGGACAGAAGAACTGGGAGCTTTTATATTACGACCAAAAGACTTAGGTCCCAATATCACGCGCTTTCAGACTATTTTGTCAAATGCCAACTTCGCCCTTGTCCCGGACCTATATATAATTCTAAGCGACATTGGATTATAGACCAATCCAATGAGATAATATAACAATGAGTTACTCCAAGTACCCATCGTCTGCTTTCGATCTTACGGGCTGAACCAAAGGTCTGTTAACAAATCTACAGATCCGGTAACACCCGACACAGGGGATAAAAATCCTATCTAGCTTTAGACTGGTAAGTCATCAGACAAACTTTAGGTAGAACTCAATGCCTTAAACATGGGCAGTTCGGTGGCTGCTTTGCTGGGTCTTGCTGTTTGGTATGTCGCAAGTCAGCAAAAATATTTCTGTCCATCATCGGCAGCGGTATTAATGGTCACATGTCTCAAATACTAGTGTAGATTTTGCGAGGACAATTGGAGTATTATCACCCTCATTGAATCTAAAGTTTATCTGGTCTATAAAAGTGTTAGGCCGCATTTTTCGCCATCACAGCGTACCATTGTAGTCCTATAACACAAAAGGAGCTGTGTTTTTGAGAACGGCAACATAGAGACCCAAGCTTCCCCTACCATGGAATTTCGAACCACCTGAATCAACAGCGTCACATGAGACTGATAACATCATATTTCCTAGAGGTGCTGCTGAAATTCGGGATATTGCATCTTCGAACACGAGGTAAATTATTGACGAGGCTAGCGTGCAAGTGGCGCTGAGATTAAAGATTACTATCAAATAGAAGAAAAAACACCCCCCAAAGGCTAATCTTTTAAGTGGCTATTTCTGAGAAGACTGGTCAGCTAACTGGTGCTAATGCTGCTTGTCTCGCAGCGTCAGGAGTTGGCTCAATCCGAGGGATAGCACTTGCGTGTGTCGGTGCGACATGCAGCATCCTATGAAGCCTGCTCGGTATCATCGAAAAACGGTACTTTTCTAAGAACTTTCACTCTCTATATACCCAATCTTGTGCGGCAGTTGCTTCGCTACAAGAAGGTATAAGCGCCGCTGTCAAATATGGGGAGCATGTTGTCGAAGAGTTTAAGGCTCTCGAATATAAATATTGGGCCTAACACTACAGTGTTAATACGGATGTAAAAAAACATCCAGCAGCAAGATAGATAAAAAAACCCGAAAGATTCGAAGACATCAAGCGATATCTTGATATGAGAAATCCTTAGTTTCAGCTGATGATCTCGAAGACATCCCTTTTTTGGAGTTGTTGTACGCACCTATCGCTAGCACAAGGCGCATGCTCCTCGGTGTTTATTACTGTTGGTGGCGATGTCTGGGCTGGGGCTGATACCTGAGTATGCGCACTAGGGAATTGATTTCGCTACAAGGGTGGTCAATTTTTTTGATGACTGCTAACCTAAAAGGTTAAGAAGATGAGAGCTGCGGCTCCGACTGCGAGCGCAATATAATCAGACCATGCGATTAATCCCACGATCTCGGCGCGTAGCTTTTCCCTCCCTTCCACTCTCTCAATTGCTTCGCCACCAGGGTCCTGCTTTTTTTCTGGATCGCTTTTGTTGTCTCTCACACTCCTTCGCAGCAGCAGCGGCGGCAATCTCCAACTTCTGTTTTTTCCAAAAACCTCGAGCTGACTCTGTTTTCTTTTTGTGCAGCAGCCAATGCCTTTCCAGCCTAAAGATTTCTCGCGTTTTTTGTTTTACTTTGATTATCGGTTCCTCCATCATACTATATTGAATCTACAGCCTCAGTAGGCAGATTAACTTCATCTTAGCTTGTTAATTTAAAGTTGAACAGACCATCCCGGACAAGTAAAAACATTTTGCTGAACGGTGCTCAACATCGTTTTCAACGGAGCTATTCCTAAACCCAAACGGTAGTATACTTTTCCCGAAAGAAAACACTGAGCATGTTGCTGTACCGGGTTATTATCGAGTTCATTTTTTAGGGCAGTGTGATCACCCACGGGAAAAAATCTCTTGCTATGACCTGTGTATGCTGACGTTGCCATTTGGTATAGCCCGGCGCCAATGATCATACCTACCCTTGCGATACATTCCATATATAAAAGTCACTTCCTCCGAATACATCTTGTTGACATCATCAAGCGTTAGTTTCCTTCCGATCAGTTTTTTTTAAAATCAGACCCTAAGATTATATTTTAATTAGAGAAAAAATTCTCCCATAGTATATTTTGAGGTAACTATGTGCACGCAACAATATCTTTCTAAGAAAAGCTGAAATCAGCCAAAACAGATGAGTTATTAGGTTTGATCCATGCGAGTAGAGGGGAGTTTCACCTATATGTTGTAAATTAACTGGGCCCAAGCTCAGTCTGCTAAAAAAACGTTTGAGTGGTGTTGTACAAGATGTTGACGTATTAAAGTACTTTACTCACATAAAGGACAGGACAGGCGTAGATCTTGATGTTGATGTAGAGTGGGATACTGATAAAGCAAGAGAATGTCGCTTACTATGAGAACGTAAAAACCTGGATTAACGTGCTGAATCAGTTTCGCAGACACCAAGCTGAGCTGGGTGAAAGCCAGAAAAATGTTGATGCTAGCAAGAAGTGTGACATGGCCTATTTGTTTAAGGTGGTACCAGGGTAAAGGCAACTTTTTAACAAAAAAATGAAAATTATTAATAGACTTTAGCTTTTTTCTGTTAATAATCAAAAAAAAAATTGAAACTACCAAAAAAAAAATTTTTTTGTGATGACGTCATTAATTATGCGCATAATTAGTGTTATTTTACCC
>QPEY01002059.1:36076-72310 GCA_014706445.1 Hydra viridissima
AATGTTAAAATGACTGAATTGCAGGAAACTCTGAATATCTTTAAATGGTGGTCAAAACTTCTTAAAAGTTATTATTAATGTTTTCGATCCAAAAAATCATTATTCTTCCTTTAAAATATATGAAGATTCTGGTGTCAAGCAATGCTATATTCTTGCCATTGTGGAGATGATCTTAGAGAATAATGGCAATCTCCAAAAATTATTGGCACTTCTTCAACTTGAAGAAGTAAACTTCAGTATGGCATTTGACCTAAAGTGTGCAAATAGTGTTTTTAGAACTTTCAAGCCACTCTGGTAAATATGCCTGTCTGTATTGTGAAGGAGAATGCTCCCTTGAAGCAGAGAAACTTAGAACGTTGGGATCCATAGACTTATTTTATGATCAATATGTATATGGTGGAAAAAAAAGATTGAAATTGCAGGAATACAAAAATGTAATAAATCCTTGTTCCATTTACTTAAAAGAAGATCAATAAACTTGTCTTGAATACATTGTTCCTCCACCTGAGCTTCATATTATGATGGGAGTTGTGGATAAACTTTGTACTTTGCTTTAATATGTTTAGCCAGCTTTTCAAAGCTGGTTGAAACCACATAACATTATTGAGAGGGTATCATGGTGTAGGTTTAGATGGAAACAATCATAATTTATTTATGCCCCAGTTAGATATTTTGGAGAGGGATGTTGCCTTAAGTGCAGCAATCAATTTTTTACCAATAATGAATTGCTTGCGTAAGTTTTCATAAGTGAAATCAGCTGTGCTTGGTTTGGAAATGGGTACAGATATTTCTGTTTAAATTGAAGATTTCAAAAGTTCATTTTCAGGTCTTCAACTATATACAAAAGATGTATTTGGCTATGACAGTTTCATGGAATATACATATTTTAGTGTGTCACATTTTCCCCTTTGTAGATTGCAATAATACTACTAGAAAAGGGGAGTTCTGGGACAAAATGATTTTTATCGCCGTTATGAAATTTTTTGACAATCGCGGTGTTGAAAATTTTTCTTGGTTAAAAATGATTTTTTCATCATCGTTGTGAAAATTTTTGATAAATCGCGGGTTGAAAAATTTCTGGGACAAAAATTCCCGACGACGACGATAAAACGTTTTATTTTTTCATGACGTGATATAACGTGTAATGAAAAAGTTTTTAATTTTTGTAAAGGTGTTTAAATCTTGAGAATTAGGCGTAATAAAATGCTTGTCCGAGAAGAAGGTTAAAGCTTCCGGATTGACCGACTTGTGCGTCGCCGGAGTTGAGCGTGACGACGAGCCTTCTGCCGGTTGCGACGCTTGGCATGGAGTCAGATTCTGCAAAATTTCTGTAAAAAGAAATGGTGGTGGTGGATCCGATAGAGGAGGTGGATTGGTACAACAGCCCTGACGATTTGTTGTTGAACGAGGTTAAGTTTATCCCATTCCACGAAGACAAGTAAAAATCTTCAAGTCCAGATGAGGAAAAGATGCATTTGCTGTCGCCATCATAACCAGGAAAAGTGTTGTAATTATTTGCACTGTAAGGTGTCAATGAACTTAGGACAGTGCCGTTGCCTGGAGGTAAATTTCCGTTGTACATTCTGACTTTTGACTCCCACCAGTTTCCAGAGGAGCCGATGATGTGCATCCTGATGTATTTCAGAAAAACCCCATTTCCTTTTCCATTGGTGTTCAAGAAAACATATTCGTTTCCGTAAGTGGTGTTGAAATATCTGAACGTCCGGCAGTACAATTTAACGGAGGAAAGGAGAGGAGGGATGGAGGTGAATGTGGAAATGAATGGTTGAATCCAGTAAGTGATGGCTGCAGCATTATTATTGACTAATGGATGGTCAAGTTTGTTGTAAACGGCAAGTCGACGGTAAAATATCCTCCCAAGGAAGTGGTGTTTAAAACGTTGCATCCCTGCAAAGAATTGAAGTAAGCTGGTCCACCGAGAAGGGAAAAGAGCAAGTCGCAAACAAGAGCAGTGACGTCAACACCAACAGCGTTGGTGACCATTGAATAATTCCCCACTCTAATTTCTCCGTCGGCCAATATTCGAAGAAAGACCTGTCCAGGTACGTTTGTTCCAGTTCTACTCAAAGCCAGCCATAACCTTCTTAGACTTCCAGGGCCGTCTACGTAGCTAAAGACTGGTGCAGTGGTAGATCCTGCTACAGTTTGCGACTTTAATCCCAAGGACGAAAATCCTGAATTGGGAACAAGTCCTAAAAAGTTGGATTTTTGTGACAAAACGTCTGCGTAATTTTTTGTCGCAGCGTCTTGCGAGTTTGAAGGATCAAGCACATTGATCAATTTATGGGAATTTAAATCCAAGTCGGCGGTTCCAACAGTATTTCCGCCTGACGCAAGCGTGTCCACGTAATTTTTTGTGGCTGAATCTGAGGCTGAAATGGGCTCTGCCAAATTGGTAAATTTGTGTGATGTCATGTTGACGTCTGTGTATAAAATATTGGAATAAGCCACTCGAGTGTCAACGTATCCTTTTGTGGAAGCATCGTGAGAAGCGGTTGGATCTGTCACATTAATCAGATTGTGGGAATTTAAATCCAAGTCCGCAGTGATGGTGCTCGTTCCGTCTGTTTTGACGCGCATGCTCGAGCTGAAGTCGACGTAATTTTTTGTGGCGGCGTCGTGAAGATTGGTTGGTTCGTTCAAATTGATCACTTTGTGAAAATTTAAATCCAAGTCTGCCGTTCCAACAGTAGTTCCACCACCTGACGCATACGTGTCCACATAATTTTTTGTGGCGGCGTCGTGTGAGTTGGTTGGTTCTGCCAGGTTGATGATTTTGTTTGAATTAACATCCAAATCTGCAGTAATGGTGCTGGACTCATTTGTTTTAATATAAAAGTTGCTTGTTGAGTCAGATGCAAGATTGTCGAAAAAAGCGCTGAATTCGTTTCTGTTGAATTTGTCAATCATTTTTTAAACGGGTAAAAATTTTTTTTGAATTCAATTTGCAATCACCAAAGTGTGTTGACGACGTCTTGAAAGCAGTTTCCCTCTTCACATTTTTTCAATACGTAAAGACACAAGTGACCACAATAAGACGTGTTTCCAAATTGTTACCTTTCGCTGTTGTAAAAGACAGGGCTTTTTAAATAGTCGACGAGCTCAACGAGAGGGGGTTGAGCGTAAGAGTCAAAGCTGAACTTTGCGTCTCCGTTTTTGTACCAGCACACCCAATGAAACCCTCCAGTGCTCGAATCCCCCGTGTTGATAATTCCGCATTCTTTTTTTCTCGGTTTTTTAGGCAATATGTCTCTGACAAAAACTCCACGAAAGTTTTTTATTTTTAGTTTTTTTGCTGCTTCCATCAATTGAAAATTGGTCAAAGCCTCGTTCGGTAAAATAACTCCTTCAACATTGATCGTTTTGTTTATTTTTTTAATTTGTTAATTTTTTTTTGTCACTTACCTTTTTTTTCCTTTTTTTTAATTTGCTTCCTCATTTTTGTCACTTACCTTTTGTTCCTTTTCTTTTAATTTGTGGTGACCATAAGCCAACGTGTGTATTCCATCTTCCAAAATGATTCTTTTGTCGTCGTTGGCGCTGAGAGAGATTTTGTTAATTTCCTCCGTGTAAATGTCGTGCAAACGTGATCGGATGACATTCATTTTGTTAAATTTGTCTTCTTTAGTTTTTAAACAATTTATGTAATCGTCGTGGGTAATGTATTTTTCGACGACCTTTGTTTTGACACCTTTGCATTTTTTGCATTTTTTTTCTTGTTTTTCTTGATGTATTTTGTAAGAGTACAATTTTGACCGGAGGCCGACAAACTTTCCTATCTGTTTTCCTCCGGTTTCGTCTTTTAACTTCCCAGGGACCCTTGCGTTTGAGCCAACTGGAAAACCAACGCTTTGAATGGCAGGATGGTTTTTGTCAAAATTGCTCGTGTCGAATTTGCTTACCACGTCGCTGGAAATATCTTTAAACCAATCGTCCGTTTCTATTTCATAAACCAACGAGTCCGTGTCCGTCATCAACAATTTTGCTTTTCCGGAAAATTTTTTTCTGATGTAATTGTAGTGGAAATCAAACATTAAAGTTTTGCTCAAATCCAAAATGGACATCCCCAAATAAATTGGTTTGTTGTAAAAAATATTTGTTCTTTTCATGTGAACGGCGAGCAAGTTTTCATCGAAAATCGTGTGCCGGTCGTAATTTGGCTTGGCTAATAATTTTATTGCATCTTCTTTTTTTTGTCAACAGTCTCACATCCACTCGTTTTTCAATGTTTTCCATTGTTTTTCCAAACACCGAATTGTTCATCAGCTTGAAAAATTCCTTCTCAAATTCGCTGGTGGCTTTTGTTCTTAAATTGGTGTTTAGGTCAATGTACGGCTTCATCAAATCCCGTTGCTCAAATTTTATGCCTCGGTGCACCTTTGAAATTTTCATTCCCAATCGTTTGTACAATTTCAGGTTTTTGCAGTGAAGGACATAATTTTTTTTGTCGTTTAAATTTGGAACAAGTTTTTCCACTTTTTTAATTTTCATTCTTTCAGGAGCCAGAGGGTAATCGTTGTGTTCGTCGTGAAGGCTTTCTGGATAAACCAAATTAACCTCTAAAATGCACGGAATCGATTTCCAATCGGGCAGTTCGTCTTCTTTCATCCATTCGAAACCGTGAGTGGGAAGAGGTTTGCACATAGCCCATCCGTACAAGTTGTTGCCGTCCAAGTATTGGATAAATTTAGACGGTTGGCTTGGATTGTAAAGGGTACACGCCTTTTTTACAAAGCAAATCGAATTTTTTTCCTTCATAATATTTCGCTAGGTTTTTGAACTGTTCCGGCTTTAAAATTTTAGACAAAGTATCCAAACTGAAGGAAAGGAATTTTATACTATCGATGAATCTCAATTCAATTTTTTTTCTTTTGTTTTTCCGTCTTTACCAATGTACTCTCCCACTTTGATTTTTTTAGAGAAGCTTATGTATTTTTCCTCGTTGCAGGGAATGCAGGTTATTTCTCCTCCCAATTTTTTGATAAACAAATGGCTGTCGTAACCCGACAAATTGTGAAAAACGACAGGAACGAATTTTGGAATTTTGTATTTTAAACTGCATTCGTTGTGGACCGCTCCTCGATATTTTCCAGTAAAATGGCAATGATCGCGCACTTTTTCTTTATCGAGAATTTTTTCTTCGCAAATGTGACAAACTGTTGCAGATTTAAAATAACTTTCATCGTTCTTTGTGAAGACCATATTTTTTTTCAATTTTTTCCAAAAATTGGGCAACGTCTTGGTTCTCGTTTGACGATTCGGAAATTGATGGATCTCCGTTATAAACGGTTTCGTCAAAACATTTGATGTAAAATGAAAAGGAACTTGGAAAGTTCCTTTGATATTTTTTGGTGTAAGACTGGTCTGGATTTTGTTCGCACGAGTCCATCGGTTTGGTAAAACTTTCAAAATCCGCGTAAACAATAAATGGGACCCTCATCAAGTTACCTAGGCTATTAAATTTTATGAATGTTTTTTTTGGAGGAAGGACCATTCGGACCGAGTCATGCTCGTTGCAATAAAACGAATGTTTTGAAAGATCCTCCTTGCTTTTCATCCACTGCAAGCAATTTCTACAATAAATTTTTTTCCGTTTTTTTTTGGATGCTTGTGATGAAATGAGTCGACTCAGATTTTTTATCAGACAATAATGATTTGTTTTTTTGTCTGAAATAAGCAGCAAATCTATTTCATGCTTTTTGTTCAAACATTTGGATATTTGCAAAGGGTAAATGGATTTATTTTCATATCCGAAAACGTTGACGCTAATTTCTGGATTATTTTTTTCAAATTTTTTGATTTGATCGAGTTTGGCAGGAAATTCAATCCCTTCCCAATTTAAATTTTTCGATTTTTCAATCAAATCTTTTTCAATTCTTTCTCCGTGTTTTTCTTTCATGTTTGTCGCTCTGGTGACGCTCCACTTGAAACATGCATTATCTTCGTTTTCCAGGTTTATGATTGCTTTTTTGCTTGCCAGAAAGTCGACGAGAGGAATGTACGACCGGCCTCCAATGGGTCTGTAATCAATTAATGTGCATTTTCAAGATGGCGGACACTGTGCAATTCGAACCCATTTTGTTGTATTTGTCCATGTTTTCCAGGATTTTATTTTTTGCTTTTTCGTAAAATTCTCCCAAATCCGTAGACTCCAAAATAATCCCAGATTTTGACAAAAAAGGTACAATTCGATGCACTTCCTCTCCAGTCGTAAGGCTAACGCTCTCCATATCGCAAGTCAAAACAAGGATCGCTTTTTTATTTTTATTTTCTTGAAGAATTTTTATCGCTCCGTCTTTTGCCAAATCTAAAAAGGTAGAAGCGTCCTTTTGGTTTCCTTCAACTTGATGCGAAAATTTTTTGGCAACATGCTTCAGCGCGTGATCGGACAACTGAAAATGAATGCGTGGTCTGGAAGACCTTTGAGCAGGGACCGGTCTACCAAATACAACGTCTTTGATAATCTTTATTATTTTTTCAACTGCATTTCTTACCGCAGTTGGAACGTATGGATCAACGAGAGAATTTATTTGGTTTAAACCGTTGGAGACAGCTGTTGTAAATCTTGAAAACCAGTCAGATTTTGGAGAAGGAACCGGTTTTGGAGAAGGATTTTGCAAATGGGCTGGTTTTGGAGCGATGGGTGGTTTTGGAGCGATGGGTAGTTTTGTATCTGGTATAACAACAAACCTCACTTTTGTACGGTTGGTCTTTCATTAACAGGCAAAGGTCTTGCATCAGTCGCTCATCTACGAGCTACAGGATGAGGACCAATGACAGGTCTTGTTGTTTTTATAGCCTCAACGAGCTGTTCCCTGGTCATTTTTGAAAAACCTTTTATTGCCCGGTCTCTAGCCTGACTTTTCAATGTTGCCATTGAGACTTTTTTTTCTTTGACAGTTTTGTTTTCCATTTTTTTATTATCAATAAATTGTTTGAGGTTTTTTTACTCCATTTTCCCTCAGCAAATTTTTTAGATAATTTTTTGTTAGTCTCATGTTTTATTTTTAAAAAGAAAAAAAATTTTTTAAATCATTTTTTTTGTCAAGAATCTCATGACGGTCTTTTTAACCTAATAAACAACGTTCATGTTTGTTCCGTCTGAAACAAAATTTATCTCTTTGTCGGAAATGATCGATGCAAAAATAATGGTGTTGTCTGGCACAGCCGTTCTGAATCTTAAGTTGATAACCAATTCAGCTGTTTCAGAAACAACTCTTTCCTTTTGCTTGCTTATGTCAATAAAAGATATTGGAAACAAATTTTTATATTCAAGCATAGACAAATCGGGTTGGCAAACAAGCTCGTTTGTGCCGTAATATTTTTCGTTAAAAGTGATTGCTTCGGAATAGCACATGGCAATTTTCTTTTCTCCAAAATTCGCGTCTTGATTTCCAATTGGATATCTTATTCCATTAACAGTAGCGTTATAATTGCTAATATCACAGTGATCGAATATAGCTGGATTTGAGGTTTGACCGGCACCTCTGTTTATCTCAAGGGCGAACACGATCAATCTTGGAACGCTTTTGTCCGTGATTCTTCCGAGGGTCCAGCTAAAATCTGTTAGACCAGCTGGAATGGCTTGCCTTTCGACTTTTAGTGCCTTGTATGGTACTTCAACGGGAATTTTCTTTGCCATAAAATTCAATAACTTGTTTTTTTTCATAATACTCGGCTCAATTCTAGGCATGAAAAGTCGGAATTTTTTGATGTCGATCATTCCTGCAGCAACAGTTCCGGCTCTGTAAATGGCGTCGTCGTATCCTTTTTTTGTAAAGGTGATCGTATGTCTGAATCCGTAAACGGCTTTTTCATAAGTGTTGCAAAAACCAAAAACGTGTTTAAAAGGTATCCTAAAAGAAAATGCGCCAATGGACGTGGTGTCTGCAAACAAGTGGTCTCGTCTGACGACGAACCCAGCGTTTCCAGTAGCGTTTGAGGTATCTTTGTACCACATTTGGTTCAAACCATCGGTAAGCTGAAAACCAAAACGACTTTTCAGCAATGTAAGCATGGTTGTTCCCTGACCTGGATACATAACTCTTTCCACTTTCTGTCCCAATAAGTCGTAAGTGACGTCGCTAAACAAATACATGATGGCGTTGTTTACCAGAGCAATTTGATCTGCTGCCGCGTAAACGGTTCCGTCAGCTTTTTTCAGAACCCCTTCAACGAGGATGTAAGCATCAGACGGAACTGTTTGCACAGACTGGCAATCAATCTCNATTTTTTTTAATGAGAAAAAAAATTTTTATATCATTTTTAATTCCTCAAAAAAAATCACGCAATCAGAAGCCCGCTCCCCATTTTGACCAGATCTTGGATTCTGGAAGCGTTCTTTTTTGTCATTTTCTTTTTTACTTGAATGGACGAACCAAACATTTTTTTATGCAGTTCTTCCATCGGATTAATAGATGCATACTGATTCACCTTTGCCGCTTCGTTCAAAATCGTGCTAGCCGATTGGTTGGGATTCACCGTCCCTGTCTTGGCGTAAACTTTTTCAATCACTTTTTTTCCTTTATTGATGGCAACGTCTTTGGCTGTCGATATGGCTGAAGAGGCTAATTCTCTACCAGCAGATTTGGCAGCGGTGATCGCTTCTCTTCCAATTTCGCTTTCTGCTGCTTTTCTTAATAAATGAAGAGACGATCTCGATGCGTTTGAAGCTATCATTCTTCTCAAAAAATTTTTAAACGTGTCCACGATTCCTCCACCTCCGACGACGTTCTTTTTTGTTTATCTTCTGTTGTTTACAATGAGCATTTTTTTAAAATGAGAAAATATTTTTTTAATTCGCCAGCTAATCAATGTAATTTAAATCCATCGTGTTTCACGACTCGATATATTTTTGAATCGATCTGTATTCCTCTTTGTTGATTTGGCAACAGCTTCATTTCTCGATGCGATATTTCCAGCATGTCCTGCGGCGATGCTCAAGCTAAGTCTTTGCGAAAGCGCATTCGAATCGCTCGGAAGAATGATCACTCCGCGACCTTTTATTCCCCTCGTTTTTGCATAATTTCTTTCCCAATATTTTTTGACAATCGTTTCCCACTTTTCACTTCTCGAAGCTTTTGGTATGGTTGGTTTCCCTTCTCTCTCCATTGCATGCGTTTCGAACAGTATTTTTTCATAATTTTCCAAGTCTTCTTCTGTTACCTTTGTTTTATCAGGCTTGGATCTTGTGATCAACTCCCAAAAACCCACAGTCCCATTGTACTTTTCTCCATCAATAATGATGTCGTTATTATCGATAAAAATTTCTTTGTTTCCAATAAACATTTTTCCGCGTTCTTTTGCGTGAATTCCAAAAACTCTGTCTGCAGAAAATTTTTTGGCTGCGTATTTTGACAAATATTCCAAAGCAGTATTTCCAACATTCATTTTTCCAAAAGTTTTTTCAGCACTTTTTAAACTTTCAGAAGATGTCTCTCTTTCTGGATAAGTCAAAGCCAGTGGACTGTTTCCAACCTCTTTGTATGCGATGCTTTTCAGCTCGTTTTTCACTTTTTCGTTGCTTTCGATGAGCGGCTTAAAAAACTTTGACAAATCAGTCTGATAATTTGCATCTGAAATGTTCGAGTTGAGGCTCTCATTGTAAATCTTTTCCCTGTTAGCCATATAATTTTTTAAAATCTCATCTCTGTTTTTTCGGGTCTTGTATTCTAAAGAAGGACATTTTTTTAAAATACGGAGAAAAAAAACTCAAACAAAAACGAAAACTCGTTTGTGTTTTTTGTTTATTCGCTTTTTTTTGTTTATTCCCCTTTTTTAAAAAGGTTGTTAAATGCTTGAATGGCTTCTTCTCTTCCTTTTTGGATCAACAACTCTTTGGCCAATTCGTCAATGCTGCTTTTTGAATTTGTTCGTATTTCTTCGGTCATGGTTTTAAGTTTTTGAAGCTCGCTGAGAATTAATTCGTATTCGGAATCGCTCACAAATCCGTCCATGAGCGATTTTGAAATGTGGTCGCTAATCGTGTTCAATTTTGACTCCGAAAGAACTTTTAATTTTTCGTGCTTTTCAGCCTTCAACATCATTTTTGGCCACAGCATTTGAGTGGCAACAACGGTTGACAAAAGTGCAATCCCTGTATTTCCTAAACAAATGCACACCGTTTGCAATCCGTCGTCTGCGAAACGAATAATTTTTGCCACTCGATGGTACTTTTTGCTCAAAGCCAATCTTTTCACTTTTTCATCCTCCATTTCTTTTTTTGGATCTCGCTTATTTTTTGAAGCCGGTAAACGTGACCTCCATCGGATGGTGTCGTTGGAAGAACTGGGTAAATTTTTTCAGTGTTTTTTATTATCTCCATCTTTTTAAAAAAGACAGATTTTTTTTAATACGAATACGGGTTTACAAAATATATTCGACGTATATTTATATTTGGCAAAATGGTTGATAATTGGTTGAAAATAGTTGATTTCTAAAAAGTTTATTACCCTCGTCCTTAAACATGCGAACCGTAATTATATTTTACGCCCTTGTTGAATTTTGAAAGCGATTGCATGTCAACCAAATCGACAGCCCATATTTCATCAATGTCGTTCACAAACACTTTTCTTTTTTTAAAATGATGAATCACCGGTTTGTGAAGCTTCTCTGCAAGCTGATCCGTCCATTTTAAACTTGAAAATTTTTTTTTTTTTTTGCAGAGACACCCAGTCCGAAGTTGGCTTTGGCTTTGATGATGGGAGCGATAAGTTTTCTTTCGTTTATTTCTTTTTGAGTGGGGTTTGGAATAAAGTTCATTTCTTCAAGCATGATTTGATCCGCCATATTTCTGCTTTGAACATCGTTTAAATATTTATAAGCCAAATCGTGGTGGTACGCTGAATTGTCTATTCGATCCACCGGTTTGCTCCACTCTTGGTACATGTCGGTGGATGTAAGCCTTTTGTCTAAGTTTGTGCCAGGCCCTGCAAAATTCATTCCTGGAAGGTGCATTTCTCCTGGAAATTTTGCCCACGGAAGCTTTGTTTTTTTTGGAAAATTGTTGATCGATTCCACCAAGTCTCCTCCTTTTGTCGTCGAAGAAACAAACTTGCATTTTGTCGTTCCGCAAGAGTCGCAAGTCCCTTTTATCATTTTTCTGTTGTTTTTTGAGATTTCATTTCTCAAATGGATCGTTTCTGTTTTCCGTTTACATTTAAAGCAGTACATTTTTTTTATTTTAAATAAATATTTTTAAATTAAAAAAAAAATGGAAGTAACCGATTTGTCATGGAATATTGGAAAAAACAAAAGGAACAACAACGAGCTTTTACCAAGAAGCATTCGAGGAATCATCGTCGGAAAATCAGGTTGTGGAAAAACAATTTTGCTTCTAAATTTGCTGTTAAAACCTGGATGGTTAGATTACAACCATTTAAAAGTTTTTGAAAAATCTCTTTTCAAACCCGAGTACAAAATACTGAAAAGTTCGTTCGAGAAAAATTTGTCAAAAAAGATTATTCTCGATTTGTTCAAGGTACAAAAAGAAATTGAAAAATTAAATTTAAACCCTGAATGCGTCATTGATGACCTTTCAAAAAATTTTTCCGAAACCGAGGACATGGAGTGTCATTTTTTTGAAACGGCTGACGAGTTGCCTGAACCTGAAGATCTCGATTCAACAAAAAACAATTTAATGATCTTTGACGATTTGCAATTGACCAAACAAAACAAGTGTGAAAAATATTACATCAGAGGAAGACACTCCAACGTCGACTGCTTTTACCTCGCTCAAAATTATTTTATGCTATCCCGACAAACCATCCGAGAAAACACCAATTTTATTTGTCTGTTTCCTCAAGATTCAAAAAATGTGGACCATATTTATCGAGATCACGTTTCGAGCGACATGAAAAAAGAAGAATTCAAAAAATTTTGCAAGTATTGCTGGTCTGAGCCCCACGGATTTGCTGTTATTGATTTGTCGTCAAAAAAATACGAGGGAAAATACCGAAGCGGACATGACAATTTTTATTTTCCAAAAGAATCCATTAAAAAAAATGTTTTTTCTTTAAAATGATTTAAAAGAATTTTTTTCTTACGTAAATAAAAAGATGTCAATTATTTTACATGTGGAATTAAAAAACAGCGTCATCGAGACATGCTTCGAGAATCCAATCGAGTTGGATTAAAATAAAAAATATGAGATGGCAATGCTTGAGTTTATGGGTTACAACACTAATCCAAAAACGATCAACGTGATGAGCGACATTACCAAACCGTCTTATTTATTGAATGGAAAAAGCACAAACATCATTTATTCTTTTTTTCCAAATACCCATCTAGATTTTTTATTTAACGAAAGGCCTGTCCATTTGATATATTTTCCATTAATGGATAACAAAATTTCAACAATGGAGACACGAATTGTGGATGAAAATGGTGATTTGTTCGACTTTAAAAAAGAAAAGATTATTACAGATGGAAAATGTAATTTTTCAGACTTTAAAGAAGAAAAGATTATTGTGAAATTTCATATCAGAGAATGTGTTTAAATAAAAAATTTCATATATTTAAAAAATGTCAGGCATAATCATCGACGTGGATGGAAATTCCAACATAATAATAACAGAATTTTTGGACAAAATCATTTTTGAAAAAAATAAAATTTATGAGATGGCTTTTCTCGGCCTGGAGACGTACAACAGCTTTCCAAACATTACCAGCAAAAACAATTCTTTCCGGTACAGCATAAACAACCGAGGAAATTGGGAAAACGTCGTCATTCCAGACGGGAGCTATGACATCAAAGACATCAACAATTATTTGCAAAAGACCGTCTCAAACACAATCAAAAATTACGCATCTCAAAGCGCAAGCTACGTTGCCGCAAATAAAATCAGCTACTCTCCCGAAAACATCAAAATCGGATCCAATTTAAACACTTTAAAATCAACCATCAAACTTGGCTTAAATTATTTGATGGACTTGAACGTTGAAAACAGCATCGCCTCCCTTTTGGGATTTACAAAAAGACAATTAGACTCCAATTCCGAATACGAGTCCGACGACATTGCTAGAATTACGAGCGTCAACACGATTAGAATCCTCAACAACGTCATCGGGTCAGCATACATCAACGGCTCACAATTAAATTGCATTTATTCCTTTTACCCCGACGTAGGTCCTGGTTTTAAAATTATCGAAAACCCACCCATATGGTTTACCTCCCTGTCAAAGTCCCTGAAATTTCAACGATGATCACACGCATCGTCGATCAAAACGGAAATTTAATCGAATTTCGCGTAGAGGACATCACGATCCGTTATCACATTCGAGAAGTGAAATAAATATTTTTTTGGCATTTAAAATAATGAGCAAATATGTCAGTGTCAGATTAAATGTGTCTCAGGGGCAGATCGATAAAATAAAAAAATCAATTATGGAAGGCAAACCCGTTAGCTTCCGAATTTCAAAAGATGATGTACACAGAAACGACGTTTTACTTTTGACAGAAAGCCAACATCGAAAAATTGTGGACGCTCTCCATCGAGGAGTTGGAGTCACCATAAAAATGAGTAAAACTCAAGTGGTACACAACGCAAAAGTAAAAGGAGGATTTCTTGGTGCTCTTTTACCTTTAGTAGTAGGAGCGCTTGCACCCACTTTGATCAACAAAATTACAGGAAATGGTGTTGCTAACCTCAAAAAAAATAAAAAAGGAGGATTTATTGGAAATCATTTACCTTTATTGGGAATGCTTGCAGCTAGAGCCGCTCCAGTGGTTGCCAATGGCCTTTTGGGCGGGGTTGCCTCTTCTCTTGGGTCCACTGTGATCGATAAAATTGCAGGAAGGGGTATTGTTTACGCCATAAAAAATGGAAATAGAATGAAAATCGACTCTCGCACTGGAAAAGGTTTGTTTATAACACCTTGGCCCAAAGGAGGCTCAGTCGAAGGAGGCTCACTCAAATATGGATTTTACGAAAAAAGCGAAGGAAGATATGTACCTATCCTATCTTAATTGCTTCTCGTACCAAACTCTCCATACTCAAGCGTCCCTTTTTAAATCTAATTTTGTAAAAAAAATTTTTTGAGTTAAATAATTTTCTTGGCATAATAAAATGAACGAAAAAACTAGAATCTTGCGAAATGAGGACGGGAAAATTAGAAGTATAAAAACACTTGACCAAATTGAATATTTAAAAAGCAAAGGATTAGGATGGAGAGAAAAAGGATTAAGATGGATTGAAATGTATAAATCAATTCTCGAAGAAAAACAAGAACAAGAACAAGAACAAAGAAAAAAAGAAATTTTTCAGGCAAGATTTAAACACCTTTACAAAAATTAAAAACTTTTTCATTACGCGTTATATCACGTCATGAAAAAATAAAACGTTTTATCGTCGTCGTTGGGAATTTTTGTCCCAGAAATTTTTCAACCCGCGATTTATCAAAAATTTTCACAACGATGATGAAAAAAGCATTTTTAACCAAGAAAAATTTTCAACACCGCGATTGTCAAAAAATTTCATAACGGCGATGAAAAATCATTGTTAAAATTTAAAAAAACCTTGGATGAACTATAAAAAAAACATAGGACAAAAAAGTTATGGAGAGCTAAACGCTTCTGTGGTAAATTTTAATTCAACCAAGCATTAACTTAAATATCATTTGTGATACAAATGTTTTTATATTATGTTTTTTCTGTAAATGAAATTAATAAATATTAATGGGTTATTTTGACTACCATAATGGCTGACTTTATTAAAACTTTGGAAGAAAGAAAGCCAAAAATCATGCAATTTAATTTTGGAAATATACATATTTAGCATTTAGTTCAGATTTTTTTGACAACATATATTGTGTTTACTAATGCATATGATTGATTAAATGTAAAAAATCAGGAGTGGGGAGAGTTTCAACTTGGGGGAAAGCAGTGTTGCTTCACTTTTTCTTTACAGAATTTTTGTGAAGTTAGACATTTAGATAATATATACAATTGGGAAGGATTAACTTTTAAAACCGGTAAAGATAGACAAAAGGACATCTTGACTCGACTTGAAGATTTATCATATATTTGAACTAAAATTTGGCATTTAAAAAAAAAAAAATTGGAATATTGTAAAAATTATCGTTAACGATAACGATATAAAACGATAACGATTTCAAACGATATGAGTTTGTCTATGAAACGATAATATCGGTTTGGTTATCGTTTGAAACAATAACCAAACAATAACTTATCGTTTGAAACGATATTATCGGCTTTTTTTTTATCGGTTTAGCGGAATACATAAAAATAACGAGAATAATTATAAAAAATATTTAATATACCGATAAATATCGGTATTCTCGTATAATTATAAAAAATATTTAATATACCGATAAATATCGGTATTCTCGTATAATTATAAAAAATATTTAATTTACCGATAAATATCGGTATTCTCGTTATTTTTATGTATTCCGATAAACCGATAAAAAAAAAGCCGATAATATCGTTTCAAACGATAAGTTATTGTTTGGTTATTGTTTCAAACGATAACCAAACCGATATTATCGTTTCATAGACAAACTCATATCGTTTAAAATCGTTATCGTTTTATATCGTTATCGGTTCGAAGTAATAACGATACGCAGACCCTTACTACTTTGAAAACAATTTTAGTGGTTTCAACGTACAGCTTAAAGCTTTAAAAAATATTTAAGGAGAAGCCAAACGTCTTGAGCATTGTTTAGCAAAAATTTAAAGTTAATCGCTTTTTTGGTTAAGGAGATGTTGTAGAAAAAACGTTGCTAAGGTCGTTGCTATGAAGCAAGAACCAAACTGCTCTTTACAAAAAAGGGCAAATTTGATTAAAATTAAGAAGATTTTTGACTTTTTGCAAAACGCACATTGAAATAGGTAGATTTAAGTATTTAAAACATTAATATTGGTATTTTTCAAAATTTTATCAAAAATAACCTTTTTTACACTGGTACCACCTTAATGAGGAACGGAAGATCAAAGCAAAGAATAAATTGACAAAAGACGCTTCTACATCTTGCGTTAGTGATAGCTGCTGTAGCGTTAACTATCAGTCTGGTGAAAGCCTTTATCGTATTGGTTGTAGCTGCACTAACTTTGATGCGGACCTTGATTGTATTGGCTGCAATGGTGGTAGTGATTGCTGCAAAAGATTGACTATAGGGATTTCCGCAGTACAGAGGGTATGACGGATAACTGCGTGGCAGACCAAATCAGCTCAATTAAAATTTAAAAGCGTACCAATAACATTCTCTCGGGGGGTTGCCAGAACGAGTGGTTGGTTTAGCCGGAGTATGTGAGCCCTGAGCCTCTCTGTTTTTCGGAGTCACTTTTAGTTGAAGACTCATTGGGTTCATCATACGCTGTCAATAGAGACTACATTCATCATACGCTGTCAAGAGACTACATTCAGAATACTATAGCCTAAAAGGGTACCTATGGTTGATGAGAGCAAAGCTAACGGGGTCCACCAAGCGGACATGCTTTACCTGCCACATGACAAAGTTGGCAGGTGCACGAACAAACATGTTCTGATGATTGTCGAAGTGGCAAGCCGTTACAAAGAAGCAGAGCCACTATTAGCAAGACCACGGCAGAAGTTACAGTTGCTATATTTTACAAGGCTGCAAGATGGGCGTTGCCCCACTACCAACCCTATTTGGTCAATTACTACACACACCATCAATTCAGTCCTGAGATAGGAGGAGAAGCAAGCTCTTTTAATTCTTACTGATGGACCAGCCAGACGCTGTGTCCATTAAGATCCATCCATCATTCCACATGGAAATGTGTTATCACCGAACAGGCTCATACAACTCATGGCAGGTGGACATGTGTCATGATCCTGTTTGGCTGTAACCATCATTTGGTATCGTTCGGGTTGAGTGAGGTCTTTACTTTCTCGTAGACACCATTCTAGTGCCCTTCACTCCGGATTGCGACTTGCGTGAATCTCTTTTTTTTTTTGGTCTCTTAGGCACTCTACGAAGGACCCGTGCCGTATTTCCTTAGTAACCTTATTTCCTTAACGCTGCATTTCCTTTAGGCCATACATGGCTTTGAGCTGGCCAAACCACGATAAAGAAGGGCCCCTACTTCTTTTGTCAGCCGCACATCCACGCAAGATCCTTGATCCAGACTTTACTGCGTCTTTTCTGGATCAGCCGTATCTACAATGAGTAGAAGATCAAGAGCCGCGCCTTCCCGCTCGTAGTTATGGATTGTGTACAACCGTCCAATCCGAAGTCGTTCGCCGAGAGCCCTGGGTTCAGAAGCTGAAATTTTTCGATATCCATTGCTTTCACTGGGAAATCTGTTTCCGTAATGCAGAGCTCATCCAAATGTCAATCGTACTTAATTGTACGTTCAGTGTTGGATCCTGCTGGATATTTCGCGGTTAAGATGCCCCACGCGAAGCATCAATTATCCCTGTTCCTCAAGAGGATTACGGAGCGCTTGGGGTTGTTAAACGGGGTCTCGAAGTAGCTAAAAACACGAAATGGGTGATATTCGGCAGTGTCATTGTCCAGCAATTTGAAGCTGACGAGTCTCCCGCCATATCCTTCGCTCACGTTTGTTTCCAACCGCTCTATGATCTTTTCCTTTAATCTCAAGAGGATATCCTTAATATTATTTTTATTAAGGATAGATATGGTGTTGCTCAGTAAAGTAAAGCTGTTCTTTTCCAGTTCAGCCTTAAGGATGAATGAGACTTTTAGCCTTCCCCTTCAATCTAGTATTCCAACACTTCACAGATGCGGAGAGCCATATAGATTAGAAGCGCTGACCAACTGTCCTCAGCTTGTACCCTGGTGAGATGATGGCTCTGTAGTCCTTGGAGAACTTCTTATCCTTGTAGATGGTGAAGGGTTGTAGATCTTCAGGTACCTCTCCCAATGTCTCATACCCAGGCCAATACAATTCTTTTAAGAACTTGCTCAAATCTTCATTGCTTAACGTCTGTGCTAGAGACTCAAATATTTGATCAGGAGTTGTCTTAGGTGTGGATCTTGTTAATAGTTGGAAGCATGGGACAGTCTGGGTGTTGAGGTCGGTCTAGGTGTTGAGGTTGGTTCGATGTGGGGGTTGATCCTGTCTCTATCTTTTTTTGCGGCTGTGGCGGTGGCTAGAACCTTCTTCCCCTCACCTCCACCCCCCCACCCCCCCACCCCCTTCAACTTTTGATACTTACCAGACCGTCCCAGAAAAATTTCTCAAAGGTTTGATTTTTTTTATATTTCTTTAATACATCATGGTTTCACACATTAATGTTTTTATGGTTAATTGTTTAAAGCTATTGTTAAACCTGATGTAATAGTAATTATCTAAAACTATTTTAGAACTTACATTATAAAAGTACTGTTTTACTTAAAGAATATAAGTTCGAATGTTAATGTTTTTACTTAAATTTAAAAATTTTACAAAAACAAAATAAGTTAATAAAGTAATCTCATGTTTTAACAGTTATATATTATATAACAGAGAATATAATAATACATTAAAAATATTATTATTTAATTTGTTATATAATATATTATTACTAATTGTTAAATCATATTTAATATTAATCAAAAAAATATATCAGTTTTAATGAAATCTAAAGATAAATATTGGAGAAGAATCTCTCTTAAACAAAATGACTTACATAAGAATTTTTCAAAAATTAAAAAGCGATCAATTAATTTCCCAAAAATCCAATAGAAATACAAATGTCTTTACAAAGATCAAAGGGAAACTGAAGAAATACATTACGTAAAAGCAACAAAGGATTTTTTTTTGAAATTGAAAAAAGAACCTCCTAAAATACCATAACTATGGAACTTTAAAAAAGGGCAGAAAATTTAAATTATAAAAGAAGTTTTTAAAGTTATAAATAACACAGATGAAACATTAGAATTAGTGATCGAACTTTTGAGCCTTCGTTTATGATTACGGTCGAGATTTTAAACAATCCTATATTTAACAATTTCGCCCATCATTTGGGTCCACTGAGAAGGTTTTCCAATTTTGATAGTAATTCCAATATTTATCATTTAAATTAAATGAAAAATTAGCGTTTTTAGGAAACGTAGAAATATTTTTAAAAAGTATTTTGATTTTTTAAAATAAGAATTTAAACTCGTTAAAAAAAATCTATGTTAAAAATTATTTAAAACTACTCACTCCGCCAACAAATGTAGAGATCCTTTTCAATTACTGGAGATGTTCGACTAATTGCACTAGTATACCGTAAGGAAAAGTGTTAAGGATATCCCACTTTACTTTACAAGCTTAACTCATTATAAAGTTTGCCATTTTAAAATAACAAAGTCTAATAAACTTTTTCAACTTGTTAAGCGGAACATATTTTAAACATGTGCTCTCAAAAATCGAAAGCACCTCTTGAAGACAGAGTTTATTTTCGAGATCAAAGGTAGAAAACCAGTCCAAATTTAGCATATGAACTTTATTCTTTTGATGGATTAGCTTTCAAATGAAACACGGGGATTAATAATGTGCAACAATATCTCACAGGGTAGTACATAAAGCAGAATTTCTCTAACAATATACAAAGCCATCCCAAGAAACAAAGTAACATACAAAACCATCCGAAGAAACAAAGAAACATTCGAAGCCATCCAAAGAAAACATAAAAATTAATCAGAAACTAATAATTCATATGAGACTGAGATAAGTTTGTTGTAATTTTAATAAATATTTCAAGTACACCCAAAGTTAAAACTTTTAATAATGCAATATCTTTTAGGAAGAAGTTGAATAAAAATCATTAAATAATCTTCTTAAAGACTACATTTTAGTTAAGTTTTCCTGATTTGCTGTGGAATCAGTCAAAAATAACTGTTTGCAATGTTTTCCTCTAAACTTTTGCCACTTCCTAAACCTCGGTCAACTTCTTCTATTTCTACATCAACCACGTCACCCTTTCGGTCTATTGCACTCCACATCTCATTCTGATGTGTTATATATGGCGAGGCATCCAAATCACCTTAACCACAATACATTCCGTATAATTGTGCCTGGATGTTAGTTTGTAACAATGGGAGCCTAAAATGGTTACAGGCACACACTCTTGCCAGCCGAGAATTTCCATGCAATTACATAGACTAATCACTTTTTTTCTTTAACCCCATGAGCTTTTCCGTATAGTTATTCATATTTCACTCTGTTAACAGTATGGTGGTTTCTCTCAACTATGCCATTCTCTGAAGAGCAGCGGCTGGAGAACTCCAAATGCTAAAAAGTTAGAAATAACCCACACTTTATCTTCATCACGTCCTTTCCATCCTCCACAAGCAGGTTCAATTTCTTCTACCTTTTTTACACTTCCTCTAGAACAAACCCCTTCATTATAGGCATCCCACCGACTTTTCAAAGAAACTACTTTCCCCTTCACAAGGCTGCAACCAACACGCAACCAACCGTACACAGGAAAGTCAATCAAGACCTGTCCGCAAATGGAAAAGCAATCTTCCTTGATAATTACTGCGAAATTCATCTTTTTTCTAACAACCCTCTTCACAACAAATCAATCACTTGCGCTCCACTACCTTTCGCCATCCTTACTTTTCAAAGCATCTTTCAAAAAATACTAACTCCATGTTTACTATATCTTGTCAACAAAAATATTATCCACATGTGTTGATGTCCTTCACTTTGTCATCTTCGGGGTTCAAGATCATCTATGCATAAGTGAAACAATAACGTTTGTTCTGAAACATTGACCACATTAACTCATTTGGTTTCAAATGATGATATGGTTTGCGCAAGTTGATTATTGCTGGTTTGTTTACTTACATCTCTCCACTTTTTCAGCTTTTCCCCGCAGACATCCGAATCTTTTGTAAATACCTAGATAAACCTATTAGCTTCATTCCATACTAGAGCTGGTTGAACTTTGTTTCTGTAACGTTGAACCACTAGCAAAGTGATAGTGTTTTATGTGATCAGAGATATTCCAAAACATTATGATTCAATAAATTGGCAATATTACAGCGTAGTACAACATAATGTTACTTGTATTAAGGTTATTTTCTCCAAACTTACATATACCCAAAAACATATAGGGTCAAATGAAAAATGAAAATGATGAAAGTGCTATTACGAAAAGTTACATATTTCCTATCGGGTTGCAATCTTTAAGATATTCCCATTTTAAAACGTTTTTTGATATCATTTTATGGTGAATCCAAATTAATTGAAGAACTCGTAAATATAATCTTTTAGATTGTTGAGGAACACGGACCACTAAATCTTAAATTAACATTAAAAAAAGTTTCTATTTTAACTTAATACTATTTTAAGTGCAATAAAAATTCGTCTAGAAACTAAACAGGTTTAATGAATTTTCGTAAGAGCTACTTTACCAAAGTTTTATTTGACAAATACCGACCTAAAAGCTTTAAAATTTTATGTTTATCCATATAACGTAAATTTAAAAAAATTTTTGTCAATGATTTTCTTTAATGATTTAATATACATTAAAGATTACGAAAAAACTTAATTGCTTATAATATCACATTTTGTAAAAATCATTTTTAATTTTATTAAAAATGATTTTTACAAAAAAACAAAACGCGTGCGTTTGTGCGGTAGAACTAAAAAATGTTCCAAATTTTTTATTTGGTTACCAACATTTCTTTCTCTCCAGTTAAATAAATATAACTGTGTTCTGAGATGTTCTGTGAGCTACGAATAACTTTCAAGACTTACGAAACCAAATATATTAGACTTCACGAAGTAGCATGTGCATTTTTCTGGATTCAGTCAGCATTTATATTAGTTTTAAAACTTTAAATTTGAAAGAATTTTTGGTATTTAATATATATTAGTAAAACAAAATAAAAATTTCTCCCTACATATTGTGCGAAGGGAAAATGAAAGAAATACATGAACTATAAGACTAATAACACCCATAAACACAACACTGCCTTCACAGTATCGTTAACAAAATTTTAGTTTTTTTTTTTAGTTTCATACCAACAAATAAATTGGAAAACTTTTTTCAAATCATTCATAAAGCTTTCTGGAACTATCCGATTAATCAATACATTTTGTGGGGCCTTTCCCTAAATTTAATTTTGAGGTAAGTTCAAAGACAAAAATCTTTCCCTAAAAAAACAAGTCACATGGTGCTGTAGACAACTTCGCTGCAATTGATAAATATGTGTTTTATATTGCTTTCAGCTATTTGTACAAAAAAAACTTTTCATGGTTTTTCTGTTTATAAATTATTCAAATATTGGTGTAGCTTACTTAACGAAATTTACCAAACTATGTAACAGATAAGCCTTAGAAATTTGCACTCCGTTCGTAAGCCGTAATTATCTCTAAGGTAAGCCCTTTATTTCTGGAATTATTACTTTTCTTGGCAATTTTCGTAAAAGAATTGTTGCCTTAGCTTCTTTAATTTTTAGAATTACTTTTATGCAGAAATTTATTTATTTCTTTATCTTTATTATGTAAGGTGTAAGCGTAACTCATAAAGATGAAAATATTTTATTTGTGAATCAAACAACCTTGGTACATGCATAAAACATTAACAATATGACATATGCTAAAAATTAAAAAACAGCTCTACTAAAACACAGTAACAGCAAACTGATAAAATAACAAATACAGAAATAAACGTTTTTTATTGATATTTTCAAATAAGAAAAATAGGAAAATTTAAACTATATTAGAATAAGAAACTAATAATAGGTTTCATTACATATAACCTCACAACATTACAAATAATAAGGAATGAGATTCGTTTCCTAAACAAATAATCAGCTTTTACCACTAGTGCATGTTCGTAAAATCGGACGGGTTACAATAAAATTTTTGCTTTCAACAGCTGTATCACGCAATTTACAATGCTTTAAATTGTTTTTAGAATACTTAAAGATTATTTGTTTGGAACTTGCTTGAATGACGGTAATATAGTTTTTATGTAATTCCCCCCCCCCGAGACAAGTTTATTCTTCAAATGCCTACTACCTTTGTTTTATCAAAGTCACGAAACATGATGCACCAAAAATTAAGTTGAGCAAGAAAAACTTCTGCTTTTAATATTTTCTACCTTATTCTTTCTCTTTTTATTTTCTTTTTTTTTGCTAGAAAAAAAATCTTTTTTAAGAGCCTGTTTTTCGTTTCATTATTTTGAGAATTTTATTTTGAATATCCAGGCAACTGTTTTCTTTCTTCGTCTGTTTACTAACTAGACATTCTTATACTTGATTCGAAGACCAGATGGTCAAATCCTGGATAATTAGAAAGTTTGCATTCTGCTTAGTGCGTATCATAGTCAAAAAGTATCCTAGCCCCATGCTTCCTCACTGCCCCTGTTTAATGAAAAAATGTTCTTTTTTAATTTTGTTGCAGCTTACAGTTAATACAGTTCCTCAGTTTCTTGATGCAAACCGAACTTTTCCGCTCTCTTAAACCATATGGAAACCAGATCTACTGTTTTTAGCCCAACTATTCACCATTTATAAATTGAAAAACCTTGGCTTTTTTCAGTAAACATTCGTTAATTTTTTTTATCGTTTTTGTTAATGTGACCTCCTGCTCAGAGTATTTATATTTCGTTTTGAGTTTCTCATTCAAAACTTTCATTTTTTTTCACAAAAGACGTTGCAAATGTAAATTGCTTAAGATCGTAATTTACTAAGTTTATATTTTAAAATTGCGGCATGTTTTAACGTATGGGCAGTCCTAAAATAGATGTTAAGTATCTAATATAAATAATAAAAAAACAACTTTTCTGAAGAAATCTAAACATGTAATAAATTTAATACATTTTTTCTCATCAAACCTAATATATTTAGTAAGTAACCAGGTAAATATTTGACTCGTTTGTTTTGAAATCAGTTAAAAAATAAAATAAATATTTGTTAACTTAAATATTTTGACATTATTTTAAAAACTTTATTTAATTTTGTTTTGAAAAACAACTAAAACCAAGAGTTGGATACAGATCTTCAAAAACGCTCCATCTGTATATAATCTTTTTAACTGTCTGTTTATAATCTTTTGTGCATTTAGGATTTTCTTGCTGAGCTTGCTTGTAAATTTCTTAATTTAGGAACTCATTGTCAAAGGGGTGAAGATAAAGAATTCAAAAATTATGATATTTACAAACAAGTAGTTCTTTGAAAGTTGTTTATATTAGATGATAGATGGTTTCTATCTGAAACCAAGTTTACAGAAAATAGCACTGCGCACCAGAGACACCGTCAGATTTTATGTCGAGCAACTAAATCAAAACCTTCATTGTTAGTTGCATTTTAACATATATTGGTCATCAAAAGTACCTTTTGAATTTAAAATTGCGTATTTATTCAAAACTGATGATTAAAAGCCTTGAATAAACGCTTGAAAAAGTTACAAAACACGGAGAAAATGAACATGCTAAAAGAACTTGCAACACATCCCAGAGATTTCTTTTTTGATTATCATCAGAAAACATTTCCTCATTTAAATAGTAAAAGACAATTTTTTTTAGTGGGGATCAGGAAAGAAATTACATACTTTAGGAGAGTGCCCACAAATTTTGTTGTTCTAGATAGGTAACTAAGAGGCATGGGACATACTCGAATTTCTAGTATGTTAATACTGATGTCAAATGAGGATGACTTTCAAAAAATTAAGGTAGTTGGAAATAAATCAACTCCACCCCAACCCTTAACTGCCCTCTTCCTAAAACTTCGTCTCCTTTATTTATAAATTTTTATTGGTTCTGTTAAAACGTAGATCAAAATTCATCGGCAGATTTTAAACTTCATTAAAAAATCTCTTTTCGTTTAAGATTTACAACCATGCGAACCTTGAAACTACTCCTAATTACCCCCTGAAATAAGTTGGAATAGTCTCATCTTTTAAACGAAAATGATTTTTTTGATGTAATTTGAGATCTGTCGATGAATTTTAATCTGGTTAAATACTAAAAAAAAAACAATATAAAAAGGTTTTAGAAAATTAGGCGTTCAGTAGGGTTTGCAATAATCACTATTTTTGCGCCCCTGTATAGTTTGGGCTGTACTCTCCAACAAGGACTTGTTTGGTCCAGTATCCTAAACCTAAAGAAGAAAATTAGTACAAAAGAAAAGTTTATTTAATAAATATTTGTTTTAATTTATGCAAATTTTACAATTTAACTGTTGAAATAGAATATTTAATTATTAATATAAACTATTTTTCATGAAATTTAAAAATTATATATCTTAGCAAAGACTCCACCTTTTGTGTCGATGAATTCGATAAAATGATGCTCAACTATATGTACCTGGAAAGGAATTGTAGCTCTTACATTTCTTTCGCTCTTAGAGAATTCCTCTAAATCTTTTACATATATGGAGCTTAATAATTTTCCAAAACAACTATGGACTATTTTTTCAAAATCTCCTAGTACCTTAATGTATTTGGCAGTGGAAACTACAAGACTAAACTCCTGAAAAAACAGTCCAAAGCTATGCTATTAAGCAACTTATTGCAAGCATTGTGTTCCAAACGATAGTGCTCTTGTTAGGATACTCTGCAGATGTTAATCTTAGACAGAAATTGGTTAAAAAAAGGTTACCAACGCCTCTTTTTTTCTAATAGATTTTTTTTCATTCTCTTTTAAAATTTTGTCTGCAACACGTAGGATTGCATGTAGACCAGGAATATTTACAAGTTCTAGTACTTTTTTTGTTTTTGTCGCCTATTAATAAAGGGGAACAAAAAACATTTGTATGCTTTTTTGCTTTTTTTAAATTTACACCATCAACAATGGATGGTCGTACAATCTACTCAAAGATTCTAAATTATAATGATTAGCTTTTTGAAAGTTTGGAGATGATGCCATGCAATACGGACAAGGGGGCTTTGATTTTTCACGTTTGTTTTTCAACCATTTGAAGCAAATCCTTTAGATGTTCAGATATTGATGCACCAAAAATTAAGTTGAAGTGTTCAACTTATCCAAAATTTACTCTAAATTATTCATTTTTTGTTCATTACAAGTAAAATGCCCAATATAATAAGTTTTGTGGAGACTTGAATCTTTAAAACCTTTGCACTAGTATCTGTCACATTTGCTCAGTTTATCTGGAGTTTTATTAATTTCTAACTGTAGTTTTAGGGTGATTGACGGAGTAACTTTAAGGAATCCCTGCCCTCCATCCACACCTAAATGGTTTCATTATCCTTTGTTTCTTGACTTCCGTGGCGAAGTACCATTCTTCAAGCTCTTCAATGTCATAACAATATACGATGTATATCTTTTTCTATCAACTATGCATCCATAAAAAATCAAAATGATTGGTACTGATTCCAATCTAGTTATCAAAAAAAAATTGTTTTGGTAATAGTTTACTTACTTCTTCGCTTTGGGAATCTATCAACATTGAATAATTTTCCAATCATCTCGTTATTCTCCATCATTTTAATATTCAAGCCAGATTCCACACTTTTCTTTCCTGCCTCACTTCTCAGAATTTGTGCTACTTTATTTATGGTGCGATTGCTTAGAAGTCGAAATGAAATTATTAAAAAAATTGGCTTTAAATTCATAAGAAAATTACTTTTAAAAGTATTTTTAAGCAACAAAACGCTACCCAGCATGTAGTAATAAATGAAGTTTGCTCAATTTATCTAAAGAAAAGAAAGGTTTCTTAACCTAAGTCTTTCCGACTAAGACAGTGAGTTGTTGTGGATCAAAAATTTTTGAAGCTAAGGTATTACCTGAGTCATTTGTGCTTAAATCTTTGATAGAAATGGGTAGATCTTTTTTTTGCTTAGGGGATGTTAATTTTAAATTGGCAGCTTAAATCTTTTGTCTTTCTAACTTTGTACAGCGATGAGGAATTCCTTTTCCCACTTGGGCTATTATACTAATATTATCAATCCAAATCAGAAGTTTTTATTTGAAGAACTTATTTAAAATGCCTAAACATGCGAAAGAACATGGTGATTTTGGTTAAAAGGTTTGCATTTGCTGCTTCAAGAAAAGCAGGGGTTTATGACCCATAAATAATGCTGAAACAGTTTAAATCTAAATAAAAAGAAAGAAGACCATTCAAGACTTATCAAAACTATAATCTGGAAAGATTATTCAGCGAATAGCCCTGACCTTCTAACCATGCTTTTCTCAAAATGAAGAACACTTGCTGGGACTGATCCTTACTTGGCGGCAGTGTTATGAAGGTAATTATAAACATCGATTTTTCACTTTAGTTAAAGTTTAGGTACGTTACTTTGGTTATTGTAGTTATCATACATATACTGTAAAGTTCGACTTAAATACCAGATTAATCAGAGGTAGAAAATGTGAATGTTTTATTTGTGAAAATGGGCGCAAATTAAAAATTTTAAAAATATTTGCCCCATGGTTAAATGTGTGTCTATCAAGATACTGAAGATGTTTCAAATAAACCTTCAGAAAGATATATCGACTATAATAATCAAATGTCAATATAATGGCCGCAAATATTCTCTCCGTTCATATGTCAACGAGTATGAGGAGTTATTATGCAATCTTTAGCAATTAGTAACTATTAGCTTTTACATATTGTTAATGATTAAATTCGGCTTTGTTTTTATTTCAATAAAAAAGTAGAGAAAGTAATGAAAATTACTTATCCACCGGTAAATTTTAATATTAAACAAACTTTTTACATAATTTAAAAGAAAAATTGACAAAACTATCACCAAATATTTCTGAAGTTAATACAGGAACATGGGCATCATTTTGTGGTATTTGAAACAATCCCTCGATTTCCCCCACCCCCAAGAAAATGATTCTTAAAACCTTTTTCAATTGTTTAATTGTTTTATATTTGATCAAATTTAATTATATCAAGAAAAAACCTTTTCGTTTAAAAAAATAAGACTATTCAAACTTATTTCAGGGGGTAATTAGGAGTAGTTTCAAGATTCGCATGGTTGTAAATCTTAAACAAAAAGAGATTTTTTTATGAAGTTTGAAATCTGCTGATGAATTTTGATCTACGTTTTAACTGAACCAATAAAAATTTATAAATAAAGAAGACGAAGTTTTAGGAAGAGGGCAGTTAAGGGTTGGGGCGGAGTTGATTTATTTCCAACTACCCTAAATTTTTTAATGTCATCCTCATTTGACAACAGTGTCAACATACTAGAAATTCGAGTATGTCCCATGCCTCTTAGTTACCTATCTTGATCGACAAAATTTGCGGGCACTCTCCTAAAGTATGTAATTTCTCCCCAGGCTCCCACTAAAAAAATTCTGATGATAATCAAAATAAAATCTCTGGGTATGCTTTGCAAGGTCTAAGAGTATGTTCCTATGATTCGTGTAAAAAATTATTACAAAAAGTTATTGTAATGATGACTGTGAAACTGTGGGTAATAAAAAGCTTTAGGTTAAAGCTAAAATGGAAAAAAAAGGATGTCTTATATAAACTGACACAAATATACTAATACAACTATTATAAATACTTATTTGAGAATTAGATATTGTAAAATTAATTTTCAAAAAAAGCTGAAAAAAAATGATTATAATTATCTTAAAAATTGCATTTTCAATAACAGTTTTTACAAAAATATATTTTTATATCAGACTACGTCATTTAAATCTGTGTTATTTTTTGGACTTGATTTACTTTGAGCTTAATGAAAATGGTCGTTCTTAGCCTATCTATTGCTGTTTTTAACACAATAGTTTTTGCTGCTGCTGGGAATTTTTTTTTCAGGAACTCCAAATTTTATCCCCTGTAAATTCAACAATTGAAGATCTGATAAAATTGTTTACCCAAGTAGCAACGTATATATGGCCAGACAACGTTCCGGTTCTGGCTGCGGAACAGGACCGGGCCTGGCTTGCCAGACCTGGCGGAGTGCCGCCATGCACATTGGCTTTTTTATGGCCCAGGGCTGGCTAGCAACTGCAGGCTCTAGCGTTTCAACGGGCCACCACTGTCAAATGCTAAAAGGTTCTATGCCAGCCCATAGGTTCACCAGAGCTGAATCGGTGACGGGCTAAACACAGTAAACCGCTATTATTACAACCTTCTTCTTCATTGGTTTTATATATTGCATGTACCTATCACTCATATGAAAAAACAAAGTTTTAGATTATTAATTTATTTTAATTAGATTATTAAAGCCTGTAATTTAAATGTTGCTTATTAATGGAATAGAGAAAATATCATTAAGTTAAATCACTCTTTTTGATTTGTAAATTTAAAACAAAATGAATATAAATTGCTTCATCAAAATAAAAAAAAATTCAACTAACAAATTCTATTTGTAAATCTTATAAAGAAGAATTCGTTAACAAAAACAAACTATTTTTGACTTAATAGAGAATTTTATCCTGGTTCAGAAAAATATAAAAACATAGGATTGAAAATTAACGGAAAGTGCTCTAATTTGAAGTCAAGTTTTAAAAAATCCCACCAACAACTTTAATATTCGCCGTTTTGAGAACAACAAGCGAATAGTCTTTTAGCCTGCAAAAGCACTAGTGATCAACCAGAACAGAGATTTTGCCGGAACCGGAACCAAACCGGTAATAGATTATAATTTTACCTACCCGGAACCGGAACCAAAAATAAATCAAAACCGGAACAGAAACCGGAACCAAAAATAAGTATATATTTTTAAAAAGTTAGTTCTAATTTAAACAAGAATTAATGTAAAATCAGTTAACACTTAAATGATTTTTTGTATTGTCAAAATGCACTTTAATTATTTTCCCTGTTCGAGATTGCGCAATCATTTTTACAATGTGCGAAAAAGAATTTTTTTTCAATGTCGTGAGACTTTGAGCTGCAGGAGCCAATTCATCTTTAGGAGGTTCATATTGTCCATTTGGATCATGACAATATGTTGAAGAAAATGAACTGGTAAGAATCAGAATGGTATAAGTTCAGCTCAAATAGTAGCGATAAAAACATTACAAGATATGAATATTAATTTAAAATTAATTTAAACAAAAAAATTAATTAGTTTTTAAACAAAGCCAAGTTTTATTCTCAAGCTTAACTACTAATTTAAAAAAATTTTTATCATTGTTTAGTATCGTTTAAAAATTTTTTATTACCGTTATTATTATTTTTATCAAAATGATAATAACGGCATTATGCTAAATAAAGCTTTGTAATATATATTTTCGGTAGCATGAACCGGAAATCCGGCCGGAACCGAAATCTTATATAAACCCGCAACCGGAACCGGAATTTCGGTTTTGGCCATTATTTTTGCCGGAAACCGGATCCGAACCGAATTCCGGTCGATCACTAAAAAGCACACATTAACAATGTGGTTTTTACGTAAAAAAAGTCGTTTAAGTTTGTTTATCTGGCGTATAGGCAATTTTACTATAAAATTCATTGCCATCGAAATTACAAAAGTAGTAAAACCGATGAATTTCTTCGGATTTGACAAAATTGGCGTAAACCCACCAATTTAGCTCTACTATCAATAATTTTTCGAATCGTGAATTTTTGCCGGTAAAAATATTAGAGGATTCATGCAAAAAGAAAAGAGATCCAGTTAATCCGTTGTATTTTTATACTTTGTTTTGTTTATAACACGGACAGTTGCGTAAACTTTCAAATTAACATAAAAAAAAGAACAAAAATTAAAAAAAAAAATGTAAATGAACCCATATCCTTATCTTAAATATGCAGTATAATTATTTCCAATTATGAATCTTTCTGTGTATCTAGCAATCGCAGTCTTCCGTTCAAAAAATATGTCTTAGAAAGTTCTTTATCAATTTAGAAGGCCAGCTAATTAATATTTCATTAAACGATTAAAACAAAATGGTTATAAGTAATTTTTTCACTGCATATTCCATAATGATATGTTTATGTTACAGACATATTACTAAGGCAACAATGATATATCATAGAATTTCTTTCGGCAGACTGGATTAAACAAAGAAATGATGTTTTAATGAGAAGATTTGATGGCATGTTTACAGAAGACTTAAAAGCAGCAAAGGTTGCCAATCTTGAAAAACCCGGGCATGGGAGGCTATCTATTCTGAAGTAGTTCCAAACAGACTTCCCAATCCAAAAATCTAATACCTAAGACATGAATACTTTCTTACATTTCCAATGTTATTCTAATTCTAGTTGAAAAATTAGATAAACTCAATTTTATTCGCATGAGATGTTAGAAGCAGGATCTTTTTTGACCAGACAAAATGTATAAGTTCTGAAATGCAGGTTATTATAAGTGTTTAAAGACAATAAATAACATTAAAGAGCATAAAAAAAAGTCGTAAAAATCATTCTGGCAAAGTAAAATTGAACAATTCAATTTCAATTATTTAATTTTTTTCTGTAGAAGTAAAAGTAATAATGAAGATTGCTCTGAACTATCTGACAATAACTTGTTGTCTCCTGAAAGGTTTAGTTCTCTTTTTAATCATTTAGTGTAAGTTTGAAGGACAGAGAGAGAGAGTGAGAGAGAGTCAGTGGTTATCACTACCCTAGATAACTTTCCTTTGTAAATATTATTGCTTTATTATTATCACCCGTCTACGTTGATCCCTTCATTTTTACTAAAATAAAAATTGCCAAGCTATAGTATTAGTTGCCTACCAATATTTTAAGGTGGTAAAAGTGGCCTTTTGCCCAAGGTTTAAATGGTCTCTTATATAGATGGTGCAAGATACTGCAATAATGAAATATTTTAGTATAGGATGTTGTCATTTTTATAAAATGCTACAAACTTAAAATGTATTATTTAATGATGTAGGATTTATGGGACTATGCCAAACAAGCAACTTCAAAGAAGTTGACTGATTCTAATAAAATTAGTATGGGGTTCAATTGCTAATACCACTGGATGAGATTGTTTTGACATCATACTAAAGTTGGAAACCGGTAATTTACCGTTAAAAATTTACCTGTAAATGGTGATTTTTTTCCAGTAAAGGTTTATCGGCTTTTTATGTTATTACCGGTTTTTACCGTCTGAGAAATTAAAAGAGGTTAAAACTATATATTTTTAACAAAGATATTTGTTTTTCATCTCACTAGTTATTCATATATAAGAAATAACCTTTTAGAAAGCAAAGGCAATCAAGAAAGTTAGCACTCACTCATGACATTCTATTTGTAGCAAAGTAACCTGCAGCTCCAAATGCTCTTTTACTTTCAGCAGATGTCAGGAGGAATTTTTATCAAGTGCTGACAGTTAAGTTGTTAAATTTTTTGTTCTTTACGTATTACTTTAATACAGGCTGAACTTTTCAGACAATGACCTAAATTCTTTATCACTGCAATCCTTTCGTGCAAGGGACTGACTAATGGTCTGTTCTAACTTTTTTTTAAGTGACAGCTTCAGTTAATATTCAGGATTTGATAAACTATTGTTCGAAAACTCTAAATCAATGGTACTAATGTTTTCATCTTCTTTATTGGTACAAATGTGATCTAGTATTTCTTTAGCTATTTTCACCAACGTAGCTTTTGAAGGAACTGATGAAAGATTATCTGTTTTTCTTACTGAATCGGGTGAATTCAATTATTTTAATAAAGCAAATTGCTCTGTTGTCTTTCTCGGTATCTTTTTTATACAGTTTTTTTCATGCTTCCTGGAAGATAGGAGTTATTATTTTCTAACTTTTTGATAATGAATTGGAAAGCTCCATGTGCAGTGAGTAAAGTAGCTTCTCTGTTGCAAACTTTTTTCAAAGCAGTTTCTAATGGCTCAAGAATCAAAACTTCATTTTTCAAAAGTTCAATTTAATCACTGGTAAACTGAAAGTTTATTCCAATCTCCTTAGAAAAAACCTGAACAATATCCAAAACCTGGAGAAATCTCCTAATTATGATAATCATGCTGTTCCACCTTGTTTTCACATCTATAAGAAGAAAGAGTTTTTTGCCAAATATCTCTTGAGTTTTTTCTTGAGAAAGATTGTTCTTCAAATGTAATTTTCTAATTTTTCTTACTATATATTTGTCTTTGGATATAATAACTTGATTATCTGAAGTCTAATTTCTAGGCTTCATTTAAGTCTCTTCTGGGACAAAATGGTACATTTAAGTTCACTTCATTTTCTGCCTTCTCTATATTAATTTCCACTTCTACCTCCATGTCCTCGCTCTCTTCACTTTCAACTTCTACATGTTTCAAATAAAACACATCAGCAACTGCCAAATGCAATCCAAGTGTTAAACACAATTGGTGGGAACAAAGTAACATCTTCCCAAGTTTGATCAAAAAAGACGTCTCATCTGTGGTGACACAGCCCACTTGCACCCAATTTAGACTCAATGTATCTAGCTTTCTTGAAAAAACTTTTAGCCTCTTAAATAAAAGGCTACCATAAAAAAATCATTAACTCCAATTTCTAAGATTTTCCTTTCAGATGGGCGTTGACATTTATTAGCCTTTGATTATTAACTTTTTTATATTCATCAGCAGTCAAGCATATGTGTTTTCCAGGAAAATCGTGAGCTACTTCTTTTTTTATTCCCACTGCGAAATCACCAATATATTTTGAAATTGCTTTGTGATCCTTTAGTGGAGTAAGGTGTAGATTGATCAATGATTTTCTAACGAATTGGGAGTTAGTCGTTGCATGAAGGCTTAAGCCTTCAACTGAAGCAATCCTGGCTATATTGATGTCATAGTTTATCTTTCAACAAATTCTGTCATCTCTCTTTGCCTTTTTACAGTTAATAATCTATTATCTTCTTCAATATTTTTCATTTTGTAATGTTGAGATTTTAAAAGAGCCCTGAGGCCATAAGTTAATCCGCCTGCATATTTAATTTTTTTTTTTTACATAAATAACACACCGCAGATTTTTGACCACTTTTTGTAAAGTCATCTCTAACTAAGGACTTTTTGGTCAACATATTTCTTTGAATTGAATTAAAGATTAATCAGTCAAAAATACTTTAACATACAAGACTGTTAATAAATATAAAATACTCATACTTCTAGTAAATATTAATGTTATAAAAGGTATAAATTTAGTAACTATTTGGTCATTAGTTAATGATTTGATAAACTAATCTTTAATTTATTTCACACATTTAGTTCAAAACTTTGTAAACAGAATACACAAAGGTGCTTGCATTAGATCGTTATTCAGGGAAGATATTTTTCCCATATAACAAAATTTTAAATATAGGTAAAGACCGGTAATTACCGGTAATGGGATAAATCTTAACCGAAAACCGGTAATTTTAATTTCTAGTAAAATTCCCAACAATATATCGGACTAAAATAGTTCTATAGACTGAAGTACAATAATTCTAGAATTAAATTCTGAGCTTTTATATTTATATTCAGTGTGATCTACTTTAATATAAAAAAAAATCCATATAAAAGTATATGTAATTTGCAAAGCAGTTTCTTTCATTAATAGTGACACTAGCCTTAATAGTCTCTTTTTTTGCAAATAAACTTTAATGAATGAGTTGGTGTTTAATATTTGTGGATAAATTCATGTGGAGATACAGTTAGGTCTAAAAAGTTAGAAAATTATTCGCGCTCAAATTCATGTTTTAAATATCTTCCCAACTGTTGATTATCTGTTATCAAGGTAGACTGTGAAAAGAGAAGAAATGAGGAATTTATTATTCTAATTTTGTCAATGAGAAATGTTAGAAATTGAGTTTGGTATCTGTTTTTGTTTTCAAAACAATAATTGTTAAAGTAAGAATAAAAAATCCTAGCTCAAATTTTGAATTAACGATTTCCGCCTAGAGTTGTTAACCGGAATATTTCGTACAATTCCGGAAAAATAAAATTCTTTCGGAAAGATGTTAATAATCAGGAATTTTTTTTTTTCGTACCGAATTTTACGAAACAAAAAAAACCATCGATGTTCATTTTGCAAATGCTACTTACGAAATGTCGCCTTTCGCAAGTTGAATTGCGAAATAAAACTATTTTGCTACATACGAAAGTAGCGCTTACGGAAGCCGCACTTGCGGAACGAGCTGTTTCGCTAAACGACGTTTTGAAGTCAATAACAAAATTTTGTTGGTCAAACAGATTTACTTGTAAAAAATACAATTGTATATATATATATATATATATATATATATATATACACACACAATATATAAATATACAGTGACCTAGAAAGATTAAGAAAGTTAGGACGGGGTGGGGCTGCTGAAACAGAATATAAGGGGGCCTAACGCAGCTAAAATTTTTAAACTTTAGTTGAGTTAGGCCCCGTTATATTCTATAATTAAATATATTAAATATATTATAATAATTAGTGTTTTAGTTACCTAGTTAATTATACGTGTTTGATTCATAAAAGGTAATTAAATGTTTAAAATTAGCCGCGTTTAGTAGGTGTTTTTCTGTTAAGAACCGTTTCGTAAGTTGCGGTGCGAAAGAGTTTCGTTTCGAAAGAAATTTGGTTTTTTATCATTATTTCAAAAAATAAAACCTTAAAATGTTTATTTGTTGCAATACCGAAAATAAAATTTTATTATAAACATTTTGGTATATAAAAGTTTTATTTTTTACAATTTTATCCGTTTGGCCAACAAATATTTATTATTGACTTCAAAACGTCGTTTAGCGAAACAGCTTGTTCCGCAAGTGCGACTTCCGTAAGCGCTACTTTCGTATGTAGCAAGATTGTTTTATTTCGCAATTCAACTTGCGAAAGGCGACATTTCGTAAGTAGCATTTGCGAAATGAACATCGACGGTTTCGTAAAATTCGGTACGAAAAAAAAAAATTCCTGATTCTCTATATCCTTCCGCAAGAATTTTTTTTTTCCGGAATTGTACGAAATATTCCGGTTAACAACTCTAGTTTGCTCATTTATTGCGGACAAGGATCAACACTAAAAATTGATTACATCAATCACTGTACTATTTATTTATTTTGTTTAAATTTATCATTGTTAAATTTTTTTTGATAAATAAGAATGTGGCGAAGAATTTTTAGTTACTGTTAAGTTCTCGCGTTAATTACAGATTTTTTTATCTAAATATATATTTTGCTTTTTCAAAAGTTTTGTTTTATAATAAAATTACTTTTCAGTACTAATAAAATGCCAAAAATATCAATAAATGACAGAAATCGCATTATTGTTTTACATGAAGAGGCCTATAGTCAAGTTAAAATAGCCAAACGTGTGAATTGTTCACGAGCCTCAGTTCAAAAAGTAGTTAAAAAATATAATGAAACTGGTGATGAAGTGGATAAAAAGAGGTCTGGTCGTCCCAAGAAGTTAAGCCTATATGATGAACAGTTTTTAAAAATAACAGCGCTACGAAATCGCAAGAAAGTAAGCG
>QPEY01002059.1:83816-97468 GCA_014706445.1 Hydra viridissima
CAGTAAATTGAGAAGCAAGGTTGTTTTTCCGCAACCGGACTTTCCGACGATGAGTCCTCGAATGCTTCTTGGTAAAAACTTGTTGTTGTTTCTTTTGGTTTTTTCGATATTCCATGACAGATCAGTAACTTCCATTTTATATTAAAACTTTTTTTTATATATGTTAAAATGTACTGCGTTAAATGCAAAAGGAAAACTGAAACCATTCACTTTAAAAATGAGATGACAAAAAACAACAGGCCTATGTTGAAAGGGACATGTGATTCTTGCGGAACGACCAAATGCAAGTTTGTTTCTTCGCATGGATTATCTTCTTCGCATGGATCATCTTCGGCAACAAAAGGAGGTGATTTGGTGGAAACGATCAACAAGCTGTCGAGCAAAATCAAGCTTCCGTGGGCAAAATTTCAAGGAGAAATGCACATTCCAGGGATGAACTTTGCAGGACCGGGAACCAATTTGGATAAGAGATTGACTTCTACGGACATGTATCAAGATTGGAGCAAGCCGGTAGACAGAGTGGACAATGCGGCGTACCATCATGATTTGGCTTATAAATATTTTAACGACGTTCAAAGCAGAAATTTGGCGGATCAGATGATGCTTGAAGAAATGAATTCGATCCCCAATCCCACTCAAAGAGAGATTAACGAAAGAAAGCTTATTGCTCCAGTGATTAAAGCTAAAGCAAAATTTGGATTGGGTGTGAGTGATTTGAAATGGACGGATCAGCTTGCAGAGGAGCTTCATAACCGGTCATTCATCATTTTAAAAGAAGAAGGGTGATTGTGAACGACATTGATGAGATATGGGCTGCAGATTTGGCGGACATGCAATCGTTTTCAAAGTTCAACAATGGCGTAAAATATTTGCTCATGGTGATTGACGTGTTTTCAAAGTATGGATGGATTGTTCCGTTAAAAAGCAAAACGGGTTTTGAAGTAGCTGAAGCGTTGAAAAAGATTTTCGGTGAAAGAAAATGCGTCAAATTGTGGGTGGATAAAGGAAAAGAATTTTACAACAGGGATGTGAGAGCGTTAGGTGTTCAATTGTATTCTACTGAAAACGAGGAAAAAAGTTGCGTCGTTGAGCGATGGAACAGAACGATGAAAGAGAGAATGTTTAAATATTTTTCAGCTAACAATACCAATAAATACATTGACGTTTTGGATGAGATGGTGGAAAATTACAACAACACAAAGCACTCTTCCATCAAAATAACTCCAGTGGAAGCCAGCGATGAAAAGAATAAAGGTAGGGTATGGTGGAATCTGAATGGTAAACAGAGAGAAAGAGCAAAACCGAAATTTTCTATGGGTGATCAAGTGAGAATCGTAAAAAAGAAGTCTCATTTTGAAAAGGGGTATACAGCGAGATGGACTGAAGAGGTTTTTACCGTGTCAAAAGTTCAGCATACGGATCCTCCCACGTATAAAATCGCTAATGCTAACGGTGAAGAAATTCAAGGCACTTTTTACGAGCAGGAGATGCAAAAGACGCATCAGGACATATTCAGGATTGAAAAAATCGTTCGAAAAACCAAGAGCAGATCATTGGTGAAATGGTTGGGGTATCCATACTCGTTTAATTCGTGGGTGGACAATAAAGAATTGATCAGTTTGCAAGATCCAAAAAGGATATAAAAAATTTTTAAGATGTTTTAAAATGCATGCCCCTCACAAGTTTTTTAGAAATGTTGCCTCAGCAGAAGATCACAGTTTGGAATTGCAATTGAAATATTTGGAAGAGAGGATCAGAGAGTTGGAGGAAAGAAGACCGAGTAACATTATTGTGTCGACGAAACCGTTGGATCATCCACCCTATTATAACGACAAAGGACAGTATGAGATTTTTGCTCAGAAAGATATTAAATTTGCTGCTCTCTCACATACAACGATAGCTTTATCCATTGGGTTGAAGTTTGAGAAAGGTGTTGCAGTGCTGACATTAATGAATAAAATCACTGAGCAGTTGAATTATAGAAAGAACGAAGTCATTATTTCAGAGTCTTTAGATGAAGTCATTATGGACGTGAATAGCAACAGCAAAGAGAACGTGATTGTTAAAAAGGGTGAAAAGCTCTGCACGATTACGCACATTGATTTAAAATAATCTTTCTTAATGAAAAAAATGGAGATATTGAATGAAAAAATTTATCCAGTTCTTCCATCAGCTCCTGTAGATGAAGGACATCGTCTTCAAAAGATCGGTGAGATTCAGAAAGAAATAGAAACTGAAAAAGTGAAAAGAATGGCTTTGAGCAAAAAGTACCATCGCGTTTTCAGGATCATTTCGAATGTGGACAATACGATGCAAGGATTATGCATAGCATTGGGTGTAACTGGAATAGGACTTTTGTCAACGATTATTGCCAGTCCAGTAGCGATTGCGTGTGAAGGTGTGGCTATTGGAATGGGTTTTTTTATCGATTGTTGGCAGTCAAGTGAACAAAAGAATGGCTTTGAAAGCAGAAAAGCACGAAAAGATAAAAGTGCTGGCAGAGTCAAAATTGAACACGATCAGCGAGCACATTTACAAAGCGTTGGTGGATGGAAGAATAAGCGATTCAGAGTTTCAGTTGATTCTTGGTGAGCTTCAAAAGTTTAAGACCTTGATGGAGGAAATACGAACCAAAACCAAAAATGGTATTGATGAAGTGATGAAAGAAAACTTGATCCAAAAAGGTCGAGAAGATGCCATTCAAGCGTTCAACAATATGTTCAAGAAAAATTAATTTTTTCCAGTATTCGAAAAAATTTAAGAAACATTAATGAAGAAACCAACTTATGATTTTTTATTAACGTATTTTAAAAAGATGCCTTTTTTTAAAATATATGATGCTAATAAAAGGGACGAAATTGTGAGAGAGATTAATGAGAGAAGAAAGGGGATTTATCAAGACAGCATCAACGACAACATTTTAGATGCTGATTTTCAAGCTAATGCGAGCAAGCTGTTTAAGCCGCTCATCGAAAGCAACGAGAAGATGCTCAACGGATCTAAAGGATCTTTCCATGGATCTAAAAAATTTGTATCCAAAATGCCTTTTGAAGTGAATAAAGTTGATGATAAAATGTTCATTGGTAAAATGGAGGTTGAAATGGATGGAGATGGCATTATTGTTGGCGATGAAAGGTATGAAAGAACAAAAGGTCTTTGGGAGCTCATGACTAAATATGAAATACCGAGCGAGTATACGGATGAAGATTTGCAAAATTATGAAAAAACTTTAATGGACAGTGATGCTATAAGATCTGATACACAGCCGCATAAAACGAAAGCTTCAAGAAGACTAAAGTATCAGAAACTTATTGCTCCTATTTGGGAAAAAATGATGCGTATTGAAAAAGGGAAAAAAGGTCGTGGAGTGTTCATTCTTCCGAGCGATCCAAATGCGTTGGTGGAAAAGCTTGAATTGAGTATTGCTTCCTGGCATGCTGGAAATACAGGATCGAGAAATGTAGCTGTGAGCATTTGCGATGAGCTATTGAGACAAGGGGAGATTAATAAAGTGGAATACAAGTCGTTAATGAAGACGATTGATAAAATTATTTAGTTTTCATGCATCAAGGGATATAAAAAGAAAATGTTGAAAAAGAAAAATGCTTATCTGTAATAATCGAAGATATGTGAAAAAGAACGTTGTTGGAGGAGGCGGTATTCTAGACTTGATTAAAAATTTCATCAAAAGAGCAGCTGCTTCAAGTATGTCAAAAGCAACAATGAATATGCTAAAAAATGCTGCATTAAGTAAAATTGGGCAAGAAGCGATTACAGCTGCAAAATCTGCTGGCACAGAGTTAGCCCTTTCTGCCATTTCTGTTGCTAAAGATGCAGCTGTTGACAAAGGTAAAAAGGCCATTGAGAAATTAAAGACTGGTTCATCCATTCAAACTAGGAAAATGTCGAAACAGAATGCGATTCGAATCCAAGACCTAGTAAAAATGGGAAGAGGCATGAAGATCGCTTGAAGGTCTTGTGATGACTGTGAAATGAATTAAAAAAATTTTTTCTTTCTTTAAAATGATAACTATTGATCGATTAAGAGTGAGTGATAAACCAGAGTATGACACTGGCATTGAAAAAGTGGATTTTTTTGAGTACCTTCCAACCAATCTTGATTTAAATTCTTCAGGGACGATAGCTTTTGAGATTGACTGTCAATCCATTAAAACACTACCATCAGAGGCTTACATTCTTATTGAAGGAGTGTTGAAAAAGAGTGATGGAACCTTTTATGAAGCCACAGACAAGATCGCCTTGGTGAATAATGCTTTGATGTATTTGTTTAACGACGTGACTTATAACTTGTCTGGAGAGCAAGTGGAAAGAGTTATTTATCCAAGTCATGCCACCACCATTCTTGGAATGGTGAAATACCCTTACGGATTTCAGATTATAGATGGTTTGAAGCAAAAATGGTTCATGGACACATCAAATCTTGTTGATAATGAAGGATTTAAAGTTAGACGAAACCATTTGTTTGCAGACACTACATCCGTTGGCGCTTTTTCGTTCAGGATACCTTTAAGACACATTTTTGGTTTTTGTGAAACCTATGATAAAGTTGTTTATGGGTTCAGACACACTATCACCTTTACAAAGAAAGAATGCGATGATGCGATTTACAGAGCGGAGAGCGCCGGTATAGGAATGATTGATCTTAAAAAATTCAGGCTTTATATGCCACGCGCTGAATTGAGTGTTTCGAGAAATGCTGAATTCATAAGTTTATTGGCTCAAAAGATACCTATCGAAGTACCTTATAAATCAAACAAATGCGAAAGACAGCTTATTCCTGCTAGTCAAACAGAATTTGCCTGGTCGCTTGGAAGAATCACCGACAAAAGCGTTCCGATGTTTATTGTGTTTGGACTTCAGACGAACTGACCATCTAGTCAAACTGTTAATCCGTCTATATTTGACCATTGTGATATTAGCAATTTTTACGTGACCGTCAATGGAATAAAGTACTGCCAATAACAAATACATGAAAAAATACGATCCTTCAAAACCTTCTAAATTCATTCAGTACTTAGACGCCAACAATTTATACGGATGGGCTATGAGCAAATCTCTTCCCGTTAGAGGATTCAAATGGATGAATGATGAAGAGCTTTTAAATTGGCGACATTGTCCGTGCATTCTTGAAGTTGATTTAGACTACCCCGATCACCTTCACGACAAACACAACGATTACCCTTTGGCTCCTGAAAGATTAACCATTGGAAAAGTAGACAAACTCGTTCCCAATTTAAACCTAAAAAAGAAATACGTCGCCCATCATGAAAACTTAAAACTCTATGAACGAATGGGCTTGGTCATCACCAAAATTCATCGTGGAGTCACCTTTGAAGAAGAACTTTTCATGAAAAAATACATCGACTTCAACACCGAAAAAAGAACCAAAGCTAAAAACGACTTTGAAAAAGAATTTTTTAAACTCATGAACAACTCCGTCTTTGGAAAAACAATGGAGAATATTCTAAAACACGTTGATATTAAACTTGTCACCACAAAACAAGAAGTCTTAAAATTATTCAAAAGTCCTCGTTATGATCGGAACACCATTCTTGATGAAAACTTAATCGCGATTCATATGAAGAAAACACAAGTCACTTACGACAAACCTGTTTACTTGGGAATGAGCATCCTCGACATCAGCAAAACTCTCATGTTTGAACACCACTATGACTACATGAAGCCTAAATACGGTGATAAAGCCGAGTTGCTCATGACCGATACCGACTCGCTCATTTATGAAATCGAAACAGATGATTTCTATAAAGACATTGCTGACGATGTTAAAACCAAATTTGACACTAGCGACTTTCCAAAAGACCATCCTGCTATTGAAAACGTTGGCTTCAAAGTGGGTGAAAATAAAAAGATTATCGGCAAGTTCAAGGATGAGACCGGTGGCAAGCAAATCACACAATTTGTCGGGCTTAGACCTAAGCTCTACTCTTACTACACCCCTGAAGAAGATTAAGAAGAAGATAAAGAACACAAAAAATGCAAAGGGGTAAAAAAGAACGTGGTTAAAAATCACCTCACTCACCAAGACTACTACAACTGCTTGAAGGATAAACAGGAAAAGCTTACAACCATGAACGTCTTCCGATCCCATCATCATGACGTCTACGCTGAAGAAATCAACAAAGTCGCACTCAGCGCTAACGATGACAAAAGAATACTATTAAATGATGACAGCACCTTTGCCATTGGACACTACAAGACAAGGCCTGCTCAGAAGTCTTGCTTTAGCTTAATGGACTACAATCAAGTCTTTGGTTAAGTTTTAAAGGTCATCGTTTAGGCAATGCGCTAAAACATGAAAAAGGATCAATGTTAGCATCCTTAAGTATAGGAAAGTATCAAAATCCCAGAACCCGCTTTTCCTTATATATCATATTCAAAAACTCTCTTTAAAACACTTCATCAAAAGTTTCCCGAAAACATCTCTCCAAAGAGAAAGCCCAAAGAAATCTACTAAAAAAATCTCCCCCAAAAGAAAATGTAAAAAAAATCTCTAAGATTTTCTCAACCGTTCCTTTTTTTATCTGTCCGCAAGTGTTATTTTAAATTCTCGTCCAGACAATAGAATTCATTTTCTTCAAGTTCGTTCAGTACTTTAGTTTCAACTGCTGAGTCATGGTATTCTTTAAAACAAGTTTTACAAGTTTTCTTTTTATAAGTCTTTATATCAGAGTGGCTACAGAACTTTCTAGAACTCTACTAATTAAAATCAAAGCATTGCACCATGTAACAACATTTTTGTTTATGTTAATTTTTTAATGTTTCTTACATAATTTTTGTATGCTGATTTCAGTGGTACCATTGGTTTTTCTCTATCATCAAGATTTCCTGAGAAAAAGCATAAAGTATATTTCGGAGTTTTCGTATATGTGTAATGCAATTAAAACATTATATATATATGCTGATTTTAACTATATTCGTGTGTTTATTTTCAGTTTAACTAATTACAACTGTTACATGAAGTGGTGAATATGTCTAGTAGATCCTGCAAGCTTTGTCCTGACTCATTCTGTTATGTTTGTGGTTACTATATTAGTCCAACACAAGCTAAACATAAGATTGTCAGTGGTACAAAATTCTTTACTGCATATCATGCTTATTTTGGCATGGCTATGGGAGATCAGGACAAATCGTGGGCACCACACTACAGTTGTGGTAGCTGCAGATCAACTCTGGAAGGATGGCTGCGTGGAATCCGAAAGTCAATGCCCTTTGCGATTCCGAGAATATGGAGAGAACCGACGAACCATCATGATGACTGCTTTTTCTGCATTGTTGACATTTCAAAGTATAAAAAACCGAAAGATAGGCTGACTCTAGTTTATCCAAGTACACCATCTTCTATTGGACCAGTTCCACACAGTGATGAATTGCCTGTTCCTACTCCACCTCAATCCGAAGAAGCAGCTGCATATCATTCTGAAGTAGACTCACCGGATGAACTCAATGATGACTGTGATTTCAGGGAACCGAATGATTCACCTCATTTCCCTATCCAACAAGAACTTGATGACTTAGTACGAGATTTAGGTCTCACTAAATCAAATGCAGAACTTCTGACATCACGTTTGAAAGAATGGAATTTATTAGATCCAAGCTGCAGAACCTCGAAATACCGAAAAAGACATGAAACATTCGCATACTTTTATGTAGTATCAGAATCACTGTGCTATTGTCATGACGTTCGTGGTCTTTTCAATGACATTGGCATTGTTCACAATCCTGAAGAGTGGAGATTATTCATTGACAGCTCAACAAGAAGTCTAAAGGCAGTTTTGCTCCATAACGGAAACCGATTTCCTTCGATTCCAGTAGCTCATTCCGTTCATCTAAAGGAAGACTATAAGAACGTGAAGTTGTTGCTTGAGAAAATCAACTACGACAGTTACAAGTGGGATGTATGTGGAGACTTTAAGATGCTAGCATTTCTTCTCGGTCTGCAAGGAGGATACACAAAGTACTCGTGTTTTCTTTGTTTATGGGATAGCAGGGCTGCAAACCAGCACTTCACAAGACGTGAGTGGCCAGTGAGAGAACATTTACAGCCTGGTTCGCACAATGTTATTAATCAATCTCTGATACCTGTTGAAAAGATCTTACTACCACCCCTTCACATTAAACTTGGTCTTATCAAACAATTTGTCAAAGCATTAAACCCAGATAGTGCAGCATTCCAGCATATTCGGCAGATGTTTCCAAAGGTGTCAGATGCAAAAATTTCAGCAGGTATATTCGTTGGTCCACAGATTAAAGTTATGTTGGCATGTAAGGAGCTTGAGGACAAAATGTCTGCTGTTGAAAAAGAAGCATGGACTGCATTTAGACATGTTGTTCATAGCTTTTTAGGCAACAATAAGAGTGATAACTACAAAGAGATAGTGGAAAACTTAATTGTACGGTACGCAGATATGAAATGCAGAATGTCAATAAAGCTGCATTACCTGCATTCACACTTGGAATTTTTCAGACCAAATTTGGGTGATGTGAGTGAAGAGCACGGGGAACGTTTCCATCAGGATATTCTTGCAATGGAGAAAAGATACCAGGGCAGATGGGATGCAGCTATGATGGGTGACTACATCTGGTGTTTGATACGCGATGACGAGAAACTTCATAAAAGAAAACCTCGTTCTACTGTTCACTTTTAGTGTTTTTTGAGATTGTGAGAGACTGTTACAATACAATATAATGTAACATGATTGCAAAACGATTTATATTAATTATATGTTTAATTGATTTTTTTTTTTTTTACGACCAAACGATTGATGCAATAAAAAATCCAATGTCATATTCAGACTCAGCATACTCAAATTAATTAAGAAACATCAAAAAACTTTGATAAACAGAAATTTTTTTTTTTTTTTGTTACATTGTGTTGTGTTTCAATTCGTGTTTGCGAAAACAATTTTAATCATTTATGGTGTGACTTATTCATTTTTCATGTTTTTAGACAGGTGTGTCCACCTGGTGTTTTTGGTTGACTAGCTCTTTTCTTCTTTCAAATGTTGCGTGTTTGAGTCGGGAAAAACTTAAAGATGTTTACAACTTTCTTCATCTTCCCTCCTCACACTATCTAGTCTCATTTCTTAATAGTCAAGATTTTTTTCAATATATGCATGTAAAAATTGTTTAAGTATAAATGTTTATCGGAGGCTTTAGCAAGTCGAGTAGTTCCTTCCTAAGATGATTCTTTATTGGAGCTAACTAGAGATGCAGTTTGTTTGGCTGCTTTGGCATCATTTGCTGCTTAATATTGAAGGTTTCCCTTATACTTTACTTGGGAGCACTAGTGAGGTAAACCTTCTCCTAAGGGTCAGAGTCATGTGCCGCAACGCACACTTGGTTCTTTCTAAATGATGGTAGGCTCTTCAAGAGAATGTTTTTCTTGCAACTTTTAACGACAAATTTAGCAGATTAAGCAATCACATATTCTGCCTTTTGTTTTAAGTCTCCATTGTATTGAGTTGAATTCAAACAAAGAGGGGAATGCAGCTTCTTTCCCTAGTTGTATCCTGCGCAAAGTAGTTCCACACGATTCGCGATTTCTTTGTGGTACGCTATACTCACCAATATTGACCTTGGTCTTATAAAGTTGGCATAATCGACCTGCATGGAAAACAAAAAGCTTTATTAAAAATTTTTTGGACAGAGCAAGCACACAACTTTTTTCATTTCATCATGAACCTTTGCTTGATTTTCCATTATGTTAATTCACTAAGGCTAACTTTACTAAATCAAAATCTTCACTATACAAAATTTAATTTAAATTTATATCGGATAACAATCCTTTTAACATACTTTCAATTAATAACATTCTCATAATTATTTAATTTAAGGATACTTGTTAACAATTGTTAATGATACTTTTCATAATTTGCTATTAACCAACAAATAATGACACTTGTTAAGAATTAAAATTTTTAACTTATAACTATTTAAGTCGATTATACTCGTCACACTTAATGACAATTTTGAAGAGATCTTATTTGATGAGATAGTCCTTCAAACGATTTTTATTGTTCTTCAAAGGACTATTATACCATTCATAACATTTCTCTCTTAAAAAATTATTACTCTTTTGGAAAACATTTAAAGGAGATTTTCTCTTTTTGTGCCTCTGCAATTCTTTTTACAAAAGTTTTACAAACTTTGTTTTGAAAACTACCCAAATCTGCGATGATTGATTTTTCTCAGACTGGCCCTCACGAACTTTTTAGCAGTCAGTTACCTTAGTTATCTAAACTGTTAAGTCAACAATCATTCCTAATATAACAAATATTTGGTTTTCTCACAGTTTTTTTGTGTTAACAGAAATAGATATTTTTATTTTCAATGTAGGTATTCTCAGAAAAGCTTTTCAATAACTTTTTAGCATTTTTATGTATTTTTGCAGTAGTTAATAGCTAAGGAAATGCTGAGATTTTTACGCTCTGTATTAACCAAGTCAAACCACGCTTTAAATAGCAAACCAATATTTTTGGCTATAAAATGAAAACAGTACATGAAGCAATTACGCAATCATAACAAAATACATTGGTAATGCATAATAGAACGCTCATGTACCCATAAATTTGAAAACAGTGACCGAATATCTCAACAGTTGGTAATACTTTGATGTATAAAGAGCAAAAAAATTACAAAATTATAACTAAAACTACCAAATATTGTTAACCAGTAAACCAATCCGACTGAAATTTCATCAAAAGTTTGGTGTGGCTACAGGCAACATTCGCATCGAATTTCATCAAATTATATAGTGGTTCTCATTCTACTGGTGCTTTTATTGGTGCACTAAGAAGTCAGAATTTCACTCAATTTAAACATTCAAATAAAATTATTTTTCGCGGACAAAATAAAATGGTTTCAAAATTTGCATCACAGGGTTACTTTATGTGTACGCTATCAACCCATATAAGTGGCGTTCTTGGGTCAGCTAGGTTGACATTATTGTGATCCTTGATGACCGTGTGCAGCTGGTATGTTTAAAAATGTGGTCAAACGCAACAATTAAAATTAAAATGACTTTATACAGCATTAAGCTAAATTATTGGTTTAATTTACTTTCGTCAATTTTTCTAATTATGCTTTGCAAGACATTATTAGAAAAATTGAGGACATTTGCGGACATGCATATCGGATGCTTTTACATTTTTCAGCAGAAACAAATGAATTCATAATTCATGCGATCAATATCAAATAATTGAGGCTACAGCTGCTAAATGGTTTTATGCATGCATGCTCAGACCAGTAGTTAGTTAATTGTTTTTCCTTTAATATAGTTAAACTATATGAATAAGAATATGCTACCAATGTTTTAATAATTGAAGCTCGTAGTGTAATCATTAGAAAGGAAAGGAAAAAGTGGGCAACCGTTTGGACATTGTGAAAGTAACTGAAACTCATTGACTATTTAATTGACCTCATCAGGTAACAATTGGGACCTAAGAAAAGGCAATGAAGACGTATGGGTAGTTATATAGGTTTATGGGGTAACCATGAAAGTTTATAATTACCAATAATTACCATTAATGGACGTTTATAATTACCATAAATCCTTCATGAAATTAAAATATCATGAAGGATTAATTATACTTTGATGATTATAACTTTATGATAAATAACTTTATGGTAATAGCCCAGCTAGCCAGCCCATAAGATACCCGGGTGAGTCACGGCCAAGCCGCAGGACAGGACCCGTACGGTTAACTCAGTCGGATCATGCCGGTTTTTGTCCACGGGATCCAGACGGGACCCGCTCGAGGTTTCCGCCAGAAAACACAAACGAGACCCTGCCGGTACGCAGACAGTATTCAGCCGGGATAGCAAACAAGAGTCATACGGGACCCGTTGGTATTTAGCTAGGCTAACCCACATGGATCCTATAAAAATCCCAGGTAATGGAGGTATAATTATAAATTATTATTATTATCATTACTATTATTATTACTATTGTTATTATTAATATTATCATTATTATTATTATTATTATTATTATTATTCTTATTATTATTATTATTATTATTATTATTATTATCATTATTATTATTATTATTATTATTATTATTATTATTATTATTATTATTATTATTATTATTATTATTATTATTATTATTATTATTATCATTATTATTATTATTATTATTATTATTATTATTATTATTATTATTATTATTATTATTATTATTATTATTATTATTATTATTATTATTATTATTATTATTATTATTATTATTATTATTATTATTATTATTATTATTATTATTATTATTATTATTATTATTATTATTATTATTATTATTATTATTATTATTATTATTATTATTATTATTATTATTATTATTATTATTATTATTATTATTATTATTATTATTATTATTATTATTATTATTATTATTATTATTATTATTATTATTATTATTATTATTATTATTATTATTATTATTATTATTATTATTATTATTATTATTATTATTATTATTATTATTATTATTATTATTATTATTATTATTATTATTATTATTATTATTATTATTATTATTATTATTATTATTATTATTATTATTATTATTATTATTATTATTATTATTATTATTATTATTATTATTATTATTATTATTATTATTATTATTATTATTATTATTATTATTATTATTATTATTATTATTATTATTATTATTATTATTATTATTATTATTATTATTATTATTATTATTATTATTATTATTATTATTATTATTATTATTATTATTATTATTATTATTATTATTATTATTATTATTATTATTATTATTATTATTATTATTATTATTATTATTATTATTATTATTATTATTATTATTATTATTATTATTATTATTATTATTATTATTATTATTATTATTATTATTATTATTATTATTATTATTATTATTATTATTATTATTATTATTATTATTATTATTATTATTATTATTATTATTATTATTATTATTATCATTATTATTATTATTATTATTATTATTATTATTATCATTATTATTATTATTATTATTATTATTATTATTATTATTTTTATTATTATTATCATTATCATTATCATTGTCATTATCATTATCATTATTATTATTATTATTATTATTATTATTATTATTATTATTATTATTATTATCATTATCATTATCATTATCATTATCATTATTATTATTATTATTATTATTATTATTATTATTATTATTATTATTATTATTATTTTTATTATTTTTATTATTTTCACTATTATTACTATTTTAATTATTATTATTATTGTTATTATTATTGTTATTATTATTGTTATTATTATTATTAATATTATCATTATTATTATTATTACAAATGTTATTATTAATATTATCATTATTATTATTATAATTATTATTATTATTATTAATATTATTATTATTATTATTATTATTATTATTATTATTATCTTCATTATTATTATTATTATTATTATTATTATTATTATTATTATTATTATTATTATTATTATTATTATTATTATTATTATTATTATTATTATTATTATTATTATTATTATTATTATTATTATTATTATTATTATTATTATTATTATTATTATTATTATTATTATTATT
>QPEY01002059.1:106453-126332 GCA_014706445.1 Hydra viridissima
TTTATAGATGTATGTATTATTTATGTATGTATTTATGTAGTTATGTATGTATGTATGTATGTATGTATGTATGTATGTATGTATGTATGTATGTATGTATGTATGTATGTATGTATGTATGTATGTATGTATGTATGTATGTATGTATGTATGTATATATGTATGTATGTATATATGTATGTATCCAGCTAGCACAACCATACGGGACCCAAACAGGAACTATCTGGGATGTCAAACGGGAGCCGTACGAGATTTGGCCATGGCATCTACACGGGAACCATAGTGGCCATATAAAGAAAACGAAATGTCTTTCGGCTGCTTTTTTCTTTTCCCGTATTTTCTCCCCGTATTGATCCCAGATTCCATCCGGATGTGTTTTAAATTACAACTTATTTAATTAAGATGTTTTCTAAATAGATTTAATTTATAGATTTTTTTTAAAAATTTGGTTATCTTTAACTTAACAAAATCTAAAAACTTACATTTTTTAGATTTTGATACCAAATTCTAAAAATATGTAAATTATAATTAGTTATTAAATATAAGCATTAAAATTTTATTGTTTATTTGCTTCATTTTAAATAAGTTAAATGACCATTTAAATTGTGGTATGTGATTAATGACCATTTAAGTTGTGGTATGTACGTTTAAAGAATAGTTTCTTCTAACATATAACGGTAATGTTACTTTATAAATGAAGAAGACTTTATTTATAGACCAGGAGAATTTAAAAACGAGTTTACATTTGAAGAAGCGAATCAAACGTATTTGTCCTTTCGTTCAAAAAGTAGATTTTCAACGTATGACTTTAATTTTTCATCTTCGAAAGTTCAGTAAAAGCAATTTTCATATAATATACAATAAAAACAAAAAATTTATTCAAATATATATGAAAATGGAACATCTTATTTGTTCATTTTGTTATTATATGGTAAATTTGTTTGCTATGATGTTTTTTTTGTTTTACGGTTAAGTTTCGTTTTTGTTTTAGCAAACCTATTTATTTAAAGTTAGAGTCGAAGAAATTTGTTAATGATGGCTAAGAAGAATATATTTACACAATACTTGATAATCCTAATTGTCGAACTAATCACGTCCATGATGTATAACAACATGAAACCACATCTGGAAAACCAGAGTTCTTAATATGAAAATGAGACTGAAAATGAAAAAGAAGAATAACGTGCACTACTATGGAGTTGATAAAACTTGAAATATCTCACAATATCCTTTCCTTATTTATGGGAAGAGTTACTTTCGGCAAATGTTAGGACAGTCATATACCTTACATTAATGACAAATTTGAAACAAACCTTTTTGCAGTATTGTTAATGAGATCGATTAAGTTTATAGTGCGCAATAAAACCTCGCAAAAGTGTGCATTTAAATTAAAAGGCAAAAGTAACGTTATGACTAAAACACTTATATTTTCCTTGCGTGAAATGTTATGACTAAAACACTTATATTTATCTTGTGTGAAATCTTATGACTAAAACAAATAATTTACCTAATTTTACAAGAACTATGCTAATTCCTTTATTTGCAAAAATGGTTTAACTATTTGAGTTTAAATATTGAAGAAAGAAAAAGTTTCACTATAAAATAGTTTTATTAAACTTGCCCAAATTCATTTAAGTCATTTCCCATCTTGCTAAATAAGTGGAAACTGTTAAGTGAGCTTTTTATTGTGATTTCTAATGCTTTTCTATGAAGGCTCTCACAATTGCCAGGTGCAAAGATCCTTTCGCCATTAATATATTACCAGTTCTGAAAGTTATGAAAAGTTGGATGAAGGATAAAGAGCCAGTAAACCAACTTAAGATGCTGATATGCTGAATAGTTTGGCAATTTTTCTCTAAGTTTTAATGATAATTTTGATAATAGCTTTTTTATTTACTTATTACTTTGTTCTCGCTAATTAACGGAATCTTTTTGCATAGGTTTTGACCGAAACAAGAAATTTTTTTTGAAACTATCTGTATGCTAGTTTTTATAATTTTATCATGTTTCAACCAATATTGGTTGAGCACAAGATAATTGGTATCGTGTAAGTAGACTTAAGACTTCTACTGTCTTCTATCGCTTAAATTTTTTATTTAACATCATCAGTATCAATTCTGTAGCACAATATACTGATAATAAAAATAATTGTGCGGTATTAAATCAAAATGTTACTTTAGTAAACTTGATAAAAAATTGAGTTTTCAAAAAGGAGGTGATATCTAGAAATGTTTAATCAACAATTTCCATGATATCATTTAATATAAGACAAAAGAAAGATGTTACCATATTTCAGCACAAACAATATCTCGCTCAATAACATCAAGATGTGTATGATCTGATAGGTTTAATTAAATTTTACTTAGACAAAGAGACTATGGATCCAAAGCAAAAAATACACATAAGAACTAATTGTAAATAGTGTACTTTTGGTGGGCATAATGTTGTGAAAAGAATGTAAATCAACAGTATCACTGTTATCTAACAATTATTTTGCGGTTACCTTAATTTATATATAAAGATGAAATTATGTGTGCATATGCGCACTACAAGTCCAAAGTTTTGATCCGATCCTCACCAAATTTTGCACACAATATAATTTCTTCTAGGGAAGTTTTTATGCCAATTTTGACCACCCAATACTCCATGTTCAAAGTGCTTATGGCTGGAAACAAGTTCCAGCCCCCTCCAATCTTCGTTGCCACCTGCGAGAAGGTAAAAACGTAGCTAATATTTTTGATATTTTTTGCCAATGAAAACCTAAAAATTGTGAATATGCGTTTTTTAACGACGTTTTTTGAGGGATATTTTTGGAAAAGTATGCGGTATAAATGAAGGAGAAAATTTTTAAAGGAAGTTTTTGTTTGAAGATAATATTTTGATTTTACCGATGTATTTGTTGTGAAACACTGCCACTGTGGTGTAGTTCACAAAAAACATGACCATTAAAGTACAAATGCATTTTTTATTAGTATAAAAACCAAAATGTCGTTGAAAGCAAAAAGTCTTCCAGACCAAAAAGTTTTTGAGAGTTAAAAGTTGTGAAAAGCAAAATATATTTGAGCAAAGCTAACTAAATTAGTAGTTATTAATAAAAATGCTACCAAGGAAGAGAACTTTTATGAGAAGATCTTCTGCTAATTCAAAGAGGATGGCCAGTTTAAGAGTTAGTGAAACAAATGAAAGAGAAGTCATACTCTATGAAATGAGATCAAGTGCAGCTTCATCGAGAACAATTCAAATTATTTATGAAAGAGAAGTCAGACTTGACAAAAAATCAAAAACAGTTTTATCAAGAATGATGAAAACAAATGATTTCAGAGAAGCCAGACTTGAGGAAATGAGATCAAGAGCAGTTTCAACAATAGCCGTTGAAATAAATTTTGATTGAGTAACCAGAATTGAAGATAAAAGATCGAGAGCAGCTTCATAAGAGTTTTGGAAACAAATGATCAACGAGAAGTTAAACTCCAATAAATGAGGTCAAGAGCTTCTTCAACCAAAGCCAGCATGTTTCGTGATTTGAATTATGAGCAACTCCACGACCGTCACAGCGTGACAACCGTCTTTTTGATTTTTTTAGCCTTCAATATTTTATTATTAAATACATATAAAAAGAATTTTTTTGCTATTTTGTTAGCTCATAATAGGTGTACAAAAAACAAGAAAAAAAATTAGGGTGGAAATATTAGCCTCTTATTCATGCTAGAAAATGTAAAACGTCACAGCGTGACCAAAATTTTCTTATTGTTTTTTAGTTTTTAGATCAACATCGCGATTCAGCTAATATAGATGATCTGAATTATTAACTTGACATTAAACAAAAAGTGTAGACATTACTCTTACAAGTTTTATAGCTAAATAACATTTATTTAATTAAATTTCAAACAGGTGCACCTTTAATTAACCAGTGGTAAACGTCACAGAGTGACCAGACACATTTGGGTAATTATAAACCAGTTAAATGGGCTGTTTTTAAATTTAAAACTAAGTAGAGAAGTATTAGACAAGTATATAATTACATTTTTATAAAAATAGTTCTTACATAGTAATCTTCAGAATACGCCCATACTATATGAGTGTCAAATCCTGTCAATATTATATTGCTGTCATATATACGTTTTAAAGTTTTTTGGTGATTTCGTCTGAAGACGTAAGTTGTTTCACTAAATACTTGGGACTTGAATAAGGTCGCATTTCTGTTTTCCCATTATTGTTTGGAATTAGGTGCGCTGCGAATATTCCTGATTTTGCTAGTGCTTTTGTAAATAACTCATCAGTTTTAAATTTTTTTATTGTATTTATAATATCTTCCATAGAAACAAAATAGACATTGAAATTAGTCTCATTTTTAACAGCTTCATAAAAAGTTATGGCATCAGTTATTATAAATTTTCTCTGGATTATTTTTTACTTTGCTATTCTTTTATATAGCATCTACTGGCCCTTTCCCTTAATAGCATCTACTGGCCCTTTCCCATGTGAAGCAGCAAAAAGTTTCCAGAATAATTTTAAATCATGCTGTTCTTCCAACCAGGGTATTGCTGATGCAATAAAACGATTTTTAAATTGATTACTTGACCCGTCTGTCCAAACCAGTAGCATTTTAACACTTGATTCAATATGCTCAGGTAATAAATTATGAACAAATACAAGAATAGATTCTTTTTAGTGGCTTAAGTTATCTGAAACTATGACAGCTGATGAGCATGAATTTTGGTAACAAAATACAGCAGTAAAAATAGTAACTTGCTTCTTGTGCCAATGTGCTGACTGCACTTCGTCTTGCCACAAAGTTGAAAAATTTTCAACAAAATGCACTTGAAGAACGGCTTTGTCTGGATTACTTTGAAGTTGGATCTTATGATCACGATATGTCTTTGATTATTTATGTTTAATAAAATAATGCCAAAGAAATGAATGTAAAGATTTTGAAAAGGTGCTGTAAAGATCATCAACTCTTCCCTTTTTTTCAATTTTTTTAATATATTCCTTTCCATTAAGTTTTGCAATTTTTTTCCATAGGTACCATGTAATGCATTTATTCTTGTCAATTTTATTCATAAGAAATAGATTATGAAACTTTGCAGCATCTTTACATGTTGTACACATATTATTATAACAAATGTCTTTTTCACTATCACATGCAATGCTAAGAGGAAATTTATGTGAATACTATGGAAAATTTGAATCAAACTTGTGAAAGTCTTCAAGGATAAGAATTATATTTTGAAGCTGTTGATAACAACAAACGTTTCTTGACATTGAACTAGACAAAAGCACATGTGGTGGATGTAAACTAGCAAACTTTGATTTTCCGACTGATTCTTCAGGATAACCACTTTTAAAAACAGCATAAGCTTCATTAACATTCATATACAAATGACGTTTTTGCACAGTTTCTTTCTTGTTCTTTAATCTCACCACAATGGTGTCTCTTTTACCGAGTGCTTGACGGGATATATCATCACGCTGGTAAAAGTCATGAACCAATTTTACAGTTAAAGCATCTAATGCATTTTTTCTAAGTGTTTTTTCTGAGCTTGGGATTTCATTCATTTTTGTTAAAAGTTTTTGTACAATTTTAGCCCTCTTTCTGGGTGATTTTGGTAGTGCTTACTCGGCTCTCTAAACAGCTTTTCCAAGAGTGCTTGCAGATTTGTAGGGGGGTGATGTAACAGCTACAGATTTTGATTCTGCTATTTTTTGTCTGCTCTTTCTCTTTCGCTGCCCTTCTTTTTCTCGCTCAGCCTCCAATTTAGCGAGCCTTCTTTTTTTTTTTTTTGATTCTTTTTCTTTAATTACTTTTTTGCCAAGCCTTTCTAACTGCCTTTCACCATATATCTTTTGACGCTCAGCATGAGTAAGAGGCATGTTAAACCCTTGAAAGATTAAAAAAAAGGCAACACATTAGTTATGGAGATGCTCGTATTACATCTAAGGCTCAATGGAGTTACAGTTATCCCTTCGAGAGGCTCTATGTATCTCAAAAGAGAGCCTCAAGGATAGCTGAGCATTCATCCTCCAAATGTTACCTATGCAAAACATACCTATAATTTTTAGTTTTTGTAGAAAATGTAAAAGAAAGTAGGCAGCTCAATAATCTTGGTCCTTAAAGTTGATAAAAACTCAATTGTGGTTTCAGTTTAGCAGTTTTAAATTTTGTTTTAAATGTTGTAAAAAAAATGTCACGCAGTGACGTCACAGCGTGACAATAAGATTCTAAAAATAACTTGAACTAACTATTTTTTTAATCATGTTAGTATTTTTTTAGATATACTAGATTGAGTTCTCATTGCGCTGGATTTTTGAAACCCTAAGTTTTACTGGTAGTCTTAGATATAAAACTATTGGTACCCTAATTAACACAGCGTGACAATAGTGGTAATAGCATTTGATTGAAACAAATATTCGAGTGGCAATAAGTATATTTTTATCATAAGTAGGAATGATTAGTGCAGCTAAAAACCTGATTGCAATAAGCAAGACAGTTTTTGAGTTTTTTATAGGTTCAATTGAACTTTTGCGATTAAAAATGAATTAAATTATTGCAAAAACGCCTACTTTTACCTTCTCTTTCAGCCCATATTATTTTTTATTATTGCGGCATACTATAGTAAGCTACATATTATCTGAAAGAGGCGAAGTAGAACTTTCTAGATATATATAGTATTATCTATATTGTTTTGGTTTAATTTTATCATTTTTTGTGAGACGGTCGTGGAATTGCTCTTATGTGGCTTTCTCCTAAAAATCGTGTTAAACAAATATGAACATCCTAAAAATAATATAGGACAATTTGACAAATTTTGTGGAGCACTTAGGTGGAAAGGTTAATGTTGTGCAAATGGAAAAGCCAAAATATACACCAGTTCTGACAACTCCAGCGCTTTGTCTGAAGTCGCTAATGTCAGAGGCAATCAAACATTTAGACATTTCCTAGAAAATATTAGACAATGCAACTACTGTTTTCAGATGATTTCGTTTGGTGTAACAGAAATTTTGCGAGGACAACTCTCTATTGTGACATACCAAAGTACTACACTTAAAATGCATCAAGAAGAATGTTTGAACGAAGAAAGTAGGGAGTTGAGGTTCTAGGCCATCCAGGAGTAAAATTAACTGCTGCGCTTGGGAGAGTATACACTGTGAACCCATCCGATGTTGTATGCTTCTATCTTCATGTTCTCCTTCATGTTATTAGGGGTCCTTCATCATTCACTAAACTGAGGACTGTTAGAGGATAAGTCTGTGAGGTATTCAGAGAAGGTTGTCAAAGACGTGTACCCTTACCGAAGCAGCAGCGACCCAATATCCCAGGCGATTAAGACATACCTTTGCTATTCTTTTAACTACATATTGCATTTCCAATCCACTTTAGCTTTGGGTGAAATTCAAAACGGATCTCAGTAAGGACATCCTCATGCAGATGCAGAGAGAAAACCCAGCCAATTTCAGAGAAGATTTTTAGTCAGTCTCTAATCCTTTTTGGAAGATCTGTGCATCCAGATCCCTAAAATAGTGCTGAAGCTCTTTGGACTGCCCAAACCAAAAAGAAACATGCGCGATGTGAGTCTGTGCAGAAAGATAATGAGAGAAACAAATTACCAATTAACAAATATATTTTATAACAAATAATAATTATAACAATTAACAAATTAGTTATTATAAAATTTGGAAGAACTAACAGCATTTGTTTCACAGAATGAGCCAAACTGGTTGAATACCAAAGACAAGCCTACAATTTCATTTTGGCCTTGATCGAGATTAAAAAAGGAGGAATTGTCTTTCTTGATGCTCTAGGTGCAGTTCCACCTAGAGCATCAAGAAAGACAAAACTTTCATCACAAACTTGCTACTTGCAAAGGTTAGACACGATAAGTAGATAGCACTTGCAAAATGGTAAAACAGCTTATTTAACATTCAAGAAACTCTTGGCAACAAGCTCATCATGGGAGGGTTTGTGGTTGATTTTGGCTAGTAACTTCGACAGAAACTTCCGGTTATTTTACGGTCCACCCCAGCTGATGACCTTAATACTTGAAGGCATCGTACCTTTTAGAGGTATTTGAAAAAAAAACCCTAAAGACGAGCATAAGACTTCATCTAACAGGAGATGCTTTAGCAGGGCCGTTCTCAGACATGCTCTAGATACTGAGGATGGCAAGGCACCTGTGGATGCAACTATTGGACAAATCCAATATCCCAAAATTTTTTACAGCACTGTGATGTCTGTTGAGGAACTGGAAGCCAAAGTGTGTCCAAACATCCAGCTTCATTTAATGAACTCCAGCTAGCAAAGTGAAAGAGCAGTTCTTGCACCGAAAAATGGCAGTGTCAATAAGATCAAAATGGAAAATTCAAAATCTTCTACCTGGCAAATGAAGGACCTAAAAATCAATTGATACAGTGCCGAACCCAGTTCAAGCCTGCCTTTACCCAACAGTATTCTTGAATTCTCTATAGCTTCCAGGATTTCCACCTCACAAACTTATTCTCAAAGTTAGAGTATTAATCCTGTTGTTAAGGAATCCAGACCAAAGTTGTGCAATTGAGCAAGACTTACTGTGTAGAACCTGTTTCCTAACATCATTGAAGCCACCATTTTTACTGGATGTTCAAAAGGAGAAGGTGTCTTCATTCGAAGGATCCCACTGATACCAGCAGATTTACCTTTTGAACTCAGACGCCTCCAGTTTCCAGTTCGCCTTGCCTTTGTCATGCCCATCAACAAGACTCAAAGACAGTCCTTTAAATTTGCTGAAATATATCTAGAAACTTCATGCTTTTCTCATGGAAAAATTCAAACCTTAAGCATGCCACTTAGTGCATGTTCAACGTGGCATGCTCAAGGGTTGGAGCTTCAAAGGATTTGTTCTTTTTTTCACTAGAAGGAAAGACAAAAACATATTGTGTATCCAAAATCACTCAGTTAAGATAAACGATTCAGTTAAATGGAACTTAATTTTGGAAATAAAAAATTTGTCTTTTTACTTTTATGTTTTTTGTAAAACAAATTGTGGAATTTAAAATTTTATATCTTTTAGTTTTTATCCCGGGCGACCCCGGCTATTTCTAATATTTTTATATCTATTTTCTATATGTATTTCTATATTCTATATCTAAAATTATTTTTAAGAAGCTGATTGATGTTGTTTAACCATTCTACAACAGGTACAAGTTTAAACTAAAAAAAAAAATTTAATTAAAAAAAAGTTGTACTAATATTAGAATAAGTCTATAAGATATAACTCAGATATGAGGCTATTTCTATCAGCTTTGAATCTTGAAGTTGCTTGGAAGTAATGTCTTACAGTAATAGTTTAGCTTAGACCTTGATGCCAACTCAAGATGAAATTAATATGATTAAAAGCCTAGTGAAAATTTTAAAATCTATTTCAGTGTTTCCATTTAAAGTTAATTTTAACAAATGAAGAGTTGCTGTAACAATTTCACAAGTTCTTCTCTGAACTTCCAGTAACTTTTAATCTGGTATCTAATACTTGACAGTCTTGAAGGCAGGATTCAGAACTGAGGAGCTCGTTCTATACGGTATATCATTTCCTTGACCCAAGGATTTTATTTAAAGTATAAAAATGTTTTCGAATATCCATAATTTTTAATTTTAAGAAAAAAATCATCAAATTTTTTTAAAAACAAGGAAATTCTTCTTTTCAGGCATTTTATTAGCAAGATTATGAGAACAGCATGCAAGACATTGGAGTATTGAATACAATATCCAAAATTTTGCAATTATTGGAGGATATTTTTTTTGCGCTCTTTATCTAAGTTCTTCATAAGTTAAGTCCCAATGCCGACAAGCCTAAATACAATGAATCTCGATTTTTTGCAAACGAAACAGAGGGTTTAACATTACAGCATTGGTTTTTTAAAGGTCTGTCTATTAAAAAAAAAGCCTGGTATTGAATGTATTTAGCAACCATTTGTTTATAACACAGAAAATTAACAAATTGTCTAAAATTTATAAATTGTCATATTGATAAATGATTTTATTGAAAAGTAACTTGCATTATATTGATAAACAAAATGTGTCAGAGAAGAACAATAAAAGAATTTAGTTAAGTTCAAAAACTTTAAACAACATTTCCGGTCCACTCAATCGGTTCCATATGTAGTTTTCCGACTTAGATAACATGATTTGGATTAATGGCAAGTTATAAAATTATTTGTATCTAAATTTATTTCCAGCTATAATCACAAAAAAATTAAAGCTATAATAATGAAAATCGATTGAAAATCGTCATATGTTATAATAGATTAAGTAGAAATCTATCTATCGCATATGGTTCAAAACTTGTTTAGAAGATTTCTTTGCTGTCTAAAATCAGCATCGAATAGCTTTTGGGGGCGTAGCAACATAAGGACTTTTGTTTCCCAATCTTCCCAGGTATCCCCTACACGTATGGGAAATGAACAAAATCACTTAAGATTTCTTTACTTAGAAGATATTTTTAAATCCAGAGCATGGGGAAAAACGGGACCTCGAAGGAAACAATGCCAAGTGTTTAATTTGGTGAATATTACAAAGTAATATTAATTATTTAGGTTACATCAGCAGATGGTATCATTAAATTATAAATCCTCAGTAAGACGACTGATATTCAATTATTTTATTTAGCAAGGGCTGATTATTTGCCCATTTTACTTAGCAACAAATATTAGTGCACCGCGAGAACTAGTTTTACCTGATTTGAAAAATAATCTTTACGACTGTCATAAGTTTTATTGTAATAACAGCAACATTAAGTGCTTTTCTAAGTAAATTACAATCAATACATTTAGTTTCTTGATGCTTTGACAAGTTTATTTTAGCATTTTCTAATTTTTCGCAATTCTTTTCAGCTTCCATTCCTTTTCTTAAACTTTAAATTTAGTATTCAAAAGTTATTCCTCATATAACTATTTGGAAGTTTTGATGCTTATGCTGGCTACTTTAAGCTGTGAATTTAACCTGAGTGGTAACTTTTGGGGCGAGGCTTAGAAGCTTTTGTAAATTAAGTAAATACTTTCAACTTATGTAAATTTTAAAAGGTTCTTAACTAATGTAACACAACCTTGAAACCGAATAATCTCAAAAAAACCAACATCTGAACTTTTTTTAAATACATATCTCACAATTTGAATGGAAATATTCTTCGGTAATTTAAAAAATGCAAATAGTCACCAACATACGCTTCTAATTAACTTCATTTTTTCCAAAAAGCTAACGACCTACCCTCCTTGTTAAGGAATTTGTTGAGATTCGTGCAGATATTTTGAGTTCTGTTTTTAATTAAGAAAGTATGAGACAGGAACTCCATCTTTCTGTTCATGAGCGGTTTTCTAAAAGTAAAAAGATTGGCAAGCAGCTGAAAATGGATTGGTCTGTTTAGTAAAAACTGTGCTGGTTCAATAAGCTGCTACATTAAGAAGAAAAAGGTGAGTTTGATAAAAATTGTGGTACTTTTAGTTCTGCTAAAGCTGGAACGATTGCTTATAAAAGTTAATTATTTACAGCTTCACTTATATTTATTTTCTAAACTTTTATTCTCAATGAGGTCCACTAAATTCGAGATTAATTCTGTACACTTCTTAGAACCATCTAATAATGTTTTTATGAAAGAGCACTTGTAATAAGTTAAGGAACGCTTAATGCAGAAAGTTGAAGTTCCTCAGACCCTTTTGATTTTTGACCAGATAATCTTCGGTAGCTTTAAAACTAGTTGCTAATATAAGTAATCCTAGTTAATGTTTTCGTTTCACAGCGGGATCATATGCCAAAAGATTTGCTTTTTAACTCAATAAAATAGAATTGTGCTGTTAAAATATCTATCACGTGTATATTTATGACGCCTAATATCATCTCACAATACGATTTTAAAAAAAAAACCGACCAATCTTTTATTATAAAACAATTATTTGGATATTAGGAAAGAATTTAGTTTGTTTTACAAACAAACAATCCATTAGTATCGTAAATAATCATGGAGTAAACTCTTTTTTAGTGGAATAATCCTTTCTCTTATCTAAAGTAGATGGAATAAGCCAGAAGACGTAAGCAAAATTTAACAAACAGCAAAGAGATAATATGAAAAACACGAAGTATTGATTGAATGGAGATCCAAGTCTTTGACATTCAATGTTCGATAATGACCATGAGTAAGCAATTCCCAACATTGAAGGTCCTATGGCCCTAAAAAAATAAAAACTTCATGCCGCAATTAAAATATTACCGATAGTATTTCTACTGATAACTTGCCTTCTCTAATGAATTTTTTTTATTCAAAAATTAACTTAAATGAGAATAAAAAAAAAAATAAATCTAAAAGAACTTTACTCTGGCTAAACCATATCTAGACCTTTACAAATGTTAAAAACAAAAGATATAACTCAACCATAGTAAATTTCAAAAGGAGTAATTAAATATTTGCTTCTGAAGGTCATTATTTTAGACCTTAAAAATTAACCTTGAAAGTCTTGAGATTAATCAATTTATCTGAAGAGCATCAGTTAAGTTCAAGTTTTAAATAAACATCAATTATTAATATGTCGAAAAAAAAAAAAATTAATGTTTACTTTGGTAAAAAATCTCATTGTTATTAGAATAAAAACGAATGGTAGTTTATGTACGAGCGTCAGTCTCTATCTTTTAAATATCTTAAGGAGCGTTTTACACTCACAAGTTTTGTTATTGTATAGTCTTGAATAATTCTAAAAATCAATATTTAGTTATGTTACTTTTTTTAATAATTTCACTTAATCAGATTAAAATTTTCATGCACTTTAACAAAAAACCTCATGGATTTTTTGAAAGCTGACTGTAAAACGAATTTCTATAAAGTACTTAAATATCTATTGTCACAATGTCAGTGTTTTATATGCTTAGCAATCTAAAGAAGATGACTTTGAATGTTCAATTAATAATTTTTTTGGCTGTGCTCATCATTATGCAACAAATGTAAAAAACATAACTGAAGATAAAACCAATTTTGCTATCAACGATATGAAGGATAAAAGCAATGGGAGCTGTTTATGTTCGCTAGATCGAGCTTTCCGTAAATCTCTCTGAATGGAAAAACTTGTTTTCATTCTCAAGAGATTTTTTTTATTCCGAAGTCAATTAAATAAAGTAAAACACTAATCTCTTGGCTATTTTAAACATGGATGGTGTGTTACTCTTGTATTACTGAAAACCTGGATCACAATTCCATATAAATGTGATGCTCCTTTAAACAATTAACTATTTGCCCAAAATTTTAAAAGCATCTAAAGTTACAACTAAAACACCACTTAAAGTGATTGGAAGAAAATTAGGGAGAGAAAATGGTGTCACTTTGATTTTGTCTGTACCGTCTCTTCACAAAACGTTTCATGACGACTCAATTTTATGAATAATTTGTATAGTCTAAAGTATCTAAAAGAAAACGATTTATAAAATTTGATAACGTGAGTGATATAAAACTACAAAGGAGAAACCTCTAATAGTTTATTAGAATAAATTTTTTCCAGTAGGTTTAGAAATTGAACTCCTCATTTATGGCAGAAAATGCAAGTCAAAGCAAAATCTTCAAGCATATCATAAAGGGAAAAAATCGCGAGTGCACATAAACTTGTTAATGATACTGTAGAAAGAGGCATTTCCCTTCCTTCAAGTTTCACATAAATATTGATTATACACGAAGAGCAGAAGCAATTTGTATTTTAGAGAGTGGAAGGTTACCGGAAGTGATTTTAAAACTTAATGAAAAAAACTTTAACGAAACTCTGCTTACAGGATGGACCCAACATCAAAATGATATTCAGTTTTAAGATGTACTCTTGAAAGTGTTTCAAATGATCATCTAGAACTCATCTGTGCATAACATTAGCTCACCTTGCATATTTTAGTTTAGGTTTTTATTGTAATTTATGTTTGAAATATCTATTAAAGTTATAAAGTACCTTGTACCAGTGTATATATCACTTGATTAGTGCAAAACCTCATAGTCATTTTAGACATTACTAAAAACTGACTTTTTGAATTTTAAATTACTTCATTTTGCGATCAAAAGTCAGATATTTATGCAATACCTTCCGATAGAAGATACAGACATTCCCAGCCCATTGATTGTTCCAATAAGTTCAGGTTCAACGCTGTTTCCCATAAATATATTGACAGCTACGAAGCATAAGTTATTAACAGTGAATAGAGCAACTTGAACAACCACAAGAAAAATCCATCGTAAAACGCTAAATAATTTAAAAGTAACAGTTTAATAATTAAAGTGCTAGGGTGTCAATAAAAATCTTATTATAGTAAAATTAGCAAAATAAATACTATAAATATTTGGATAGTGTTATGCAACAGTGTGGTTAATGTTTTTCTTATTTTGATATTTCAGAATGGAATGTAGACATTTTCGAGGGAAGTTTCATGTTGAATTGGTAAGAACAGTTTTACATCCATTCCCCTCAAAATTTCCCTAAATCTTCTGATTAGTCTGATGCTGAAAATGGATATAACTCTGAGCCAACTGAGTATCGCTCTGAACAAGGAGGAAAATGAAAATTTTTTAAAGAAATTTGTGAGCAGCGAAAAAGGTTAGTTAAAAAAAAAGACCTTTTGTAACAACTGGAGGAAAACAACTTGAATAAGAGTCTTAACAAAGCATTTTAATGAAGAGTTCAAAGAAAGTTTATTCTTCTAAAAAGCACACTTGTTTAGCGTGCAATTTTTTAAAAAATAAGTTCACTATCGCTTGAGAAAAACTTGAAAAAATGAAGAAAATAGATGCTGCACACCGAAAAAAAGCAGAAGCGCTCCAAAATATAATAAAAAAGCCTGGCATAGGCTGTAGTCAATTAGAAACTTTAAATATTGATCTTTAATTTACAAAAACACATCCCCTAACTTAAGTGGCATAATATACTACAAGCGAAAACTTAATTTTTACAAACATGGGACTCATGCTTGCAGTTTCGATCAAGAATTTTTTAAAATTCAGACAGATTATGTAGCAAAAACGGGCAAACAGGAAGTTAGATCTTACATAAAAAGAATTTCAGAACTTTTCAAAGCTTCAGTATTTGAACTTGCAGAATTAAGCTTGTTCTTCTTCTGCTGAATATACAGTAGCGTGCAAAAGTTTATAAACAATTGAAAAAAATTCAAAGAGGTACTATTTTTAATTCCTCCACAATATTTCATCACAGCACATTAGTATTTTGTTGAATACACCCTACACTTTATTATTGCTTCACAACAACAATATATAGAGTCAATTAAGTTGATCAGGGCATCTATGGAGATAGTTGGTCGGTTTTTCGCCTTTAAATTGACAATCGAAATAATCCCAAAGATGTTCTGTTGGATTTAAATTTGGGTTTTGAGAAGGCCAGTCCGAAATAAGAATTTAGTTCAAGTTGAAAAAACTTTTGATAGAATTTGCACGGTGCTTTAGATCGTTGTCTTGCTGGAAAGTCCAACCACGAGGCATTTTGTCTTTTCCATATGGCAGCGTAACATTCTTAAATATATCTAAATATAATTGATGCATTGATTTGAATATATTTAGATATAATCGATGCATAGATTTACTTTTAGTCTTGATTCTATTGATCCACTTCATCGCATCAAATATATCTAAATATAATCTATGCGATGAAGTGGACCATTAAAATAACGACTGAAAAATCCCAGACTATTATTTGCCTCCACAAGGTTTAACTGTTGGCATTTGATACTTAGGAGCAAGTCTTTTATCTTTTGGACGTCTCATGTAATTGATACCATTTCTACCAAACAAACAAAACTTTGATTCATCATTGGATAAGATCATTTGAATCTGACTTTTGAAGCCCAGGTCAAATGATTATTATCTAATCATTTGGGCTGAGCGATTATTTTATAATATTAATGGTTTCTTGGCAGGATGATGACCAAACAAATTATGCTAACAATGGCGACATTTTGTACTATCTAAGCTGCAATTAACAACATATTTATCGCTGAAAATGCTTTTTAATTCAACAGCACTTTTGCGAGGAGCGTGTTTTGATTTTCTTACTAAAAATCTGTCTTAATGATCTGTAATTATCTTTGTCCTGCCTGAAAGATGCTTGTTTTCAAGTGTCTTTTGGGTTCTATATCTCTTAACTAGCACGCTACTTGTTGATATAGGCACATCATAAAGCTCAGAAGTTTGCTTATAAAGAACCTTCTCTACAGCACGTATTGTTAAATTTTCCTTTTCTCTAGACGGTTACTTTGATATTCCCATTATTTTTTAAACAAGTTAAGTTAAATATTATATCCAAGAAATTGATTTTAATATATATGTATTTTTCTATAAAAAAATTTTAACTTTCTTAAAGGGGCATGGAATTGTTCTTCGACTTTTACGCAGTTATAACTTCAATAAAATTTGAATTTCTTCCTTCTATTACATGTAATCATTTTTTTGAATAAATCATACTATATAATCACATAATAGGAAAAATTTCATTCATTTTTAGTCAAAAGTTGTGGCGAAAAAATATGAAAAATTTAGCTGTTTATAAACTTTTACACGCTGCTGTATTTGTTTTTTTTTTGTCAATACTTAGTTCACTTTTTAACGACTCTAAATTCGGAGTAAAATCAGCATTAAAAGTAATAAAATGCATTTATACTGATAAAGACAATGTTTGTCTAATGGAGTATTGTAAAACAAAACCAAAAAACTTCTATTGATGTATCAAAATAAAGATTTCACTTCAGCCAAACTTTAGTCAATTTGATTCCATATTACTATGTGACCTAGATAAAGAAATGTGTCTAAGCTAAAATTCCTTGAAATATATCTAAATATATTAGAGCGCAGCATATTATTATTATTAAGGATGAAAAGTATGATTTTAGGACGTTAGAAGTCAATATTGAAAAAGCTGGTAAACGACGAAAGCTAATACATATAGTCGATGTTCCTTTCTAATGTCAAAATGGAAAAGCGTCATCTATAGAAAAAGTAAATATCTTTAAGACATTATAAACCTGGTCTCTAAAGATGCAGAAGATTTTTGTAAGTTTTTGTCACATTTGGTTTAACTATTTATTTTGTGCATAAATAAAAAGAAGAGCGAGAATATGAAAATGTAGAATAAATATCTAAGTCTTTTCCCTATTATTACATAGATACTGCAATCGTTTATGCACTTTTATGATATTAATCAAAAATGTATTATGTTTATATTTTTTTATTACATTCTTTAACTTCTTTTTTACTATAACATTAAGTAATTTTGAAGTTAAATTTAGTAAAAATATTTCTTATTAAGAGCTAAATTTCATTCCAAATTCTGTGGAAACAATTCTTATTTAGGTTAACCACATTAATCCATAACAGCAAACATTTATAAAATTAACAAGGACGGGAACAACGAGATCAAAAAAAAAGCATGATTATCGTATTATTAAATATTGCAGAGATTTTTTTTTAAACTTCTGTTGTTAAACTTTACGTTGGTAAAGCAACTCTGTTAAGATTAAAAATCATGATTAAAGCTTTAACTGAACAAATGACTTACCTGTTCGTAATTAATGCAGATGTTGGTATTAAAGGAACTGCACATGCAAAAAAAATGATGCATCTCATGAACGTCTTGTTTTTGAAAAAAGAAAAAAAAAGAAAAACCTTGATGTGGACATTAATTGTGTTCGTTATCTTTTCAATAACAAAATAGAAATTACAAAGCGTGTATATAAATGAAACTCTTTCATAAATGTGTTCTTAATAAATTGTTTCTGATTGAAGCTGTTTGAATTATTTTAATAATATTTTTAGGGAAAAAGTTTTATATAATGGTCTGCGTAATTTCTGAAAATTACGCAATTTAAAAATTCATCTGTTTCAAAGGCAAGTGAATTATAAGTGTATGATAGTGTAGAATTATATTATATTATAGAAGTAAATTCAATTGAATAAATTTAAAGATTCTTAGAGATATCTTAATGAAAGTCAATATTGCAAACCATTCCACTTTTTTTAAAAAACTACCTTTTAGCTTGATTTTTAACGAAGTAAATTGTTCCATGAAATTCCCTTCACAATAAAATTTGTTTCGCCTTTAAATGTTTCAAAGACATAGTTATATTAGTTGTTCCTTAAAACTAATAAGTTCTTAAGTTTTACAGTTCTCACTTCTTAAATCATCAGGAAAAAGAAAACCTGATCCATTAATACCTAACCTGGATGTCATTTGTCTCCATAAAAAGCAAAAAATTTTATTTAAGTTAACTTTAAATTAATAACCTCAATCATTAACAATCGATGTCAGGATTAAAATTTGAAGTCAGGATATATATTCTGCAACTTTTTTTTGAAAAACTTTAATGATACTTTTTTAAAGCTACTTCAAAATAGATTCAAAAATACCTATAAAGAACATGATAACTCTTTGAAAAGCTAAAATTTGATGAAAGGAAATAGATTATAGTAAAAGATAATTGATTATAATAGAGGATAACTGTTCCAAATAATATATTAAGAGTGAGATGATATTTAGATATTAACAACAATTAACAGCTAAACAATCCAAATGATAAAACATATCAAACCTTTTTCGCTCCAAACCAAAACAACAACTAAAAATAATTTAACGTAAAATATTAGATCTATTATGAGTAAATTGAACGAACCTAAAATATAAGTATACCACTGAGAAAGTTTCCATCTACTGGAGTAGTGTAAAAAAGAGAGCTGGCTCACCCTCTTTTTTGATCATGTGTCAACCAAAAAAACCCATCCACAAAAATATTTTTTTGAGTGGTTGAAAGTTCCGCAGTGGAATTTTTACACGCATGTAAAATAAATTGGTAAACTAATCGAACATGCAACCAATCATAATAACATGGACACAATTTAATCATTTATTGTGATTTCAACAGAGTTATCAACGTTTTATATTTTAACCATGTTAGCAACTATAAACAAGTGGATAAAATTTAGTCAATTATTATCACTGAGAGTGTCACGACGCAGAGCTCTGTAATTGCGACAGATCTATTAAACTTATATGTTGTAAGTGCATTTTTTAACAATGGTCGTTAACCAACAATCAACAAGTGATTAACTTTTAAGCATTGCCATTTAAAAAAAATTATTTTTTAAATATCTTTTCTTGTAGTAGAAAAATGGAATAGAAATGTTCAAGATGTAAAAAGAATAAGCAAGTAGAGCAATTCATGTTAGATGAGAAGGAAATGAGAATTTGTATTCCTAAAAGGACTTATCAAGTATCAACAAAGTATTTGTTTGATAAACATAGCAAATTAAGGTGGAAGTGTGTAGAATGTGGTGAAGCCACAAATGTGAGTATGGTAAAGTAATGTAGAATTGCTTTAAGCTCGCTCCGAACTATTTTACTAGAAGTATTAAATCTGAACTATATTTGTGATATATTAATTACATTTAACAATATATCATTACTATTTCATGTTTAGCACTTTGCGTCCTTGCATTTTAAAGCTCAGATAATGTCCTCATACATTCTGGAAATACATCAGATAAAAACAAAAAATAATGGCAATTATGCTAGAATGTTATTGTCAAGTAATCACTAAAAGACTTTATGCAAGACGCATTTCAGATTAATTTCCTTACAATGTTACCAATATCTTATACTTATGCATCTGGTTCTTAAAAAGATAAATACTTTGTAAATATAAACTTTAAATTTACATTCAATATCTTTATGTCGTAGATCCTTCAGATTCTTCAGGTCTAGTCGATAAAGGATTGATACGGTTTTCACATTAAAGAAATATACTACTGTGATCAAAAAGTAAGGTGAATTTTTTTATAAAATGAAAAATCTTTATTTATTCTTCCAAGTTTGTATCGTCCCTCTCAAAATAATCCCC
>QPEY01002059.1:130504-170385 GCA_014706445.1 Hydra viridissima
GGTCATAGAGCAATAGGATGGATGAGTCGGTCAGTTGAGTTCTTGTTTCTATCACTCTTTGTTATAGGAATTTGAATATCCTTACATCGATGCTTGTATAAGAATCTGAGTTTGTCCCATTCAATAATCGTCCCATTCATTAAGGTTCTCCGCTATATTTGATATTTTTAAAAACCAAATCTCTTGATCATCTACTTGATAATTACTTTCCTAAATGAATACAGGTTTCAATGTGTTTCGATTTGCAGGTATGGTTATATAGTATTGTTCATTAGAAGTGTTATGATGACCATGTATCTCCATTTATTTTTGTATTGCATTATTAATAGATTCCAACTCATAATAACTTTCTGGTATAAAAATGATATACCATGATATTCTAACATAATTGAACATAATCTAATTGAAAATTTTTAATTTTTTACCTATAGAGAGAATGTTTGGAAATGAGTAGCCAACAAAAACACCTGTAGAATGAGAATCACTCAATATAATTTGTTAAAAGTTGGTACAAATGTTGCCTTATGCCACACCAAGCTTACAAAAAAATTTATTCGAATTAGCTAATTGGTTAACGATTTATGGCAGTTTTAGCTTGAATTTTGTTAGTTTTTTGTTATTTTTACTTCAAAATGTCACCAATTACTGTGATATTCGATCACTATTTTCAAAATAATTGGTTGCACGAGTTTTCTACAACGCAATACCATTCATTTATATTATAATTGTTTAATTGCTACATATACCGTTTTCATTTTATAGACCAAAGTATTAATTTGCTATTTTAAGCGTGGTTTGACTTGGCTTACTCGTAGCGTGAAAATGTCATCATTTCCTAAGGTATAAACTACAGCCAAAATGAAAATTAACCCTAAAAAAAAGTGCGAAACCAGCTAAAAAGACTATAAGTTGGTAAAAGAAATAAAAAATATCTTTGTTAAGAAATTTCTATTGACTCTTGAAACCTTAAATAAATTTATAATCAAAATTAAGTAAAAAAATAACTTTTTATACCCTTTTTTTTTACATTATATTACCATTTAATAACATCTGATTACAGTTTAAGATATTTATTTTAATTTTATTCTAAAAAAGTTTATTGATTAAATATTCTAAATATTCACTTTTCACACAAATACTCTTCAATACCATTTTTAAATGTAATATCAAAGTTCATATTTTTTGATTTAAAAGTATTTAGGGATTAAGTTCGTTAAAGCGTTCATTGTAAACCCTGAGCTATAACTTTCTGTTCTTTATCTCTAATAAATAAATTATGCTGACATTCTTTAAAGATGCTTACTGTTAAGATCAGTTGTATAGCACAACAATCTCACTCAATACTCTGGATGAATATTGTTTCGTTTATACCTTAATCAATGTTGAAAAGAATTTTAATGAGCAGATTCAAAAGTTTTTCACTATAGAGCCCCAGATGGAATCTTTTGCTACTAATAAAACCTTGATGTGGCTGAGGACTGCGTGAGTTTCAGGAGTTACACTTGGACCAGTGATCGTTAAGTAGCACCTTTTGAAATTTTCACTTTTTCAGCGAAGTCCAGCTGTATGATTCAACAGCTTCTGTCAAAGCAGTTTTAAGGACCTTGAAAGATGATTGACAACTCCTAAAAGGAAATGCAATTCCATCGATGTGAGGATTTCCAAAATCAGAACATCTTTAGATCCGTTTATGATTGGCTTTTGAATGATATTGCCGAACAGCTTTGCTTTAGCAACATTCCCGCCAGATTGCTGAAAAAACTTGAGGCAAGATTGGATTGAGCCCAGTGTTCGCAAGTTTCCAGATTCGGCAATACACTTGGATTTCACCATGTGCAAGGGTGAATACTTGATGGGTTTCAAGGCCGAAAATTGTATTGCAATTTTCATATCACAAGCCAAAAATAGTTTTAGTCCATTTGAATTAATCAGTGACCAGATTAGTTCAATTTAGGAGTGAGTTTCTGGCAAACATTCTGATACTGCAACAAGAATTTATTTCTTGACTCCAGTGCTTTGCCCAGTTCTTTGAGTGAGAGGCTATATTTGTGGCGGTGAGCTGGTTTCATCCCAAAACGCAGCATCGACAAAGCCTAGTGAAAATTTGAAAAAACCTTTGCCACCATCAGTTCCGAGCTTAACAAAATAGCCACCGGATAACACCTGATGACTAAAAAATGAGACAACTTTAAAATTTTTATTATAGCCATATATACATAGCTAACAAACTTAATTTAAAATAAATTTATAAACAACTATATGATATTTTAAAAAATATATTTATTGGTTTTCAATAACATCATTAAAGGCAATTCGACCTAGACGAACTGTAATCATTGAGGCATAACGTTTTGCCACTTCCGGATCCATTTTGTTAAGACAATTCACGATAAGCTGTTTGAGTTGAGGAATGCTTGTTGCTTGCCAATTATCCTCGTAGACTTAGCGTTTCAACTGACTCCAAATGTCCTCAATTGGTCGAGGTTCTGGTACATAGGGTGGAATTTTTACCTTTGGCAGGTATTTGATGTTATTGGCATCGAGAAAAGAAACCACTTCCTTTGCATAGTGCGAGCTAGCTAAATCTGGCCAGAATAAGTGCTCTTCATTTTTGTAATGTTCATCAATGAATGGTATTAATCGCTTGCGGAGACATCCGATGTATGCTTGTTTGTTGATTGCGTGGCCAATTTCAAAAAATATTTGCTTTGAAATCCCTTTGGGCGAGATAAAAAAAAAAGAGAATATCACCTTTTCCTCGTACTTCTTCTTTCTTTTGAACTTGACGTCGGTAGTTGTAGATTACACGTCGTTAGAATAGAAGCTATCGTTTTAGCCATTGTTGTATTCGCATATGTGAAATACGATTCGTCATCCAAGACAAAATCAAAATTCCTAAAATTGCGATATATTTGCCAACACAAAGGTTTGATTCTAGCTAGTTGGCTTTCGCTTCGATGTGGAATCTTTTTCTTTTTGTAATATCAAAGATTCGTCTTGTTTATAAGATTTTTAGATATATACGATTGGTCACAACCGAATCTTCGAGCTACTTGACGTTGTGAAACACCGTGATGATGATCAAATGCTTTTTTCAATTGATCTATGTGCTTTTTATCGATTTTTTTCGCCTTTGGACCGCTTCCTTTTTTTCGTTGATAGCCTAAATTATTGTCTACACGTTCTAGAGCACGATATACGTTCGTTTTCAATGCTCCTTCATCTTGAAAGTGTTTTACCGTGAAGATTTTTTGCTTTTCCAGATGTGAATTTCTAAATTGGCAAATGTGTTTTCTTGGTCTTCTTGCAAACTTGTTTTATAAGGAGCCATTTTAATTATTATTTTAAAACTATAACATAATTTTAATAGAGTATTAAATTCCCTATAATTATACTAATTTATTTCAATTGCATGATTATGAATAGCATACATAAATTGATTTAAACTTTGTCTCATTTCTTACTCATCAGGTGTTACTTTGCGAGATTGAATACCATGATTTACAAGACTTGAAAAGTCATTGCAGTGAGCAACAACCCAAACTGTACTAGAATCTCCTCTTCCGTCATTGATTTTAAAGTCACTGCAAGTGAAGAAATCACTTAAATGTTGACCTGCTCTTAGGAAATTCATTTATAAATTTTTTTACCACACTTTTATTTGATGTTTGGTTCCGACAGTTCCGACCAGCTTTTTTAACTTATTTTTAATCCATTTTTAATCACTTGTCTTGTCGTTTTTAATCCGTTGAAGTGTCGTTTTTAATCCGTTGTCGTGTTCACAGGCCCATATTTAATTTTACTTTTACAAGAGTTAGTGGTCAACTTTGGAGCGCTTGATGGTGACAGACCACTAATTTGACCTGAAATCAAAACATGCATACTTTATGTTTATAATAAACTTTGTTTAAAAAGTTTGGGTGAAACTTTTAAACTATTTGTTTTTAAAGAGATTAGAAACTTGTCAAAAAATAACTTTCTGAAATCTATCTGGTCTCATTCTGAAGTGTGAAGATTTTCTTTCAATATATGCATGTAAAGACTGTTTAAATATAAATATTTACCGGGGGTTATTGTTAGTGGAGGCCCGTTGGATGCTTTAGCAAGTCGAAAAGTTCCTTCCTGAGATGATTCTTTATTGGAAAAAACTCGAGATGCAGTTTGTTCGGCAGCTTTGGCATCATTTGCCGCTAAAGATTGAAGCTTTCCCCTATATTTTACTTAAGAAGATTGGTGAGGCAAACCTTTTCCTAAGGGTCTAAGACATGTGCCGCAACACACACTTGGTTCTTTTTAAATGGTGGTTTGCTCTTCAAGAGGATGTTTTTCTTGCAACTTTTAACTAACGATTTGGCAGATTAGGCAATAACACAACATGCCTCATGTTTCGAGCCTCACTGGTATTGAGTTGAATTCAAACAAAGAGGGGAGCGCAACTTCTTCCCACTGTTGCTTCCTGCGCAAAATAGTTCTGCACGAATCGCAGATTCCTTGTTGTACCCAAGAATCACTAGTATTGATTTGGTCTTGTACAGTTGACATATTCAAAGTGCTTGGAAAACAGTTTACTGTATTAAAATATTTTCCGACAGAGAAAGTAAACAAATTTTTGATTTTTATGATGAGTCTTTTTTCTTGGTTTCGCATTGTGTTTTGACATACTTGTAATTATTTAAGTTTGAGATAAATGATACACTTTATGACAATTAAAACGAGATCTTTTTTGATGAGGTTGTCCTACAAACAATTTTTACTGCTCTTCAAAGGACTATTCTGCCCTTCATAACATTTCTCTCTTCAAAAGTTTTTACACTTTTAGAAAACACTTGATTGATATTATCTCTTTTTGTACCTCAGCTATTATTTTTATAAAATTTTTAAAAAATTTTGTTTCAAAACAACCATAATCTGTAAAGATAGGTTTTCCTGAGAAAGACCCATCGAACTCTTTGGCGGTCAGTTATCTTAGTTATCTTTTCTAAACTTTTTAAGTTAATTATCGTTGTCAATATCAAAAATATTTTTTGTTTTTTCACAGTTTTTCTGTTTTAAAAGAAATATTTATGATTTTCTATGTAGGTATCCTTAGAAAAGCTTTTTAATCAGTTTTAAGCATTTTTATGCGTTTTAGCAGTTGTTTATACCTTTGGAAATGCTAAGATTTTCACGCTATTCATAAACCACGCTTTAAATAGCAAATCAATACTTTGGTCTATAAAATGAAAACGGCACATGCAGCAATTAAACAATTATAATAAAAATTGTTGATATTGCAATACAGAAAATTATTTTAAATTTGTTGGGAGGAAATTATTTTCTCCCAACAAATTTAAAAAATTTCAAAGTTTGCATCAAAGAGTACCTTGTTGTGTACGTTTCCACTCCCATACAAGTGTCGTTCTTGGGTCTGCTAGGTTGGCATTGTCATAATCCACGATTACCATGAAGATTTTAAGAGAACTGCGTCAATTTCCACTTTCCGTAATTGCTTCAGTGAATTGTGTATTTACATTAGCAAATTATCTTTTAAATTTCGTATACTTTTACAACTGATTATACAACCTTTACGAAAATTTTTCATAATGGTATATAACGACTCTGCAACGGTGAAACCATCCATAAAATTAGAATATTCTATAAAGTATGTGACAAATATAATTGTTGTGTTGGTATATTGCGCTAATTATTTGCTCGGATTGAATATCGATTCTTGAAACTTGTTTTCCGATGTTTTAGCGGGTTTTAAACACGCATCAGAAATCATCTTTAACATTCCTCGTTGTTGTGTTGGCTGGGAAGACAACTTTGACAAATTTTATGAAAGATTAGTTAGTCAAAGTTTATAAAAGATAGATAAAATGTCATGTTTAAATGAGTATAATGATATTTTTGCAATCTAATATGCAGATTACGATTTTATGTATATAGATGTACTCTTCAATAAGATAATGAAAAAGATGAATTGGATAAGTTGGGTGAAAATATTAAACCATCATTTATAAAAATAAACAACTGCTTTCTGTTGTTTTACAACAGAAAGCAGTTGTTTATACATTGCAGTCCGATTTAGGTTTATGACGCATATTGATAAAATTATAAAATCTTTAAGCGCAAAAATAAAGTATGTACTTTATCTCATACCTTAGCCTTATCTATTTTAAGTAAGTTTAATAGTCATTATCTAACTTGTAGAAATTTTATATTTGGAAATATGGATAAAATAAAACAACTAAGAGCAGGTAAAATTAAAATTAAGATAAAAATTTGTTGGTGTACAGTGTCCGACAAAAAAAAAGCTTAGATATATATGCAAGAGAACTCAACTAAATTTCTACAACTGATATAGAAAAAAATAAACAACAAATTTTTATTTGGTGAATTGATTCTTAGATAGAAAAAAAACAAGAAAAAGATGACGAAAGTTTGAGAATTTTTATTGAAGTAAAGAAATAGACCAAACTAATACTTTGTGGTGAAGCCATGGCTTTTGATCACTGCCATGCACTGACGAGGCATACTCTCAACAAGTGATTGTAAGAGTTCCCCCTGAAATGTTCTTCCATTGATTTTGAAGAATTTGAAACAACTCTTCTTCATTTTTTGGAGCTCTTGTCTTGATTCCGTGATCCAATATACTCCTGAAATTCTCAATAGGGTTCAGATCAGCACTTTGAGCTGGTTAAGAAAGAACCACTAATTTTTTGTTCTTTAAATAACTTTTCACATTGTTTGCCGTATGTTTCAGGTCATTATCTTGCTGAAAGACCCAACTTTTATCTCTAAAGAGCTCATTTGTACTAGGTATCAGTTGATGAATTAAGATTTGTTTTTACACTTTACTGTCCATAATACCAGGAATTTTATATAAACGACACCCGATGAAGTAAAACATCCCCATATATTCACTTTTTTATCGTGCTTTACTGTTGGATGTGTTACTAATGGATTGTAATGTTCATTATGTAACCGCAAAACACGCCACCGTCCACTGAAGCGCAAACAAAATGGTGACTCATCACTTCATAAAACATTTTTCCATTGTTCGATTGTCCAATTCTGATATTGCTTTGCCCATTGAAGTCTTTTTTTCCGGTTACTTTCAGAAATAAATGGTTTTTTAACGCTCCAGTAAGATTTAAGTTTCCCAATAGAATGCATCCTTTGAAGAACCGTCCGTTCGTCAACATCCAGTTTAAAATTTCTCTTTATTTCAGCCGCTGTTATCTTTCTATTCTTTCGAACCTCTCTTATAATTAATCTGTCCTCTCTGGCAGTTGTTTTACGCCTTGTTCCGCTCCCTTCTTTGCGTTTAAAACTTCCTGTCAATTAATACTTGAACAAAAATCTTCGAATTGTAGTGCACCATCGGTTCAAATTTTTTCTAATTTCATAGTCAGTGTATCCACTTTCATGCCATGCCACAATTCGGTCCTTTTCAAACTCTGTGAGTTATTTTCTTATCTTTTTTTAAGTTGTCTGGCGCATTGTTCGACTTGGGTGCTTTGATAGAAAAAGCGACAATTGAAGCAAGGAAAATAATTTAGGATTACGTTTTTGCTCACAATAATTTTTTTTTTACAACTCGCCAAAAATTTGTCCAGAATTCGACATGTCAAGCTCTAATTGACAAATAATAAAATGACGTAAACATGTGGTTGTAGTTTGCCCAAAGATATTTCTAGAATATTAAAAATACACTATTGAAATGAATTATTTCTTCCTGAAATAGTATTAAAAAATATATATATTGTAAAGAATATTTGATTGTCATTCTTTTTTGTTGTAATTTTTTGAGACTTTACCTAAGCTTTTTTTTTTGTCGCACACTGTATATTTTTTATTATATAAATATAATAATAAAATATTTTTATTAGTGTGTGCGAGATATTAAAAAGTCTCAATTGATTGATTAAAATGAGGATTTCGCATGTTTAAACAATGATACTGACATTTTATGAGCATGAATCAGTAGAAAAAGCTTTGCTACACGCTTTTAATGAAAGATATTTTAGTTTGGTAAAAGTTGTATTATAAGTTATCAAAAACAATGAAATTTCAAAAGAATTTTTCTACAAACTGTCAAAATAAACAACACAGATACCAGCAGAAAAAGCTTTGGAAATTGTTATCAGCAAGAATATTTCCACAGACCAGTATAAAGCATTTCAGCAAACGGAAATTTGTTTCTAAGTTGAACAAAAGCTAGAAAAGCGATGGATGATTGCATACCACCCAAAGAAGAGAGAAGTTGCCGAAACAAAAGTTAAATTGCAAGGTTTAATGGTTAAAGTAAAATTGCAAGGTTTAATGGAGCTCATTGCAAAATATTTTGTTCGGATGAAAAGTCCAGAAACTATAGAACACTTGGATGCTGAAAACAAGGAATTTAAAATGTTTGTGTTGATCAGCAGTTGGGACTTAGATGGAAACTCCAGTCAGTTATAGTACAATCTGAAGTTTTCACAAAGTGGATTTTAGGATTTTGAACAACTGGCTATAACACCAACACTGCTATAGTAAGCAGCATATGATACAGTAGTAATATTTTCTGGAAAAATTGCCTTAATGTGTGAGGTTTTGCAGACCAATCAACTTGCAGTTTATTAAAGAATGTTAGGAAATCGTTCTTCGAACAAAAGTGCACATAGAAAAGAAAATGCCAGAACTTTTTTTTTTTGAAAAGTGATTCTTAATACCATTCCAACGAGGGTTCGATTGTCAAAATTGGTCAAGTCGTTCTCGAGTTATCAATTTTAGAAACTTTATAGTCCGATTTCTAAGCAACTTAAACATTTGGGTCTTAACTTAAGAGAAACTAAAGTAGTTAAAACGTTCTATTTTTTTCTTAGAAACGTTAGCATTTATGCTTTCAAAAAATATCGAAAACTTGCTAATTTAACAACCTTTTCGTCCGTATATTTGTATGGAACTTTCCTTCTGTGCTTTGCTAGGTATAATAATGTCAGTACTCTTTTGAGCGAAGCTCGAAAGGAGTCATTTTGCGGAATAGTTAGTGCACTTTTTGCCGGTTTGTGTTGAGAGAAGCTGTAACGCAATCAGCAAATTAAACTGAGCAGTATATAAACTTTGTGCACTATTGTGGTCAACAATAGCTCATGTGGATTCATGGAGCAAAGCTTCAACGCTTTCAGCGCTACTCGTTGAGCAGTGAATCGAATTTAATTCTTCATTTATGTTAAATAATAGATTGAAAGAAAAAAATATTTATAAGATAAAAATGCTTATTAACAAATTTATACATCTTTAAGAAGTAAGAACTAGACCACAGCCAAAATGTGTGTTTTGAAAACCTAATCAGAATATCAAAAAAATTTACAAAAATTACTAGTTTTCATGAGAGATTTATACTTAAGGAAAGGTTGCAATATCAGCGGGAAAAAAATAGGACTTAAGTCCGTGCTAAAAGGAATGTTAGTCATCTCTTTAAAATAAACTTTAAAACGAAAACTAGTTCCACTAAGCGAGACTTTACTTGAACGTGTTGATGGTATTGTTATAGCTATTAAGAATAATTCATTGTCGTCATTGAAAAAGGTAAAACCAATTGTATCTTCTAGTATTTCCAGTGAAGATCAGAAAGCTCCAATGGAATAATTTTCAGAGCGCTGTAAAATTTCATTGTTATTAACATTGTTACGTAGCATCATAAAGCTTTCAGCGTTGTTTCGCGGGTTAGATAATGCTAAAAGCTTTATGATGCAAAGCTTTTAAAAGAATTTTTTTTATTTACAAAAATGGAAATCAAAGAACTTGAGAAAATTTATCCGACACTCCCAACTGCTCCTAAAACAGATATCGATGATGATAATGCTGCTGGTTTTAGATATAGATTACAAAATATGAATAACATTTAGTGTTTACTAGTCTCAGTAATCAGAGGAAAGTTGAGTAAGTAATATCATAGAATCTCAAATGAAATTAGTAATGCTGACACAACGCTTACAGCTATATCTATAGTATTATGTATTGCTGGAGTAGGACTATTATCAGCTATTGCTGAAACACCAGTAGTAGCTGCCACGGAGGCAACAGCTCTGGGCTGGGGATTTCTAAGTATTTTAGGCAAAGTTCTTTATAAAAAGGTTATTAAAAAGGCTGAAAAAAAGAAAAAACAAAAAAGATTTCAAAATTAGAGGCAAATCTGAACGTTCTTACTGATATTGCTTCAAATTCACTTAGTGATGACCGGTTCCCAAGAAGAGCTTTGTATTGTTCTGAGTAAATTTCCTAAGCATGGCAAGTTTTCGGTGACTCTAAAGTTGACTTTTCCAATGATAATGTTATAGTAAGTGAAAAGGACTATGATGGAAATCAATATCTCTGGGAATTAAATATGATGAAAGAGCCTAAGGAATAAATATATTCTTATGATGATTATAAAAATTATTCAGAGATTATGAAAAGTACAAATGTACTAAAACAAAGAGAAAGAAGGTACAACTCCATGAGGAAATAGGAGCTATCAGTGGATTAGTATACCTAAACCCATTTGGTTGAGTTCAAAACATGATAACGGTGTTGATTTAATATTCTTATCAAGAAATTCTAATGCATTATTAGATAAAATTTATTTGGTACTAGCTAGTGAAAAGGCTGGTAAAAACGTTTATTAGCAAAAAGCATGGATTTAAAAAAACAGAATGGCTGTGGAGGTGTTGGATTTTTGGTAGCATTTTAAGGTTGTTCATAAGACTGTTTACAAGTAAGGGAGCTAAACAACTTGTATCTGCAGCTGTTCATGCTGGTAAAGATGTTGCTAAACAAATTGGTAAAAAGGCTCTAGATTTTGATAAGACTTAATGCTGGTAGTAGACGAAATGATTATGCTGCAGCCAAGATACTTACTCCTAAGCCACAATATGTATTGGAAAAATATACTGAACTGAGTAAAGTGATACAAAGAGCAGATGATTTTTTGCTAAAGTATGTAGAACTAAAAATTGGTTAACAGATGAATTGATAGATGTAAGCGATAAGAAAAAAGCTATTTATTTGAAAAGTTAGTTCATAAGCTGAATTGCTCCAAAGTTGAGCGCACAAGACCGTGTGGATCAAAGGGATTCTTGAATAAAGCTACACAGTTCTGAATGAGCTTGTCGAGCGTGTGAGATCGCACTAGGCCCAGAGTGTTGACCTACAATCATGGTGAGAAGCACTAAATATAAGAAAAATTTCAATTGCTCTAGAAATTTTCTTTTACATAAATGAAAACATGGAATTCCGTCAAGATACTTTAAAAAATTAATCTTCAGTGGTAATTAAGAATGATGAAGATAATTTTAAAGGATGTGACATTAGAATTTTTAAAATACAGGATGAGATTCAGGTAAAAAATTTTCGAAGAAATAATCTCCTTGGTATTTTTATGCAAGTAAACGAAAATTTTGCATACTTAAGTCTGTAGAAACTGGAGAAGAACTTACTTTTCCTACTTTGTATAGAGCTTCTAAATTTATACGTAAAGAAACTGGAACAATATCTTTCTGGGATGATCATGTATGGAAAAATATGTATTTAACTAATACTAGATCCAAAGACACAGTGGAGCGAAGCTCTTCCTCAGAAAGAGCCACGACGCTGAGCACTCTGTTGCGGAGCCTGTTGAGCGTGCGAGACCGCACTGATGCTAAAACTATTGTTTAATAAATTGCATGAAAATTAAAATAGACATAAGAAATTCTGTTACAAATAAAAATTTATATCGTCAACAGTGAAAAATTTAAAAAAGAGAGCTAAAAGCTCTGCTCTAACTGGTAATTCAAAACTTAGAAACCCTAAATTGATTAAGTTAATGGCTTCTTGAGCCAGTCGAGTGTTTGAATAATGGATTAAAGCAAATGGTTGGTGATTTAGTTATAGTTGATGATGAACTTGTGCGCGACATTGCAATATCATTGGTGCATGAAATAAAAAGCAAACGATTTGACTGAGATAAGTGGTTAGTTGATGCTGATATTGAAATTGAAAAAACAAAGAGGAAAGACGTTAACAATGATTTACAATTACTCAAATGCCAGATTTTAAAAAATATAGAAAAAGCAAGATAGACAAAAGAAAATTACAATGGTATTACAAATCAAAAAATAAAACTACACTTTGATAAATTTTGTAAATGTTTTAACTATTAATGTTTATGTAAGACTGCGAGTCAATGGTGAAATGTAAAAGCGATCTTCAATCTTTCTTTAATAAAGATGGTTCTAAAATGTCTAATGAAAGTATAATCATTAGACAATGGTAAAATTGGGATTAAAATTGTAGGTGCTAATTTTCATTGTAGTATAGAAAAAAGTTTAAAAGCTTCAGACAAGTTTTGTAACACCATGGTTAATTGTATTATCATTTATTTTGAGCAATTTTGAGGAATAGTGGTGGTTGAATGTCAGACTCAAAAATATCTCTACAAATTTACTTTATTAAATTTGTTCCACTCAGTGGTTGTTCATAGATATCACTTCTGACGCAATTGGCTGTTAAAAAGGCTGTAACTCACATTAAGTCACATTAAGAACGAGGACAAAAAATGTGTCCTGTAATCTGTATCAAGAGCTATATATCCTAAAGATCATAATAGTAAATGTGTTTATAACTAATTAAAAGCCTTGAGAATAAAATAAATATAGCTGGTATAGATTATCCTGTCGGTATAAACTCCCAAGACAAGTTTAAAAAACAAAATGCAAACAAGTTAATCAATAAATAAAGTTATGAGGATGGATCGAAAGGAGTTATTAGAGCAAACAAAAAGCTGTATAGTGAATTGTGTGCCAAGTTAATACTTATCTCTTAAGTAAATAATTCTGATGTTACGAAAAAAGATGACTATTATCTACTTGCTGATATGAACAAGTTATTATCATCGCAAATAACAAAAAAAAATTGAAAAAGGCTCTTTTGCCTTACTTACTTGAATCCATTTTATAAACGTAAAGAGTATTGTAAGATTATTAAAGAAGCTATTAAAATAGAAATGCCATAAAGAAGTGGCATGTTATACTTTAAAAATTATAAAATAATGACGAGAGTGCTTTTTATTGCAAATGCTGATTTCAAATCAATCATAAAAACTATCGTCGTGTCTGCCAATACATGAAACAATATCAAAAGCACGCACCTTCAGGCTTTTGCAACTACATAAAGTGTTTTGATGATTGCTTCTTTGTAGCAAACCTGTTACTTATACTGCAACAACTGATAATCAAGATGTTACACAGATGTTTTAGGAAAAGTTGGAGCAAGATGTTATTATGTTAAGTTAAACAAAAAGGCATTATAATAGCTATAGACGAAAAAAATGACGTTGTGAAGATGTTGTGAAGTGCATATAAAACAATGAGAAAAAATATATCAGCTTATTAAAAGATGTTATAGTAGATGAGAGCTCTATAGAGATCTTAGGTTTATTGATAGTTTTAGATTTAAGGGAACTAGCTTTGATACTTTTGTTGAAAATCTTAATTTACACAGATTTAAAGTTGCTGCAAATTCATTGAGTCTGATCAGTTAGATCTACTTTTACGAAGAGATGTATATTTATATGAATACATAAGTGTTGATAAATTAAATGATGCTAAATTAATTTAACTGGTGTTAAATAACATGCCAAGTAAAATTAACTGGTGTTAAGTAAGTAATACAGGTCCTAATATGCTATTCTTATATGAAAAAAGTATAAGATGTAGAATATCTGCAGCTGCTGAAAGGTATGCGAAAGCTAATAGTATGTATATTGTAGATAAATATAATAAAGCTAAGCCGTCAAAGTACCTACAGATGATTTTGAATGGTTGACAGAAGATGAACTTAATTCACGGGAAAATCATGTTTGTATCATAGAAGTAAATTTACAATAACTAAAAGAATTGCATGGTTTACAAAGATAGCTCCTGAAAGAAGGCGAATAGGTAATCTCGATAAGTTGGTACCCAATTTAAATAGTAAAAATAAATATGCTGCTCATCACAAAACCCTAAAATTGCAAGTAAAATATGGTATGATAAATGAGGTATGATACAGGAATAAATTTAATTCTGTTGCTACCATAGTATATAATTAAATTGTATCCATGTGATTATAATTGGTAACATATTCGATTATTTTGCCGATTTTCATTTATATCCGTGTAAAAATTAGACCATCGAATTTCCAACCACACAAAAAGTTATTTCTGTGGATGGGTTTTTTATGTGTAACACTTGGAAAAAAAAAAGGGGGTGACCCAGCTCTACCCTTTTTATACTATTAACTGTATTACGTTTTAAGAATTGTAAACATTTGTTCTCTTTTTCCTCGGACACTAGACAAAATTAGAAAAATTGGCACAATTGTTGCATATCATGTTGAAAAATGCATTTCATTAATACGTTGCAAGCAAGATAAAAAAAAATATTATGTCAATAACAACTCATAGAATTATTAAAAATTTTAGAAAAATAAAAAAACAAAAAAATAACCCTATCCTAATTTCAAAAGGAAACCATAATAATCGTAGCAAAATTTAGGATTAATGATTTTCAAAAAGATCTTTTTTCCATTTCTAAATTTTATTTTTAGGAACTTGTTTTTGTAAGAATTGATGATAATGTATGTTATTGAGGTTGTATGGGTTTTGGGTGAAAACCATTAAATAAGTTAAGCAATTCTTACTGATTCTTTAATGCCGATTCTTACCTTTGACTATGTCTTTATCTTCACTTAAAAAGTCTCTGGTTTTAAAAAGCGTTTAATGGGATGTTTTGAAGTATCAGGGAATGTATTGATTAACCAAATGCAGTTTTAGTAAGCTTGCAGCAACTTAACTAAGGGTGAAACCTATTTAAAAACATTTAAAAAGTTATCTTCTTTCCCACTAATTGTGTTCCTATTTATGAATTAATAATTAATTTATGAAATTGAGAAAACGTATATGCACAATTGAACAATATTTAGAGGTAACTCAATGATGGGGAAGTTTTCAATACTTTAATAATAAAGCTCTCATGGGTCCATAAAAGTGTTCTTTTAGTGTAAACTTTATTTTAAACAATTTTAACTGGTTGACTTTAAATACTTTTAAAGTTTTTGAAGCAGTATGGCAATTCAGAATTTTTTCTTCATTAACTGAGCAGTTTCACAAAGTTATTACTATAATAATTATAAACTTAACACCGTTAAATAGCTGCTTCTAACTTAGCAATTTTAAAATGGTAAACTTCGAGTTTTCAACTATCACTATGATTAGTAAGGATACATTTTTTACTTTTATTTTAAGATTAATTTCTAAAAACAGTTCATTATGACTTAAGCAATAAGATCTCGAAACCATTGCTGTATTCTTGGGAACTCTGTGATAATATTGCCAGCCAGTAAGTTGCTGTTTATCGTATGGTATATGGGTTCTTTCTACAACACCATCATGAACTACAGGAAACCGTAAAACAATTGTTGGCTGTTGCCATCTCTAAAATTGAAGCTTTTACTAAAAACTAGAATCCTAAAGAGAGATCATCAACAAAGTCTAATTAAGCTAGTGAAGATATTTGAATAACAGCCAGCAGCGAAAAATAGGAACAGCGCGTTAATGGCTGGGGTAGATGAAAAGCTTGTTGCCATGTCAAAAAGGGCATCTGAAAAAGATAAGAAAATGCTTGAGCAACAGCGAACAGAACATTATGAAGAATTCGCAGTCAAAAACTTAAGCTATTAATGTTGCAGACTTGGAAACATCATATAATTTAATTAAATATTGCCTTAGTTTTCCAAGTCTGTATGACAATGACCTCCTCACTAGTGGTTGAATAATGCAAGTGCTTCCAGGAATACTGAGCATTCATAAAAGTGGCTCAAATTAAATCATAGATTGCAGCATATATGATAAGTCTAGTTCAAGACACACTTGTTTTGCTATATCCTCTGCAATCACATTATCGATTTTGAAGATACACCATCAGTTTTGCCATTAAATTAAACGGATTCCTGCCGAAGAAAGAAGATAATGCAATGTGGTTGGTTGCACAGTGCATCCTCTTAAAAGTCTAAATCTCTGCATCTCCAAGATTCGGTGCTTTTTATACTCTCGTGCTCAAGTCTCTGCTTGAATACTCTTTTATCCACTGAGGTTTTTGCAAGCATTTGCGACACTTGTTTAAAGGAACTTGTTGGCTAGGCTTTCTTTAATGTTCAGGTTAATCTATCTACCATCGACTGATGGTGAGAACAATAGAGATTGAAGAAGAACAAGATAAATACCATTCTAGGAGAATTACATTTGCTCTTGATTCCTTAAAGACAAATACTTTGCTCATAATCTCATGAGTTTGCTTACAAGATGAATAAAAACTAAGCTGGTAACTGTGCTCCGAAGATGGAAAATCCACTTGGATTCTTCAGGCGCGACTTGGATTTGTGGAAGGGAAGAGATGATTTTAGACAAACTAATGCAACTGTCAGGCACAGAATGTAGAGGCAGATCTTACTGAACGTGGACTTTCATTAATTCTGGATTATAGCTACTGAACTTTTTTGGATTACTGAATTTTTCTGGATTATAGCTACTGAATGTTTTGCAAGCTGTTGAGAATCATCAAATGTATACTCAAAGCAGGAAACAAGTATTTTGGAACAGAATGTCAGAATGTGCAACAGAATAAATAAACTTTGAAATTGTTTAACTGAGACCATAAATTCGAAATCTGAACTTAGATTGAAATGTATTTGTGTTGAAAAACATGATACTGAACTGTTGAAAACAAATTGAGAATTAAAAAAAAGGCTTCAATGTTTGATGCGTTCGAACTTCCTCTTATTACATTAATTGATCTAACTTTTTATTTTGTGTTTCTTTATTATAGGCAACAAAGTAGGAGGGCAAGACTTTCAAAAGTATTTTTTTAATTTTTTATCATTTTAAGCTCCACCCTTCTATTAAATGCTCTTAAACTTAACAAACCTTTGAAGCTCCTAGCTGAGTAAACAGTAAAATAATGCTATATATCAGCATCAACATTCCAATATCAAATACTGTCATTGCAGTTCCGCCTGTAAAAGAAAGGAGGCAAGATACAAGTCTTTTGGCTACAATATTCTACAAAAATAGTCTTTAAATACATAAAAAAAAAAAAATAGAATTGACTAAAAGTCATCTTCTTTAATGATATTACTAACGTTTGGAATTTTTTAGCACAGATGTTTTAGGATGTAAAACATTCAATTTTACAGGTTACTATTTTAGAATTACGTAATTCACTTTATTATATCAGGCTTTTGCAAAATTACTTGTGAATTGTCATACTGTTGAAGAGATTTGGATTAAATACATTTAAATTTGATTAGTGGCTATTTTGTGTATATATCTGTTAATTCTTTTAATATATACCTGTTAACAGTTTTGCAAATAGTTTTTATTGCATTTTTTTTTGTTGTATCAGGTTTAGAATGCCATTGCTGTTGCAAGTGCTTCAGGAAAATTGATAACGCTTTCATTTCATAAACTACTAATTTCATTAAATCACATTCACACACACATCCATCACAAACAGTATCTGTATTTTTTGATGTAGAATGAGGAAAATAAACTTTATATGAAATGAGGAAGTTAGAAAATCAGTTTGAAAATGCTTCGTAACGGAATTGGGTTGAGTACCTCTGTTTAAAAGAACAGAACTAATAACAATCATTAACTTACTTTCATTCCTTGCAAGTCTACATTATTTTCTTCGTTTTATCTCAGTTTTAAATAAAAAACTTTCTGCATATTACGTTTATTTTAAATTTGTTCAAATACAGCACATATCATATAATAAAGATTTCTTAGAGCTACTTTTATATCATTGATAACTTCAAATCCAAAGTTTCTTGTGTTGTGGAACACCTTTTTAATCTGGGAAGAAAGTCTTTTTTACTCGCGAAGTTAGAATAATTCTCTTCTAAGTCCATATTTCCACGACTGAAAAAATCGATATTAAAGTTTGAAATTTTTCGCTGCGGAATTAAAATAAATTTTTAGAAATTTGATTTTTTTCCACAGGGTTAACTATGTGCAATATTCTATGTAGATTTTTAATAAATCAGGCATTTTTAAATATGCTTACGCTCATATTTTCTCACCCTCTTTTTGAGATAGAACAAAATATCTTAAGTTTTTACTTAAATATTATAAATCTCATTTTGCTACAATTTTTACGTTAAATATGATAATAAATTAAAAAGCCTATTTAGGTGACCATTTCATTTTTTGCAGACCCTTTTTTTTAGGTTGTAAATATCCTTACAACACCTCCTATTTGATACCTGTTCGTGCCGGTCTTGAACATGACTAATGCAGAAATGTTTAAAACAGATCATTTGGTTACGTATAGAGAAAGGGATGTATATCGGGTATTGTAAAGGATTATGTAAAGAGCAAATGTATTGATCAAAGAAATCAAATTTTTAAAAGTTCTCCATTCTAATTTAATTTAAGTTCCGTCTAAAAATTTCTTTGTAAGACTTCTCAATAAATTAATCAACTGAAATGTGTCATAAACTTTATCATAAAGTTGAAAAAGGGTTGGTTTACCACTTTCGATGGATCGAAATTTGCATTTAGCATAATGCATCACTATTTTGATGTCGTCAATTAAAATAGTCTATAAAACATCATTTGCTAACATTTATAAAACTATTTCAGAAATTAATACCACAATTTAACAAGCCTAGTTACAAATATAATAATCAAAATAAACTCGATTTTTTTTTTCTTATAACTGTGTAACAATTTATAGTTTATCTATGTATTAATTATTATTGGAAATAACATGCTAAACAAAGAATTTTATCAATATTTCAAAATAATGATAGCGGTATGTGTCACATATCTTTCGTTCATTCTAAATGAACGAAAGAAGAAGCTCATAAAAAGTGTTCACTTAATCAGTTTTCACTTTTTTATTGTTTTGTAAAAGTTCACTTTAGTAATGTGTTATAAAATGCAATATCAACAACAATCATGTATAAATACATCGAAATGATGTTTTTGACTTTTTCAATAGAAATAAGCTGATAAGGAACATGGAAGCAAGCTGCCATTGGATTGTTAATTTGTAATGGTTTGGCAAAAATTCTTTATGATGTTGTTAGCTGGACAGGCATATTTATACTATGTTGTAAATAATAATCTACAATAATTATTTGCTATACCTTTTGTTTCAAAAAACACATGGAGCGGCAGTTCGCTTTGATAAACAAGATTCTTCAACTCTTATCTTATCTAACGCACTAACTTGTAACTTGACTACCCAGCAACAAATGAAAATTTCTTCACATCCGCTTCTTGTATTTGGTAAGTAGCGTACTGCTTTTACGGTTTACATCTTTCATAAATCCTTCTAGCCCATATGGAATAAATATTTCTGCAGTAGAAAAATATTTTTCAACTTGATTATGAATGTTGCTACATTTTTGAATGCTGGAGTGACTTGGCTTGCAAAACTTTTGCTCAATGAAATTTATTTATGGGTATTGTATAATGAACTCACGCAAAGCAGCTGACATGAAACTATAGCGGTTTTGTGTTACACGTTAGTGGAACCAAAACATAAACTTATTTATATCAAGGTCATCATCGATTTTTAGGAGTAAACATGTTACAGCACTGGCTAGATTGTTTCCCCCGCGATAAGCCAAGAGTTCATGCAAAATGATGCAATAACCTTTGTTGTTGAGCGAAAAATGACCAGTTAAATTATAACTTGATATATAGTTTCCGTTTGTAAGCAGTTACGAAAATTAGCTAATGGTAAACTTAAAAAATTTTCCACATCAATGCAAACAATGGCAGTTATTGATCTTTTTCACGTTCAACTTTAGTATTGTTCCTTGATTTATGATTATTACAACTATAGGTTGGTTTATTGCTTGAATTAAATATAATGTAATATTCATAGCATGTGTCTCATAAATCTTTTTTTCGGTTATTGAAATTCTATATTAAACTCGTGATTGTAGTTACAACGATACATATGTTCATTGACTGATGTGTAGTCACTTTCATCACAATATAATTCATAAAGATTATATAATTACCTATATTGAGTGATGCTTCCATATAACCTTCGTCTTTTCCTTTAATAATACGTCTCAATTCTTGGTAAAAGGCTAATATGGTCTCGTACAATTTGTCATTTTGTTAGCTTTTCTTTCACGTTTCCCTCATTTTGATTGCACTGATGTTGCAGTAGTTAAGCATTTGTTAAATTTGTGAAAGTAAAACATTCTCTGGCAACTAATAAACTATTTTAAAATATAATAGGATTTACAAACTCTATATTGTGCATTAAATACAAAGAAGCTATAACAAAAAGATGTGTTTCTCCTTAAACTTTTACCAGCAGTTGTCTAACATAATTTTTTCTCATGATTTTTGGTAGTTTTTAAATAGAAATGTTTTTTACTATCACCATTTAAGATCAAGGTGTTATCAAATATTTCTTAATGCGAAATCTCAGATATTTTGATTGACCATTTTAATTTAAGATTTCCTCAATTTTTAAGTATTTAATAGACTTTTTTGGCACTTATTTTCGTTTCGAATTTTCATAAGCTTTACCCGATTGACGTTGTATTTTTCTTATATTTTGTTTCTAGATACCTGAATCAGCTTTACGTCTTCTTGATACACCACCATGGGCTTACTTACGAGAACGCGTAGTACCAAGTGGTTCTGAAGATAGAAATGCTTACTTGAAAATAGTCCATTAACTTTTTTATTTCATTATTCAGCATACATACACAAAAAGTTTAATCAAAATGAACCTAGCAAAAGTCAGCTTCTGTTTTTCCAAATTTATATTTAACTTAATGTTTCAGAAACGATTACGGCAAATTATCCAATACATTGTAATCTTTAACTTATGTGATGAAATTACCTTCATTTTGATTTAGGGCAAATCTCATTTCTTGATCAATAGTTTTAGTCTTCATTTTGAAAACAACAAAATTGTTCCGCACAACTTTGTGACAAGGAAATATGATTAGTTGTTCTGAGATGCAAATAAAGTTTTCAACTATGCTTATTGAAGAGATTGAACAATTCGATATGGCATGTAACAGCGTGTTAAAAGTTTCATTCATTTTCATTACAATTAAAATAGAACATAATCTAAAATTATTCAAAAATATTAAAATATCTAATTTTTAGATAATTTGAGAAAGAACAAGGTTATTCTAACGTCGCGTACTGTAAACTTTAATAACAAACTCCCGTTCTTGAGTTTAGCATTTTAAACAAATTGCCATCATGTAACTTAAGTAACCTATCTCCTTCAAGAATATACTCTTTCATATTGCCGTAAGAAATCGCTATTAACAATATTCTAGCAATATTATATCTACAATAAAACTTTGGTTAACTTACGCTTCAACACATTTGCGTTGCTAATTTTAACAATTATCATTTTTTACAACAGTAAGACGTTTGAAGGTTTTTCTACAATTAAATCTCTAAATGAAATTTAACACAGCAGCAACAACAAAAAAAAAGACTTCCAAAATCTTTACAGGATCAAGTAATCTACTATCTTAAACAATACTTATGGGAGAGGTACGCAACATCATTCTATTAAAAGATTTTTTCTTTACCATACTCTTTAGAAGTAGCCAAAAAAACAGGAACAATTTCTATTAATCCAATACCAACTACTCCATAAAAACCATAAAGCATGACACAAGCAAACCCTTCCTTCGATCTGATTTGTAAAAGAAATAGTTATCTATATATCCATTTATGCATAAATATTTATCCTCTACTTTATAAATAAAATACATCATTCATTTAGATACTATATTTATAAACATGAAGGATAAGATTGAAAAGTTACCAACCTCAAAATCCTGCCTAACGATGAATACTTGAAAGCATGAACTAGTCTGTGAAAAAGAGAATCAACAATGATGCTATTTTTTTGTATGGCAGCGATTTCTGACATCACATGATACTGATCTTTAATATTTCGAGAGAGCTTCAAGTGGTGTTCCGGCTTATCTGTGAAATCACTGTGCACTGGTGTTTCTTTGTTAATCAAACAAATCGTCTCAGATTTTAAAATACTAGAAGAAACTGTGACATTTTAAGCTTTTATACTCTTTTTTGTTGCTTAAAGTATTAAAAACATTTACCTGTTATCTCCAGGAATAACCCAAAATATCCACAGGATTGCAAGAATAAAAGTGGCTGTTATTAGCAGGTTTGGTAGAAATATTGGATATTTGCTTAAGAAAGAGTCTAAAACAAAGAAGAACTACATATAAAAACACACACACATATATGCAAATAAGAAAACACACACAATGCATAAATATTCTAAAAAAACAGAATACAAATATAAATGTAACGATTTTATACCTTTAGTAAAAGTATGTGGGTAACGTTCAACAGGAAAAACCAATAAAGCTAAAGTTCAAGTACAATAAATACAATAAATAAAGTACAATAAATAAGATTTGAGTGAAGTGAGTCGAACTAAAAAAGTAAACTTATTTTAGCATAAATGTTGTTAAAGCAATACTTTGTTTAACAATTACTAATTCACAATGCAGTTTACGTATGTAAGGGCTGCATATTTAAGACTTAATACTACAAATTTTCAGAGTTAGAAACAATATGCTCTGAGTATAATTTTGAAAAGAATAAATTGAGATATTCAGTTTTCTCTAAAGGTTTTCTTTTGATATTGAGTTCCAAGCAATTCTTATGGTTTGCTTGAAAAACCTGAGACCTAAGTGGGCTTGTTTGCATAAATTACTCTTTTCAGTTCCCCCGATTGAATAGTTAAGTGGATTCAAATAAAGAGTGGAGAAAGATTGATAAGGCTTTGATCAAATATGGGTTACATATTCTTTTAAAAACAATCTGATTTCATCGGTCTCATGGCTCAGAATTATATTTTATTAGAACGTATAGCTTCCACCAGGGAAAGTCTTTTTAGATATGATACCACATACTTTTTTAAATTTCCTGAAGAACCTCTATATTAACTTTTTCTTTCTTTTTTAATATAGATGGGTGGACAATTTTTTTCAATTGAAGCAACGCCATGTTTCATTGTTTTCTAAGAATGTTTTATATAGCACAAATATTGAGCACGGTCACCTATCTAACAACAAATTGTTAATCTTCTCTGTTAATGATACATTCTAAGGTAAAAATTTTCTCAACAGAGAAGTTAATGGCCAAAACTTTCACATGTTTTTAAACAAATTGTGGCCATTGCTCTTTAAACAATTCAGAGGCATATTTATTTGTTCTGATAAGCTGAATTTTCTGTAAAAAATTGACTTATAGGCCTGCTAGCACCTATTTACTTGAGAGACTTTATATTCTTCTCATGATCTTTTCAATACCCCACCCCGTAATAAAAAAGGCAAATTTGGCAATAAAATGCTGTAAAAACAATATACATAGTAAATGTAACAACAAAGAAAGGAAAACAAAAACATATGTACAACTATCTTTTTAACCTGCTAAACTAGGTCCAATAATAAGTCCAATTTCATATCCAGTAAAAAGGATAGTGAAAGCTAATCCAACATTTGTATCATCACAGATGTCAATCATAATGCATTTCGTAATGATAACCACACCTTAAAAAGTAACACTTTTGAACTATTATACTACTCATAAATAAAAAATTATTTGAAACACTATTGCAAAATTACAAAACAAAATATGAGAACAATTACATAGTATTTTCATAATAAAAAAAGTAATGCAACAGCATTTGCACATATTCAACTAAATTTATAATATCATTTCAAGGCTAAACTTATTTGTTGAAAGATTAAGTCAATTTAATATAAAGATCTGAAACCTAAAAAATATAAAGAATTGAGATAAAATTACACAATGAAGCCAAAGAAATGGGGATTGGGAGAAGCAGAGGACATGTGGACATACCGAGCTGTATGTATTAAGTTTAACAGAGCAACAGTGACAAATGTATACTCAGCAGTTGTTAGATGTGAAAATTACAAAAAATTTTCATTTTGCAATCAATATTTACAACAACTCAAAATATGGTCGGCGCTAAGGTCTGGTATTGTTTTAGTTTCATTTCAATAACACTCCCAATAATGAGAATACTCTAATGGTTTTAGAAGCAGTGAAGCATTTAGACTAGGTTAACATCAAAATAATCATGTTATTATTACAAAAGTTGTAATATTATTTGTATGTTAGTTGTGCTACCACATTTATACATACTTTTATGATGAAAAATTTGAACTTCAAATCAACATCTAAACCGTTTGAATTTTTTTTTACTATTCACTTAGCGTATATTGTCAAAGTTGGCTATAGAGCAATGCAAATGAAAAACATGAGAAGTGAAAGATTAATAAAAAATGCTAGAGCAATATTAAAACATAGTATTCGACATACCCTAAACACTATAACTGAAGCCAAATTATAAGTTAAATTTACTAACCCATTGATGCGCCTTGTAGCAATCTTGTAACTAAAGCCCAACTATATGAATGGCTGAATCCAAATGCAAATGTGGATATAGCAATACCAGCAGACGAGATAAGCAACACTTTCTTTGTACCAAGTATATCAGCAAAGTAACCCCACAGAAAACTTTTAGTTTGCATTAATATAATTAAACTTCAATTACAAAAAGGTATTGAATAACAGAAACAGTAACAAGATATTCAGGATCAATTTAAAAGTACCCAAGACATTCTAATTACATTCTCAGAATATTTGCACCAAGATCTTACTAAAAATGTATAAATTCTAAAACTTCAGTTCCGAACTACAAGTAGTTTTAAAAATAAAATTATGCAGAGCCAGCACAAGAATATTTTGGCCCTACCTTTCCCTTACCCCCTACCCTTTCTCCCCCCCCCCCCCCCTCCAAAATAAAGGTAATATGGTTCCAAATTTCAAGCATTTATGCTTTTCATTTGCCACTATTATCGTGTTTCTAACATACCTAAACCAATTTGTTCTGTGTTCAATAACAAAATTAAATAACATCAAAGGGTTGAATAATTCTATTGTTAAACATAAATAGCTTATTGTAAAAATATTACATAAAATTTTTAGTTCTAGCTTTGTAAGATAAAAGGAGACAAGGAAGTCTATCTACAGCCTCACCACCTCCAGCTTGATTAATAGTATATCTAAACTTGATTATCTATCATCATTGATCAAATGAATGTTTTAATCAGTTATGGCTATTGAAACTGCGCACTGCTCAGTAACTGGAATTGTTAGTAAAACCCAAAGTGTAATTCTGGTTTCACCAAACTGTGGTGAATAGGGTTTATTTAAAAATGGCTTCATATCTAACACTCTTTTAACCTATAGTCTTAAAGAAAATTATGCAAATTATGTTTCTATTCCAGCACATTAGCTTTAATATCAATTGTTTCAGTTTCAAGTTTCTTGCAGTCTATTGCCAATACTCCATTTTCATATGTTAATATCAACTTATTTAAGTTATTGGAAAAACAAATTTTCTAACTTTAACTTACGTTTAACACAATAAGATTTATCACTTATAGTGGGGTAGAGAGGAATCTAATTTTGACACTAAGATAATTTTAAGCTATTTTGAAAATGCTCTTTACACCAAAAATGTTCAATTTACTAAACATAAATTTGAATTTTTTTCTAAAAAATATTAGAAATTTCCAACTCTAATTCTCCCAAACAAAAACTGCTAGCTATTTCTAGGAGAGAAGAACTTTTTGCAATACAAATATTATCATTCTTAGCTGTTGAAAATCTATTTTATGAATCTTATAATTTACTAAGAATTGTTTCAATAACTTCTCAATATGAATATTGGAAAATAAGTTGTAAAAAAAAAGGTCACACACTCTCCGCCTAAAACTTGTAAAAATTTTAAGAATTTTCAATGCTGTCAGCTTTTAGTAAATCATTTTGCAAAAATGAAAATCAAAATTAAAGCTGAAATAAGATTAAAACAAAAACCATAGAAACTAGTCATGTTGAAATGAGCACAGATGAATAATCAATAGCTAAACCAAATTTAAGATAAAATTACTAGAAATTTATTTTTTCATTTCCAACGATTTAGATTAATTGATGAAAATTATAACATAATAAAATTCTTAAGAACTTATTTACACAGCACTTGTTGCATACTCAACAAACTCATAAAATTAGCCATATCTACAATTTTTTCTAAATCATGCTCAAAAAAGGAAAATCTTCTCAACTAAGAGATGATTGATATGATAAAGGGGTTTTATTGTGATGGCAGTTGTAGATGCTTTACACCAGGGAATATAGAATTTGTATTAAAATGATATTAATTAGCAAAAGAACTTTTATGCAAACTTTCCAAACTTTATTTTGACTTCAAACAGAGTTTTCTATAAAAGGAGAGTTTCATATACAAAATGTTTGTGATCTCTGACCAATATGTTTTACAATGTTATGATTAAAAGAGATTTTTTGCCACAATTAACTCACAATATGGTGTATTTCAGTTAGAGAATCTGATTGTTGCATTAAGCAATATGAATATTGCAAAAATAAGCTGAACCAGAGCTTTCATTATTTAGACTCACCAAATACAATATACACATAGACACACTTTTGCATAAATATATGAAGTTTATATTAATATGGTACACATTTAAGGATTTATTAAAAAAACTTTTTGTTTATCTGTGGCTAAATTGGTGGCTTAAAAGCTTTTTTACAAAAGCTTTTTAACTTTTATTAAGCTACTGTAAGGTCTGACATCATATCTTGATCCCTCACATTTAAAACTACTAATATACAAAGATTCAGCCTGGCAGCATGTATGTTAAAGTTAGTGACATGTACAATATGGTTACCAGCAAAATTATTGATAACATATTTAAAATGCTACAACCAAATATTTTGTGGTGCTGATAAAATAGATGTTGAATTTTTTTTTTAATTTGTGCTGGCCCAGCAGTTCAAAACATTTTGGCTATCTCATTAGTTGCATTTCAAAGGATTGGTTTTAATTCAGTTTTCGCAGTTTTTTCTTTCTTATCATAACTGCAACAACTGAAAACCAACGAAAAATCTAAGAAACATTTATTTCAATTAAATAGATTGATAAAACTTTGGCTGGTATGTTTTCTTGAGTAATTCACGAATAAATTTGTCGATGTTCATAAAAGAGTTAGATATTGGTATTATAAAATAGTTTAAATTTAAACTTTACTAAAATAGCAATAAAAAAAAAGAAGATCAAGGCAAAGAATAGAATAAGAAGGGTTTTGAATTTAAAAATCTCATGATATGGTTTTATTAAAAAACAGGTCTTAAAAAATATTTTAAAAGCAAAAAATGATTTAGAGTCAAAATAGGGATACATCTACTTGAGTCAGTTAATTTTTGAAAGTTTTAATGCATAAATGAAAATACTCCAAAAGTTAAACAAGTTATAATTGTTAGCTTTCTAACAGCAATGAGAAGTAAAATAAAAACCAAAAGTAAACAAATTTTTATTGTCAACAGCAAGTTTTACAAAAAATTCGCTTTGTTGAACTCCTAGATTTTTAATTTTGCAATTCGCAACATTTTTAGGAGATGTTGTAATAATCAAAAGATGTTGCAATAATCAAATCATGAAGTTTGAAGACAGCTTTCAGACTGAAGACAAATTTTAGTCTGCGATTCGAAAAAAAAAATTAAGTATTTTGTAATCAAATTAACTTTGTTTCAAGCTAAAAAGTTTTTCTAATATTTTTAATCAAATAACATAATTTTAAACATATAAATATCAGAAGATCGCAAACAATACATTGCATATGGAGGCTAAAATTTACATTTTTATTTGCATTTCATTAATTTGGAGTAAATGTTGGATTAATGATACAACAAGGGTAATTTCTTCATACAACTTTTTACAATTAGAAGATAAAACTCAGTAGCTCCTTAAATTTATGGTATACTGTTTTTGTCGCTTTAAATAAGCATCTTTGCTTATTTTAAGTCAAAGCTAAATTATCTCAAAGAGACAAGCTAAGCTCTTTTAACCATTAATTTTCAAAGTGATTGTTAAAAAGTAATTCCAATCAGTGCATAATTGTCATTTTATATAAAAATAACTGAAATCTTTATATTTAAAGCAAACCTGCTAAAAATTCTTGATATAAACAATGATGCAGCAATCAAACCAGCGTCTTTCCCTAGACAACAAAAAATGGGTAATAATCTTTAGCATTTTTTAAAAGTCTTACCATATTTAAAAATAACTATGAAAAAAAGTAGCTAATTGGTAAAAAATTTAATCAGCACTAGTTTCTCTAGCTATTATTAATTTTATTCTATTTAGTTACAGAAGTAACGTGAAAGTTTAGGAAGCGCATGATTTATTTCTTGGATGAAAACAATTGCTTTTCTTAAAATATTGTATCAAGTTTATTTTTAAAAAACATCTTTGATTGATAATGTGAATTATATGACAGCATACACATTTCAGCTTACTTTGTTGATAGTGTAAATTTCATTCATAGTTTTAAGCATCATATAATTGTTTTCTCAAAATAATTTTTTAGCTCTGAGCCATGAAACAAAATTGCTGTATTTTTCCAATCAAAGTATTATATCATGACCTTTCCTTCTATAGAGCTTAGTTCCCTTTGAAAAGCAAAGATTTTTACATTTTCTTGTTTGTAAAAAAAGGTGATCAACGTTTTCAAAATTTGCTAACATTTGAGATGAAAAGAAAAAGCTTCACAAGCCTCTTTAATCAAAAGAATTCCAAAGTTAGTAAAAAAAAAAATGTGGAGAAGTCTTTCGGAAATTTATATTGGAAACCTACTTTTGAAGTGAATGTCTATTGTTTTCAGCTAGTTTATTTACGCACTTTTATTGTGAAGAAACGCATTCATATTTTTTTCGTTTAAAAAAGAGCTTTTATAGTTTCAGACTTTGTAAATTTTAAATGATTTCTTTTTTTAATCTTAACTTTTGTGCCCTTTCTAAACTTAATTCTGAAATATCATAGGGATTTACCTGCTTGAACTTCTGAAGCTCCAAATGTCTAAAAGAAAAGTAATTAACTGAGGCATGGGAAAAAAAAAAGAAAACTTATAAATCAATATATTAATCCTTAATGTTGAAACGTAGTTGTAATTTTCTTTTTTTTTTTTAATAATTTATTGTGAGAAAAGTTTGTTAATAGTAAATAAATATGTTAATTAAAATTATGAAAAAATAAATTATTTTGATTATTTGTTTCATACGTATTTTTGATACATAATGTATGTAAAAAGACAGATACATATTAAAAGACCAATATCCATAAAAGTAACAGAATTACATCAGAGATAGGCCTTAAAATAGGGTTACATAACTGTTTATTTTAACGCCATTAATAGTTTCTGCATTAGGAGCATTGTCCATAAAAAGCGCTACTCTGTTAACATTTCTACTACTATGCTTCGCAGCTTTACTCTGAGGAGTACGCTATTAAACCAATATTATTTGTAAAGAAGGAATTCAAAATTAACCTAAATATATCAACCATTAATCATAGTCTATTTCACAAGTTACTTTGCAAAAAGTATAACAAATACAGAAAAGCATAAACAAATTGTGAAGATAAAAGTTTCTTATAATATCTATTAGTAGTAATATTACTTTATTAGTAAATAATATTAGTCGTAATAATATCTATCATATATAATTTTTTATTTATACAAAGCTATGATATAAAAACTTATTATAAGACTAACAGAAACTTAGATAAAAAAGATATGTTACCTTAACAAGTTTGGGCAAGTAGGAGAAGACAGTCGTCATGGTCATGGCATCAGCAGTCTGAAGTTTGTAGATTTAAAAGAGATTAATCACTGTATTGAAGAATGTAAAACAAAAGTATTTAAAGAAGTAAAACTTCAATATCCTGAATTTCGCTTGTTATGTGAACAGATGAACTTAATGTATACAGTTTTTGTTATAAGAAAGCATAGTTTATTAAAAATTAATTCATCTGTCATATCATCTATCATATTCTTTTCAAGGTGAATAATGGCTAAAGAAAAAGCAAAAACCCGATGAAACAAGTTTTGAAGACAGACTTAGATAGTTGAAGTATATGAATAGCTATACTTTTAAATGTATTTGTTTCTTTCATCTTTTAAGGTCATACCATGTCAAAGGCTCCAGGGCAATCTTCGCACTTTGGGATGGCAATTTTGTAACCCCGTACAAATTGTTGGTCCCGTAATACCGGAATATATCACAAAAACTTCCGGGAGTTTGGGAATGTAATAAAAAAAAGATAAACAGGGATCAAACTATTAACTTAATTGTTCATCATAAAGTGTCTTTTTAATATAGCATTTGGTATAGTATTTGTTTTATTGCTATTTCTTCTCTGCGCAATGTTTTAATTTAATATCGAATTTTCGGCTTCATATTAATTCCAAATCTTCGCAAAAGAATTAGAGAGTTCTATCTGCTTTTTTTTTTTATTTTAAGAATTTACTAGTAAAAGTTTTTACTAAGAATTGATAAAAAAACAAGAAATTTAAAAATCATAAGAATAATATTATCAGTTTTATTATGAAACATAAATAATAAAAAAGGCGTAAAGTCTTAATTATAAAAAATGACAGGAATAAAACATTTCAACAAAAAAAATTGAAAGTTAAACTCTCACAATAACAAAAAAAAATTAGATTAAAACCCTATAAATTTTTTGCGACAAAATTTATGCGTGGTTCTCAAAAATTCTTCAAGTGCGATTTAAATTAATGAAGTTCTAAAAATACAGGTTTACTAAATAGTAAAACTTTTCTTAGGGATGGCCATATCCTGGGCACTCTCAATCCTGGGATTTCGGGATTAGGAAATTTTTCCCCGGCAAATCGGGGGATTAAATAGAAAACAGAAAAAATCATTGGTCGTGAAGCGTGTGAAGAGCAAATTTTTAATCACCCATTAAATATTGAAAAATGATTAATCTATTGATCATATAATTATATTATCAATTTAGTTATCTTTTTTATTTTTTTTGTTATCCAAAACAGTTCATTTGCTAATGAACTTTAGTAATGTAAATTATAAAAGAATAGATTAAAAAAAAATAATACATTATATATAAAACTAATAGATTAAAATGATTTGAATTTACATGAGGATATATGAATTAAAATTATTTTAGGAAGTAAAACTTTATAAAAATGAAAGCCTAAACCAGTTCGTCGTTTAATCGCGTTTCTCTCTGCAAAAATTATAATGCTTTTAGAAAACTTTTGATAGAGATTTTCTCTTTTTACTTTTATAAAAGTCTTACAAACTTTGTTTCAAAACAATCCAAATCTGTATTGATTGATTTTCCTCACACTGGCCCTCTGAACATTTTAGCGATCAGTTATCTTAGTTATCTAAAATTTTTAAGTCAATTATCTCAGTCAATGTAACAAATATTTGGTTTTCTCACAGTTTTTCTGTGTTAACAGAAATAAATATTTTTGATTTTCTATGTAGGTATCCTTATAAAAGCTTTTCAATCTTTACTTTAGAAGTAAAGCGAACTTTTCTGCTGGCATAGACCCTAACATGCGAATCAAACTTAAATATTAATAAATTTTCAACTCATTTAAATTCCCATTCATATATATTCAGTTTCTAAAAGAACGCATTACGTGTAAAGGAAAATTTAGAGCCTTTTGATAATTGATCATTTACCTCCATAACAAAAATTTTTTAATTACTAATCAATCACTGAAAATTGATTAATTTATTGATAATTAAACTATACTATCAATATGTTAACCATTTTTCATTTTTTAGTCAAGTAAAAATTAAAAAATGATTAATATATTGATACTATAACTATATTATCAATAAATTAATTTTTCAGTGTTTGATGAGTACTTAACAAATTGCTCTTCACATCCTTCACCGCCAATGATTATTTATGTTTTCCATTTAATCTCCAGACTTCCCGGGGATAAATTTCCCAATTCTGAGATCCCGGGATTGAGATAATTCGGGTATTTGTTATCCCTAATGGTGAAACATAAGTTATTTTGCTGATATCTCTGAAAAAATAAATACATTACGCATACAGCTTCAAGGAAGATATAAAACTTTTGTTAAATGCATTTTGTTTCAATGTCTTCATTGAGATGTTAGAAATAAATTTGCAACAAAAGTTTTCAAAAGCATTATTAGCTCCAAAATGTGAGGTGATTGACAAAGGTTTATTTAATATTGTTAAACATCTGAAAAACTCTACTGGCTGATTTAAAATATTATTGAAATAAAAACACAATGATACCCCAATTTGAATTTCAGGGAAAAATTCAGAAGCTAGTATCAAGAGCAGACGTCTAACTAAATCTAAGCTAGAAATACTATTGATAATAAAATAGAAAAATCTTCCATTAAAGTACTTTTACAATTAAGTAACAATAAGGTGGGGTATAGCTACAAATAATGTTTGGAAACACTGGGATAATGCAAAGCAAAGATCTTTCAAATGAGTAAGGAAAATTAAACTATTAATTGTTGCATTTTTTTTTTCAACTAATAATAGCTAAATTTTTATACAATTTATGCAAAGGCTTTATTCAAATTTATCTGCCACATATTTCTACCATTATTTTTATTTATATAATATTTGAATAAAATAGTTAAGACTTACATATGCAAAAGTTAATGGAAAAACGACATCATATTTCAGAGGAGTCATTCCTTCACTGTAAATTGTGCGGTGTAAAAGTAACTTTATGTTCATTCTTGAAAGATAAAAAAATTTGAGTGATATAAACAGATTTTGGTATAAAATGTTATAGTCTATCTCTAGATATAATTTATGCTTTTAAAAATTTTCAACAGTATAACAACAGTATAAGAATATATATATATATATATATATATATATATATATATATATATATATATATATATATTTAAATCCTAAAAAAATCCTAAAAAACGTATAGAAAGTTTATTTAGGTTTTAGGTTTTATAACTATTTTTGCTGTTAATAGATTTACTTCTTTTTCTTTGTGAGACGCTAAAACTACTTCCTAGCAAAAGCAAATTATTTTCCACAATATATTCCGCAGCATTAAAAAAGAAAAATTTTTTCTGAGTAAACTTTGCATACCTAAGTTTTACAACTTGTTTGCTTTAAGAATGATAAAATAAGTCTAAAATGACTAAGTTTTATTAATTGATTACTACTTTCCTGGTGCTGCTTTGAACAACATATTTAAATAACTTTGGTTGATCTCGTGGGCCTAATAAAAGTTAATAGAGAACTTCTATTGCTTGTTCAATAAAGAGGCTAATCCTGATATTTTTACCAGATAAATAGAAATATATAGTAATATGCTGAGTATATTTTGGTGTACTGAAAGCAAGTGGAATGATTTAACTTTTTTTGAAATTCAATTCATTGCCAAAACAGTTTGGAACATCTCAAATCAGTGCGAATAAAGCCACTAGTTTGATTCATCTTTGCCGTTTCAGAGAGCTCTTACAATTTGTTTAATCTTAAATACATTTTCCAATCCAATCAATTTACTGTCCGTTGAAGTATCAAGTATGAATTTTAATGGTTATGCTGAATAGGAAGTACAGTGTAGCTTTCCAAATATCAATGAAGTTTTTACATAATCAATTAACTGTTCCTAAAAAAAAATTTTAACAGGTGGCTTAAAAACAAGCTATTTTTCAGAAAATAAAATCGATGGTAAAAGAAAATTTTTCATTTCTTTTAAACTTTTGATTTCTCCACCAATACAGATAAAACTAGTGTTTCCTAATTTCACAATAACTTCTTGAACTTTCATATTTAGGAATATAAATGGATATCTTTCTGTATTTGATTTGAGGTGGTGTTTATAAAACCTAATTTTACGAATGATCATTTACATACAGTTCCCGCTTTTAAAATTGTTCAATCATCAGTGATTCATACTTTATACACCAATGACTCATATTTTATGCTTAATCATTAATGATTCAGCAATTATGAAAAAACCAAAAATCATAATGGTTGCATCGAGAAACGTCGGCATACGTGTTTAAAAAATACGTGTTTAAAAAACGGCATACGTGTTTAAAAAACATCGGCATACGTGTTTAAAAAACTTCATTTCTCGTTTCAACCAAAATATAATTGAAATTGGTCATGCTATGACAACTTATTTGCTTTAGCCAATATCTCAACCAAAGGCAGATAACTTTTCTTCGATGCCGTTATTTTCAGTAGTTTTAGGGAATATTTTCTTTTCCTTTAGGTTTGAGAACTTTTTATCAGTACATATGGAAGAATTATAAATATAATCTTTATTGAAACTAACTCAAAGCAGTAAAGTTTTGGCGTAAGGTTTATTTTATTGTGATCTAACACTAAAACTTGAAAAAACTTTTGGTTATTTGCAACTCTGTAATTTTTAAAATTATTATTCTATTGCAACTGATGAATTTTTTCTTAATGACAATATTTAGCTACTTTTCTTCAAACGGTTTATAATAACATATTTCCATTTATTTTCTTTTCATGTGATTTAGCAAAATAAAGCAAGGGTTAGATATCGTTTAGGCTAAAATTCGGTTTTAGGCATTTTGCCTTTTTTGTTTTGCTTCTGTTTTTTCAATTGGTTCATTTCACAAATTTCACCTAAACCTTTGAATTGTTTTACCTCCGTTTGTGTCAATACCATAAAGGTTTGAATGCATTTTTCCACTGCTTTTGTTTTTAATTCAAAGCTATACGCAATGTTTTGTTTGTTTATCTCTTGAATTTTGAATTTTAAAGTGACCTAAGTTCACAGTTTTATACAAATATAATTCCTTACTTCAAGATAATGATGCAGTTGTTTTTTTATTATTTTGAGAGTAAATTTGACATTTGCTGGTAGGGTAGTCAAACATCCTGGCTTAAAAGCATCCTCAAAGTAATTTTAGTCACCATTACAGATTATTGAGGTAATATTCTTGAATTATGAAACTTCTCTTTTAGCATCTAATATTTAAAAAATGCGAATTTTTTCACTTCTCAGACTATAAAATTAATGATTAAAAGGAGTCTTCTATTCCAAGATAATTCTTTTAATTCCTATATAGACCTTTTTTGAAGTGCTGTAAATTATGGTTTGATTATAGATTTGTTCAGTTTACGCTGGGTTTAACGTCTTGAACTATAAGACTTACAGTTTTACCTGAAAAGCTCTTACTTTTTACTGTTTTTTATTTTATTTTTATTAGATAATTTCAACATTTATTAATACTTTTAACATCAGTTCATCATTTACTATTTTAACAGCATTATTTACAAATAATTTTAGAAATAATTATGAAAATTTGCGATCTTTTCTTAACTTCAAAATTCAACCGTTCAATGTTTGAGATTCTTTCAATATTTTTAAAATGTCTTTTAGTTGACCTAAATGTTTTTAGCAAACAGGTGTCAACCAGTTGTGTTGCTGAGTAAAATACCCTTTTACCGTAGTAAAATAAAGTCATACAATAATTGATAACAATTCTTGAGACAATGCAAACATTTTTATGTTTAGGAGCATATTAACAACTTAGAATGGTGAAAATTTACTTATAGAGATGTGCTTGAAACTGCCAGAGTTAAGAATTTGAACTGGGGATGAGTAAAGCAAGAATATAAAAAAACAGAAAGAAATTCTATTTTTAAGCACAATGTCTTAATTTCTTTTTTCAGTCAGATACCTGTTTATGTAGAAAAGTTGAAACAGAACAAATATTAGTTAAATGTTAGCAATACAATAAGTATAATAAAAATTAAATTGGCTACTAACTTTCAAAATGAATACGGAATCTTTAAAAAGAGAACCGTATTCCGTTCTAAAATTATCAAAGTTTTAAAATGTTTTGGTTTTAAATTTTAATATCACTTTTCTTGCAAATACCTAATTTCATAACCATGTGGTTTAGAAATCAAGTAGTCATGTCAAAAACAACAACGAAACATTAAAAAACTAAAAAGATTACTGGATTTCAAGCTTTCAAAAAAAAAACTAAAAGGAAAATCAAAACGAATATTTGGCTAATACTTCAGAAAAGTGGTTTACATTATATTCAAAAAATAACAAACCAATAATTGCAGTATTGTTAAATTATATAGCAATATATAAAACCACTGAACTTGTACACCAGGTTACTCAGAGAAGTTATTGTCGTTAACTGTGTTACTTGATCAACATAACTTTAACATGACAGAATAATCAAACAATTTAACTATTGAAATGAACTTTAAAACCAAACGGTTTAAACCCTTAAAAAGATACTTATAAAAGAACCTCTTTTATAACTTACTCAAATCGCCGAAAATTTTGAACCATTAAGTTTAAACAGCTGTTTATTAGTAACAAATATATGGAAAAGATCAAAAAAGAAGCAAAAGTTTGACCAGGATAGAGGCGAAGAATATGGACCAAATATTTTAGATATTCAAAAACTTTGCGTTAAAATTCATCTATTGATAAGTTAATGAGAGTTGCTGAAGATTTCGAATTTTGTATTTTTTAATTTTCTATTTTAAATATTTTTAACAATACTTTCTAATTTTTTTTTTTTTTTTTGTTTAGTGTGTCTGTAGAATTAAATTTGTAAATAAAATATATGCTTTTGTGATGCCAAATTGATAGTAGTTAAATATTTTAAAAATGATTTCAAATTTTTTACGGCGCTAAGACAAGATTACAGCTAAGATTAAAATTTTAGGATAAGGAACTTTATAATGAAATTTTTAAATTGAAAGCTCTTAATCGACGTCCAGTTCTTTTGCTTACGAATTTTTTATTTAATAAAAAACGATAAAATAGGCTATTTGAGATAAAAGCTTTTTAAAATTAAAAAAATACAACTTTACATCCGAAACACAGAAAAGAATTATTAATAAGCATTTATGAACCAAAAAGTTGCTATTAATAAAACTTTTAACTGAATATTATCTAAAAAAGCACGGAACAGAATGTTGTATGATTGAATTGCTATAGGTAGAACGAATGTATAATTTACATGCTTTGTTTATATTTAAATAACTTTTTATTCGGTTGTGTTATTTGTAAGTTCACAATCATGGCCGCCGAGAGAGGGGTTGATGAGAAAGATTCTCGGGGCCCCATGTGTTTGCAAGTAATTTTTTAAAATAATATTTAAAAGGTTTAAATAGTTTTGACTTTCAAAAGATTTAATTAACTTTTATTTTTAATTTTCAATGACCAGAGCACATTTCCTTTGGTCCTGGGTATATATTTGATCATAATGAGGGCCCCTTGAGAAAACTTCCCCGGGGCCTGAAGTTTCTCTCGGCTGCTATGTTCACAATATATACAGGGTATGTAATTTTATATAGCACCATCATTGTAACCAAATTTAAAAATTAAAGACATACCGTGCGGGGTTGATAACATGAGAATGCAAAAAGAAATATAGAAGTACAACATTCTATTTATGCAACTGAGTTGTAAAACGTCGGCATCCCTGTAGAAGCTTATCGCAATATTTAATGCATAAATTAAATGTATAGCAGCTAATTAAAAACAAAGTAATTCAAAAAACTCATTTAAAACAGATAAAAAAAAGTCTATACACACTCACTTGTATTAAAAACGGTGTAGAAATCAACACTACATTTCCATACGATTATATGCAGCAAATATATGCATGCCGTAAACATGTATAATTTTTGATGCTTAATTAAATCTAATCTTTTTGTGAAGGGTGTGGTATTTTTTTTAGCAATAATATTTTACAATTTTGTGATTATGCTGTTATCTTATAATAAAATAGAGGATAATACATAATTATTTATGCTAAATTAATCATTCAGTTTTAACGATGAATCAACTAATATATTTCAAATCGGACAGATTAACACATGTAGATTTTTTTCATTCTATTACAGTTTCTTGAAAAGTTTTTCAATTAACTGCAGTTAAAAGCTAAAAGTTGGTCAGGGTTAATTAATAAAATTGTTTTAGCTGAACACAGCTTTTATTAATTAGTATGATTAGTATTAATATATTATAAATGCAGATCTTAAATGGCTTTCTGTTTGCATGCTAAATCTATATTTACTACCTAAGTTGTCAATTAATATGGCTTCGTAACATAGATATAGCATGGGTCCTAATTTTATATGGCTTAATAACAAAGATTACAGCGGGGGTTCAAATAGTTAAACCTCGTGGTTTAATCATAAGGACCCATGCTATAACCACTAGGACATTGAGAAAATAATTGGAACTTTTGAACTAATGATTTGAACCCATATGGTAACGATTGAAATCCAAGGAATGAACCAAGAGAAGAATCAAAGAGATGAATCCAAGGAAATCCAAGGAATAAAGGTGCATGGGTAACATAGAGACCCATGGGGTAATCATGAAAATCGTGGTTACCAACATGACTAATAATAAAAGAACCATAATGTTTGAGTCAATTTATAGAACTGTAATGGATCTATGGGTTACACATTAAATTCCAATCGAATATTTCAGGATGATTTGTGATTGAGTGCAGTTTTATAAAGAATTTACATTTAAATACTATGATACCAAACTTCTAAGAATTAACGAACCAGAACACTTCTATGCGTTAAAAATATTAACTGCTATATTTATCAAAATAAGAAGTTTTAGAGTGTTAAAACAGTCTCTCTGAGGAATTTTGTAAACTAGACAGAGAATGTTTTACAAGAAAGCCGAGGATTTGTGAACCTATAGACTGCCTGTAATTATAGGTTAAAAATAAGTCGCGTTGAATTCTCTGTGTGCGTCATGACAAAAAAGAACGTAATACAATCTTAATTAAGGGTTTATCTTTCATTTAAGCATGAAAACAGAACAAATTTTACCGGTAATTACCTGTAAATTTGGTTAAATTAATTCAAAATATCATAAAAGTTTTTAATCAAATAAACGTGATAAAAATGATGCATCTATGAAAAACAGATTTATTGATTTTTGAATTATAATTGACGAGACTTAATATTCCATATCTTATGCTGAACAAATCTTTAATGCAACAAAACATTCAACAGCTACAGCAGTGGCCAAAAGTTAAAGACCACTCATTTTTTAGTTGGTTGCTTAATCTTTCAATTAAAATTAAAAAGATTCTAATTGACATATTAAATTTTTTTTTTTTAATATCTTGTTAATTAAAACATACGGATTGAAGTGGTATAATTTTTTTAATCTAATTTTAATTAAATAGCGTTTAACTTATTAAAAAACTGATGAGTACTTATAAATCTTCTTTAAATAAGTTGGACAAAATTTAACGACCACTTTCAAATCTTTAATTTGCACTTATTAAAAATAATAATCCATTATTTTTTTTTAACTGTCTTAATTGCTTACTACGTTGGCTATAAAATAAAATGTCGAAACCTGAGTTTCGATATCAAATAAACATTTATTTTTTGAATTGCAATAAGGATATAAAAATATTGCAAAAATGCGTGCAAAGATCGAAGAAAAAGACAGATACGCGGCTCTTGTATTAAAAGAAGAAGGCTATAGCATCAGACAAATAGCAGAAAAGCTCGGAAGGTCTCACTCTTGCATTATTAACATAATTCAACGATACAAAGAGACCCAGTCAATTAATGATCGTCATAGGACTGGACGCAATAAAATTTCAAATGACCGTGATGTTCGCTCGTTAGTGAGATTAATGAAAGAAAACAGACGAGCATCATCTACAGACTTGTCTACGAAATGGACACTGTCAAATGGTCTGAAAGCAAGCCCTAGAACTGTGCGAAGGGTCCTCCACAATTTAAATTATTTATGGCGTGCTGCTGCAAAAAAACCACGCTTAAATAAAAAACAAAAATTTGCCAGGAAAGAGTGGTGCAAACTACATAAAAATTGGTCAA
>QPEY01002059.1:209019-219257 GCA_014706445.1 Hydra viridissima
TCGCTGTTTGGTATTTGAACGTTCGTATTGAACGTTCAAGAACTGTAATTCGGAGTTCACAGAAGTTAGTTCACCTAACGTTCGCGGCGAACGTCACGCAAACCTAAACGAACGTTGTGGGAACGTTTTTTGAACGTTAATTGTTAGCTGGGATGCGGTTTGATAAATTTCTGTACTATTCCGGTTTTCCACAATCCGCGTTTAGAATTTGGGTCATGTATTATTACGAAATCGTTTAATGCAATTTGGTTTGTGCCATTTCCTTTTGTATATTTCTGATTTTCTCTAAGCTCATTTACGTTCTCTTCTTGCCAGCGTTTCCAATAATGAATTAGTACACTCTTAATATATGTACAACGTGTATTTAAGTTGCACTCTATTAAGTCTTCCTTAATGGCTGTAAAGTTAATTGTTCCATCATATCACATGTCATTTAGTGTTAATGGGGTGTTTCCTAGCGCTTTGTATGTAAATGTAATTGGGCGATTATTAATAACGCCTCAACTTTGGCTAATATGGTCAGAAGTTCTTCGTATGTAAGGCGGGCATTTGCTATTACTTTGCGGAGACAACGTTAGGTCAAAGCAACAAGTCTTTCGAAGACACCTCTCCACCAGGGCGCAGAGGCAGCACTAAAATGCCATGATATACTACAAGATGAGATAGAGTTTTGAGTAGCTATGGTACGTAGTAAACATAAATAATTATTAAACCTTTTGATGTTAACAAAATTTCTATCAATAGGTTTGTCGTTTGTTATTACATTTGTGAAATATTCGTCTAACATAACCGTAGGTTGATTTGCTAAATCAAACTTTGGCCTATCTTTTGGATTCTTATATTAAAATGAAGGCCCATTAAACCAAAGCTCGCAGTTATGTAAATTTGCAAGAGCTGTATCTCTTTATACGATATCTGCTGGATTGCTTTCAGAGTCAACGTAATTCCAGTTCTAAATCTCAAAAGTATTTCGAATTTTTAGTACACCTATTTGAATAAAGGGATGATAAATTTTTTTATCGTTATCAATCCAATGCAAAACAATGGTAGAATCAGTACAGCAAATAACTTCTTTAAAATTAAAAATTGGGAAAAAATTGTTTAGAACACTTGACATAGTTTCCGCTAGTAACAACGTAGCCCTTAATTCTAAACGAGGAACAGTACTTTTCTCAACTTGAGCAATTATAGATTTTGCTGTAATTAGTGAACAATGGTGCTGTTTATCAACAAAAGAGTATAACAAAAAGAGGAAACAGCCGTAAGCATTAAGACTGGGATCATTAAAACCTTGCAATGAAATGTCCTGGACTGGATTATTATAATGGTTAGTGTACCAACTTGGAATAAGGATATTTTGAGAGAAACGGAAATCGTCAACAATGGCTTGCCACACTATTAACAAGTTTCCCTCAAGCTTAGTGTCCCATCCTATTTTGTTCAAGCATAGTTCCTGAAAACAGACTTTACACCGTACTGGATTTATTAAACCGAGCGTATCAAAGATGCTAGCCATGAATCGTAATATGTCCGGTTTTGTTGGCAAGGTCTTGGTGTCAGTTAACTTTGATAAATCAAATCTTATAATGTTATTTTCTTTGTTCCAGTTAAAACCTGATACTTTGGTAGTGCTGAGAGCCTAAAAGTTTTGTTGATTAATCATATTCTCTAATTCTTTACTGTTCGATTCAAATATTCGTAGATTGACACCTGCATCTTGGAGATGGCATTTGGCTTTTTGATAAAATTCGAGTGCTGTGTTTACGTAATAAGCTCCTGTAATTGGATCATATACTTGTAATGAGCTCATTAGTTTGTGAGCAAAATTGTGATCTTTGTTAATGTATTGTTCAGCACGTGTGATAAGTGTTGCTAAAAGGAGAAATGAAGATGATGTAACTCCGAATAGTACCCAACAAAGTCTGTACGAACTAATTTCTTTCATATGAATGTTGTCCGTACTAATGTCGTTGAAATCTTTGAACCATAAAAACCGGACATAATCACAATCTAGAGAAGATAATGCTCTTTGTAGAAATGTATTTTCTATATTTGCTATCCAGACAATCTTTTGGGCACGGAAACGTGATAAGACGCCATAAAGGGATGTTGTTAATGATGGTCCTACGAACAGACATTCGTTTTATGATGGACCCTCGGCTGAACTACTTGCATCAAAAACGATTCTTATTTTGCTTGCAACTTTATCCTGTCTCAAAACTGGTCGGTGGGGTAAAGAGTGTAGCTGCCCTACATCTTTAGCGTTTTCGATTACTGGCTCAATAACACCTTGTAAAAACTTATCTTTTAAAATATCATTGTATGCTTAGAGTAGTGCCTCATCTTTACTTAGTTTCTTCTATTGGCTCTTAAATCTTTTTATATTTAAGTCATAATTATTACTAATTGGATGGTAATCTACTTAAATGGTAACCTAGCACTGTATTGCTTTTTGGTGTCAATGTATTTAATTGTGAGGCAAAACCTATGAATAACCTTTATGTAGGAATCATCGAAGTCCCCAATCACCAAAACTGACGTCATGGACTCTTTCTCTAAAGACTCTGGAGAAAAAGATGATTCTACTAACATGACATGTGCAGTGATAACACAACTATCTGATTCACTATTTTCAAATACCTTGTTAACAAAATGGAACCACTTAGTACAACATCTAGTTTAGATATTAAAGCAGTTTGATCATTATGGTTGCCTCTAAAGATTGTATTTGCGACAAATGACCAATAAAAGTCAGCTCCGACCAGAACATCTACTTTCATACTTCAATTTCTCAAATTACTGTCTGCTAACTGAAGATTATGTTAGTGTCTATACTTTTCACTTGCAAGATTTATATATTTTCCGTTAAGAGGAGAACATATGTCTTTTAGATAGCAAACTATTTGTTTAATTCGTAACTCGACTTTTTCTAAAATTTCTATTGTATTATTGTTACCAAATATTTTTATACATAGTTCCTTCGTAACTAATGTTTTGACTTTTAAACTTGAATATTACTGGGGTGATATATATTACTTAACTGGGAACTATCGTCAAAAAGTATTCTGCAATAATGTAAGTTGCTATCATTTTCCAAGACTGGAGTTGATGCAGTTTGCAACTAAACAGATTGTTGACCTTCAAATGTAGCTTCTGCAACTGAAGTAAATTGTCTTTCAGATTGATTATGATGAGATTGATTTTGCAGGTCAGAATTCTGTGTATAGATACACAAAGCAATATGATGATGACGTCCACATTTAAAGATTTTTTTTTGAGATAAACACTGTTTACTTATGTGTCCGCTTCCTAAGCATTTGAAGCAAAGTTTTTTTACCAGTGATGATTTTCTTTCTTGATTGAATATTTGTAACTGATCGACAGGATAGTGATTTATGTGGCTGGTCACAAAACAAGCATTTACAGCTATTCACGAAAGTTTAAACGATTAGAGAATTTTAAGATCTAATCTTCGGTTTTTCTTGAATAAAAATCTAACGAAAAAAGGTTTTAAAATAATTTTTTTTCAATTTTGTATATAGGTTATTTGTTAATAAAATAAAAAAAAGTAGGTATCGACTCATCACTGTTTACTCAAAAATTTCATTAAAAGGTAGGTGATACAAATTAAGAGGTGTCACAAAAGTTTAAACAATTTTATTTAGGATCAATTATTTGCTAATTAATTGATAAATCCGATGCGAAAATTTTTTTACTTTTAAATAAAGTCAAGTTAAATCGTTTACAATCAAAAAATTTATCGCAACATCATCAGGCAGCTTTTACCTCATTAAAAATCAACATGAAATATTATAAATTTCAAATTAATTTCAATTTTGTGCAAATGGGTTGAAAAACAGTTTCTAGTGAGATCAAGTGGCAAGTTATTGGTATGGTGAGGAAAAAAATCACACAAACGTTCAAAAAGTCAAAATACTTCACGTTTCTGAATCTTGCGTTCAAAAAACTATCAAAATCTGGGAACTTACCAAGGACGTCTCCGACATGCCGCGTACTGGGAGACCATTCAAACTCAGCAACCGTGACAAAAATGGTATATTCAGAATGAGCAGAGAAAACCCCAGACTTAGCTACAAAAAGCTAGCACAAATCTTCAACGAGTCAAAAAATAATCCAAAAGTTAGCAGAGAGCTCGTGAGATGAACTTTGTTGGACAAAGGTATTGGACCGTAAACAGCTGCTAGAAAACCCATTCTTTCAATCACGGATAAATGTTAACGACGAGTGTGGTCCAAATAAAGGCTGGACTGGTCTGTAGAACATTGGGCAAAAGNGGCAAATGGGGATGTTTTTCTCACAAAGTTATAGGCTTCTGTGAGCTGTACGAAGGCCGAATTAATCAATACAACTACAAGAACGCATTGGAAACGTGTTTAGTTCAATTAATCAGACACTTGTAGGGCAGAAGCAAGCAATTCATGTTTCAACAAGACGGGGCTTCAGCTCACACAGCCACTCAACCAAAGAATTTTTTTTTGAAAAAAAAGTTCAATGTGATGCCCTGGTGCCCTAGATCACCAGATCTCAACCCAATTAAAAATATTTGGTCTTGGATCGACAATCAACTGACATACGATGAAGTTCAATCAACTCAGCATTTGAAACCACTTTTGAATGAGTACTGGCTGAAGGAAATTAGTTGAATCAATGCATAAACGAGTTCATCTTTGCTATAAAAACGAAGGAGGACACTTTAAATACTAATTTTGCTTTCTTTTTTTCATTTTTCGTTCGAATGTTGCAATTCGTTTAAACTTTTGTGCTTCTTATTTTTCCTATTTGATTTTTTTGTAATTGTTTTTTTCTAACTAAATATTAAAACTTTTATAATATGTTCATATTTATTTTAAAGCTAATTAATTTTTCTTTATTAAATAAAAAAAGTTGATTCGATATTATTTTACAGTTTTTTTATTAAACAATAACCAAACATACTTGATAAAAAATATGCAATCGTTTAAACTTTTGTGAATAGCTGTATTTAGTTTTTAGAAATCTCTTGGATTGTTCTTTTCAAAATAGGAAGCTTGACCTGATTTATTTGGATATGAATTGTACCAATCTGATATCCTGTTTAATGAATTAGATGAATGAATTCGATTTAATTCTCTGTTATTTATACTAGTGTGATATGTTTTTGCAGTTATAAACCTGTCTGAATTATCAATTGTGTTAGTTAATGCTTGTTTTCGCTTACGTAACTCAGTCTTTAGAAGATCAACAACGTCTTTACAATCCTAGGTGTCATTGTTATTAAATTTACGGTTGACCATTAATGTTACTTCTTCTGGTATCTTTTCTAAAATTACTGGGATAAGGAGAGGTCCGTACATATCGTAACTAATACCCACGTTCTCGAGACTTTTTTACTTGTATTTCTAAGCTCTCAAAAAATTGTCTTTACTTCTCTATTTTACAAATAATATGGATTCTCTATTTTGATAGGAGTTTACGCATATGTGATTACATATGAGCTTGCTTACTGTCATTGCTTCGTTTAAGTATTTCTAATGCAGTCTTGTAATTTTTACTTGTTAAGGCAAGTCCAGTTGTAGAGGCTTGGGCCGGTCCCTGAAGTGAATTGAGTAAGTAAGTCATTTTTTGGATGTCAGATAAATCATCATTAAGATCAATTGCGCAATTAAAATCGTCTATAAATGTTACACAGCTTTCTGGTCTACAATGAAATGTTTTAATATAGGAAGTTAAGAATAGTTTTAATATAGGAAGTTTGATTGTTTTTTTTTTAGCCTGTTGAACATAAAGAATCGATCTTGGAATCGTGTTTTTTTAAATAGTTGTTAATAACTGAAAGTTCATTCTTACATAAGAGTGTAAATTCTGTAGATGATTCTGCGTCGTGCTGTAGTTCATCATCATCAATAACGAAGGATGTTTCTTCATCCAATTGAATAACCTTAATGAATTTCTCATTAATAGTGTCACGAATATCGCTTAAAATTTGGTATTGGTCTTCCTCATTGTTAGATATAACTTCGGTTGATTTCTCCATACGATTTTATTAGTAATTTTATATTAACAGTTTTATATCTATGCTTTGATTGCAAGTATAAATTAACAAACTTAATTTTTAATTCGATAATCATTATAATCTGGCATCTGAACTGACTGGAGTGTAATACGAGTTTGATAATTAATCACGAGCGAATGCAAATCGAAATGGCCGTATAAAATAAAACTGAGTAATTAAAATTATGTGATGGCAAATCAAATGACTTATAATTGTTATTTAATTACGAAAGAATGTCGCCTTAACGCTTTAACGAAAAGATATGTAAAGTAAATCTTTCCTTTTCTTTTGTCGCTATAAAATAAATCGCTGTAAAATAACTCAAAGCTAGCTTTTAATTAAAGTAACGCTAGATATAGTTAAAAGATCAAAGCTTATGCATTTTTGGAATGTATATTGCATTTTGCATAAGTACAGATTTGCAACCTTTTACAACATATGGCGAGTTAGTTTCTCCCTGATTAAAAAAATAAATTAATTAATTGGTTGATATGCTTTTCTCTTTTTTTTTCCTGTGATACCACCCACCAATTTCAACAACATGTCAGCTTTGTTCCTTAAAAACTATAATTTAAAAATGTAAGAAAAAATTTGTGAGTAAGAGCTAAGAACCTTCACGCAGTCATGACTTCATGCAACATTAGTAAGATATTTAATATATCTAGTAAGGTTTAAAACTTCCAAAATCGCTTGATTATCCAGAATAAACATAGTAGCCCAAATATTGTGTTGTTTCCTTCGAACAAGCACAAAATGCAACCTTTGATTCTATAATAAAGTGTCAGAAAGGGTGTTAACAATGCCCAAAGAACGCTGTTCAGTTCCTGTCGTTCTCTGAGTGTAAGTCAGCTTTAGCAATAAAAAAATGTTTTTAATGCAGGATGGTGCATCCTATTAAACAGCAAACCGTCTCAGAATTAAAACTCTTTTCCAGCCAAAAGAAGAGGAATTGCCTAGCTCTTCTGGCTCGAACACATTAAACATCTAAATTTAGGCTCAAGATAAGACTGGAGCTGACATCACAAAAAGCCCAAACTTCAGTGAAATCTAGCGCATAGTTGATTAGACCTAAAACAATAAGCTGACTACAACTAGCACACTAGAAAGAAGATTTGGTCATATCTGGATATTGTAATTAAAGCTCAAGAAGCAATAAATGCTAAATGAGGAATAGTATACCTGTTAACATAAATGCCATAAAAAAATATTTTGTACATGTTTAATAAGCGTTCTGTTATTTGTTTTTAACATTGTTTGATTTATTAATGGGTAAATTAGAGTACTGCATGTAATAAAGATGAGTTAAAGTTTTAAAAAAGCAACATACCGCTGCGAGAGGTTAGTGCTAGTTCTTCTTCGAACTGCGATACCTACATCAAAACTTTTTTGGGATGTTGAAAAGGAAGGTGAAAAGGAATAACTTCCGTTTCTTTTATGAAACAATTTATATTTTTTCAATGAAGCTATTTATCTTCATTTAGATATTAAGAGCTTCACCACAATTATGAGATGTAACTTACAACACTTATTATGTCATTAGTTCATAAAATATACTTAAAAGCTACTAAATTTTGAACGAGATTTTAAAAACAAATTAAATGTTTAGTTGTTTGCAATAGTAGTAGAAAAATACAGGTTCTGGCTTACCTCATTTTTTTACCATGTACACAAGCTTTTACATTATGGTTATGACAAATAGACATTTTTTGCATATAGTAGAAATTAATAAACCTTTTCTTACTGATTGAGAATGTCATATTAATTTTTTTTCAATTCAAGAAAATGCAAAATCAGAATATTCATCACCTATATGATAATGAATGTTCTGAATCTTTTATACATCTAACAGTGCTGAATCATCACATCCAAAATGTATTTATGACAGTAAGCTCAACGTTTAATATTTATCTGCTTTGCATTTCTGGTGTAGCTCATCCATTAGTTGCATCGTTCGTTTAGCACAAATATTCTTAGGTGGTGTATTTACGATTGAACTGTTAGAATTCCAGTAAGTTTCAAAGTATTTTTTTGTCTTCACGCACTTTAAATCTAAAGTTTAATGCACCCACATCTAATAAATCTCTACATCACACTTTTAGTTGAAAAATTAGGGTTCTTGGTATGTCATTTATATACTTTTATACTTTATTGCAGAAACCAAGGTAATATGAGCTATTTCTAATTAAAGCTGTGTTCTATGCAAGAAAAAATGAAAATGTATCGAAAAATGTTAGTGCACAATGTTACTAAACTTACAAGATGATATAAATGCAACTGCAACGAAATAAATTTTTCTAACTAGCAACAACTCAAGGGTAAATTGATAATGATTATTAAGTAAATTATGTCATTTGGATAAAATATAACAAAAATATTCACATATATTGATAGTTATATCCATCAAGATTAATGGATTATTTCACTTCAGTTGATGTTTTGGCCTGAAAGGTATATACAAGTTGGTTTTCTAAAATAATTTTTGAATAAGCTGTGGTAAGTATTTTTTTATTGATTAATTTTTTACATTTTAACATGTTTATGTCTGCTTGAGTTCGGTAAATTTTTAAATCATAATTTGAAAGAAAAAATTAATTTTCTCTATAATCAAAGTTAGTTTTTTATTTCAGATACTGTTTTTACTAGGGACATAAATAATTTAGGTTTATTTATTTAGAAAATGTTTTTATATCCAGAACAGGAGAAAAAAAGGGGTTTTAAAGTAAACCATCCAAATTGCTTGATTCGGTGAATATTCTAAAGTAATTTCAATTATCTTAGTTACTTCAACAGATTGGTTGATATCATGTAGATCAAGATTGTTAAAAGTTTTACTATAACATAAAAATAACATAAGGCAGGATTACCATCCATCTGTTGAATGGTGATTTCCAATGAATAAAGCGATTGACAAGCATGTGTAAATGGACCGGTCGTTTTATCGGACTTGCTATGTTATCAAGATTATACAGTAACTTGAACAAGAAACTGAATTAATAATTTTTTTTTTCCGATTATCATATTTTTAATAATAAACATTACTTGATTCTAATTATTACATTTTTAATAATTATTATTACTTCAAAAAACACATAGACTGAGAACTTGTTGTCGAAATGCATTTGACTGGTGCGTTGAAAAAAAAGACGAGCTTGATAATAATTGATGGTACTTTCAATTATGTTAAAGCTGGGGCAATTGTATATAAAAGTGAATTATTAACCGCTAAGCTTTGAACTTTTTTCTCAATGTTTATTTTCAATAATGTCTCCTTATAGATTATATTTGGTCTACCTCTCAGAAGCATCTAATAATGACTTTATGAAAGAACACTTCACAGCTCAATCATTAGCATGAAAGAACACTTCACAGCTCAATCATTAGCCGAAAGCTTTTATTTTTAATTGGATAAAGCAGCATTTCACGGTTATTAATACAATGAATGCCACGCGAATTTTTATGACGCCTTACATAATGTCATAATAAAATTTAATTCAAAAGAATTCAGCATATAAAAAAGAACAATTTTTTTTTATGAAAAAGTTATTTGGTATTTAAGAAAGATTTTTGCTTGATTCACTAATAAACAATTCATTAGAAATATAAGTATTCACGGAGTAACCTCTTTTTTAATGGAATAATCCTTTCTATTATCCAAAGTAGATGGAATAAACCAGTAGGCGAAAGCAAAACTTAGTAAACAGCAGAGGGATAATACAAAAAATACGAAGTATTGGTTGAATGGAAATCTAACTCCATGACGTTCAATGTTCGATAATGACCATGAGTAAGCAATCCCGAAGCTTGAAAGTCCTATCACCCTAAAAAAAAAGTCCAAATATTTAAAAGTTATAAAAAATATAGCTATCTTTAGTATTTGTTTCCTAAGCATATCTTGTATAGTTTGGGTGGAATACCTTCCATCTTTAAAAAAAAAATTGTATAAGTCACTAACCAGCCTATTTTTGCTATAAATCTACTTTATTCCTCATAATATTTAGTCAGACAAAGATTATTTCATTATTTTAACTATTTTACAATTTTTACAAAATATTTTTTATACACATACTTTTACATGTTTCATTAACAATAATTATTTTCATCTAATTCATGTGAGATGTGTGGGTATTTATTGTTAATAACACTTATATAAATATATATATATATATATATATATATATATATATAT
>QPEY01002059.1:246086-259052 GCA_014706445.1 Hydra viridissima
GGGTAAATATTCAGTAAAATACCAAATCGATATTATAAATGAACTTGCTTTAAACGTAAAAACGATATTTGATTTTCAGAAAGTCAATATATTTAAATTTATAATTATTACAAATTTACACTTAATAAAGCAATATAGGAAATTGTTATTAAAATATAAATGTTTCAGCACTTTAAAATTAAGTCTTTTTTGTCTAAGGTAAAGCGACAAGTCACTGGCTCCTCTCGATAGATGCGTTTCATCTTGGTAACCTAACACGGTATGTTGTAGACGATAATTCGTCTGACTATTTTTTCCCATGAACTTTGGGAAGTCACACGAGAAAACTTTGGTTTTTGCGCTAATCAATGATATATTAAGAATAACTAGATGTCTAACTGCCGTAAATCGATATAAGAAAAAGTGAAGCAAAAATCGGCCATTATGGGGGGCAAAATTTTTACGCTATTTATCAAAACAAAACAAATACGAAGCTTATGATTTGTTAAATTTGCCCCCCATAATGGTCAATTTTTGCTTCAAAAAATACGCGGAAGTTAGACATCTAGTTATTTTTAATATATCATTGGCGCTAATGCAATTTTTCATCTACCGGAACAAATATGTACCTGCGGCTTTTCTTTGATCTTAATGAAATACCGTAAAGTTTCGGGCGGTTTATAACTGTTTGCGTCAAAATTTAGTTAATTAAATTATCAGTGCTATTCAGAAGCAGTATAACAAAAGAAAAAGATAACTTAAAGTATGCTTTTAAAAAAGTTTGTGATTTATTTTTTGTTAAATTTTTCAAGGATTACGAAAAAGAAGCTTTAAAAGCTCTCAGCAATGGCATATTACCCCCGTCCTTAAACTTGCAAAACGTAATTATATTTCGCCATTATTCATTTTTTTAATTAACCAAAGTTTTCTCGTCTGACTTCCCAAAGTTCACGGGAAAAAAAAGTCAGACGAACTATCGTCTAGGTATGTTGCAAAAAGTACAATATATGGCTACATTGTTCCGCATACTCCATGTTCATTAAAAAATAAAGTTTAATTAATATGTCCACAGCATAAGATATATATCTGTTGACAGGAATAGCTCGACACTCTGTAACAATATATAATTGTTCGACAATGCAATGAGACCCAAAGCTATGACTAAAGGATGATTCTGAGTTAGACTTTGAATCACAACTTCCATCGAAGTTGATGCCTATTTAAAGGCAGTAAGGAAATTAAAATAAGTAATTTAAAAAATGTAATTTTAATACATAATAAATATAAATATCAGCACATACAGCTTAGAACTAATACTATATTTACTATATTTAATAACTGAAAATAGATTAGGATTCTGTTAACTCGAACCCTGGATAAGTCGGACAGATTTTCAATTCCCCTTGAATTTTCTCTATTTTGACATCTATACACGTGTGTAATAATTATATATATATATATATATATATATATATATATATATATATATATATATATATATATATATATATATATATATATATATATATATATATATATATATATATATAAGTTTTACACCCATTTTTCCGTACAAGTGTGGTTTGGATGGTTCTTCATATAAAAGCCATTATGAAAGAGTTGAAGCAATGTTTTACAATCGGATGCCCTTCCTGACGTTAACATGAAGCAGGTTGTACTGGAATATATGTTACCAGTAGCCTGCTAATGGTAACCTTACTTAACATAAGAATAACCTTACTTGACATAAGGATAACCTGACCTGACGGTATCAGTAAGTCCCTTTTTGATATTATTCTTTTTTGAGCAATTTCATATATCATATATCATACATACATCCATATAATCATACATCCAGATATATCATGATATATCATAATACGACATATATTATTATATATGCTATGATATGCTATAATAAAGTACATTATATATACTATGATATTTTATATCATAACATGATATAAAACATCATAGTATATATAATGTACTTTATCATAGTATATAGCAATAATATATTATAATAAAGTATATTGTAATATTTTATATTATACTATATCATACTATGACATAGATTATCATAGTATATATAATATACTATATCATAGTATATCATAGTATATATAACATACTATATCATATTATAATACATCATAATATGATGACTATATTATGGTGTTTATCATATAGACTATATTATAGTGTATATCATAATTTTATGATATATAGTATATTATGTTATTAATATGATATACTATATCATATACATATATCTTGACTTCATTATATCTATACACTCATACATATACAGTAGTGTGCAAAAGTTTAGAAACGCCTACTTTTTTTTAGTTTTTAACGCATAACTTTTCACAAAGTTTCTCAAATAACCTGAAATTTTTACCGAATGTGCTCTATATTATAACAATTCCAAATCCATTTCATAAAATTTTTAAAACTCACCGGTCAATTAATTTTTATTGCTTTTTTGAAAAGGCTTCCGTGCAAATGTTTAGAAACAGTGTAATAAACCGCAATTATATCAGGTTTTTGTAAACAAAAGCATTATAAATAGTCAAATTTTTTCTGAAATTTATTATTTGAATTAACTTGAGATATTTCAAAAGCAATGAAGTGTAACTAATTGAGAAATTATTTGTGAACTTTTATAATTCAATTTCGTAGTGATATTTTAAAAGCATAGGAAAGGCTAAGGAAGTTTCAGATGAAACAAAGAAATTAATTATAAAAGCTGTGGGGAAAAAATGACTTACAAAAGGATTTCTGAACTTTACAATGTTTCTAACCAGGAAAATGTCACATTATGAAAAGGTTTCGTCAGCGCAAAACTATTGAAAACATGCCTTGCTCTGGAAGACCTAAAGTTACAACTGAAAAGGCTGATAGATTATTAGTAAGGTTTTGCAAGAATAATCCTCGCATGACTGCTGTCGAACTTAATTCAACTATGCATCAGTTTCATGGCACAAACTGTAGCGTTGATACAAATAAACGTCGATTACGACAAAATAATCTGTATGGTCGCCGTCCAGTTGAGAAACCTCTTACATCTGCGAGAAATTTAAGAACGAGAATAAAATTTGCGAGAGATCATCTCAGTTAGACAGTTAATGATTGGTCAAAAGTCCTTTTCTCCGATGAATCAAAGTTTATGCTATTCAGTAGTGACGGAATTAGATATGTCAGACGTCCAATAGGAGACAGATTCAATCCAAAATATCAGTTACCTACTGTTAAACATGGAGGAGGAAATGTTATGGTTTGGGGGTGTTTTAGTCGTGACAACCTGGGTCCCATTCATCGCATAGAAGGTATTATGGACCAGAGAGTTTATTTAGACATAATGAAGAACATTATGCTGCCCCATGCAAAGGACAAAATGAATCGCAATTGGATCTTTCAACAAAATAATGATCCAAAGCATTGTGCCAGATCTGTTAAGGAATATTTTCAATCAAAAAAATTCAACGTTCTTGAATGGCCTTCACAGATCTCAATCCCATTGAGCATCTTTGGGAGTACATTGACAGGCAATTAGTTGGTAGAAAACCAACCAACAAAGACAATTTATTTGGTTTGATTAAGGAATGTTGGTATAATATTCCTCAGGATGTTCTCATTAATTTAGCTGATTTGATGCCTCGTTGCTATGATGCTGTTTTAAAGGCAAATGGATATGCCACCAAATACTAACTTTTTTATTGAAACTATTTTATTAAATGATTGTAAATTTTGAAAGTTTTAGTAAATATTTCAGCTTTATAGAAATAAATAATAATCCAAATTCAGCTGTTTCTAAACTTTTGCATGGAAGCCTGTTCAAAAAAACAATAAAAATTAATTGACCGGTGAGTTTTAAAAATTTTGTGAAATGGATTTGGAATTGTTATAATATAGAGCACATTCGGTAAAAATTTCAGGTTATTTGAGAAACTTTGTGAAAAGTTATGCGTTAAAAACTGAAAAAAAGTAGGTGTTTATAAACTTTTGCACGCTACTGAATGAATATAATTCAAATACGTACACTGTCTTGTACACATGAGATGTGTATATTAGGGTGGTCCAGATTTGTGTGGTAAAAATTCAAAATATGTCTACATTCTCGCCACAAGCCTAATTTTGTTCGACTATGCTTAAAGAAGAACCATACAAAAAATTGGACCAATCTAAACAGTTTTAGAGGTCGCTATTTTTTCATCATTTTTTTAACAATACTCAATTTTTAAGAATTTATACAAATTTTTGTGTAATTTTTGCATAATTGAAGATCTATCTCAACACTGGTAAATAAATTGATCAGATGATCTATATTCATTAGATACTTTGCAAGCATTCATATTTACCTGATTTAAATTTTTAGTTTCTTTAATTTTTAAACTTGATATTAAATAATAGTGAAAACTTAATTTATTTGATTTTTTATTATAGTGTTCAAAAAGTCAAAATTTATAGCAACCCCTAAATATTATCAGATTTGCTTCAAATTTGGCTACAGTATTGCAAATATTAACAGGAACAAAGGCAGCCTTGTGGAGAAATGAACTTCAATAGTTTATAATTTTGGACCACCCTAGTGTATATACATTGTGTATATATACATGTGTATATTTACGTATGTATATATTACATTTACATACATATATGTGTGTATATTATTTGCGAACGTACGTAAGAGAGATGTCTTTATTATATATACAACTATTTTACGTACGTTGGCAAAAAGTATATACATTTATATGTATGTAAATGTAATATATATATGTAAATATACATATATAAATATGTAAATATACTATATACACATCTCTTTTACGTACGTTCGCAAAAAATATGAAAAGATAGCTTACTTTTAAGCTTTTCTGTAGCATCTATAGATATTCCTTTTTATAATAAATATTCTGCCAACTTTGACTCTGACAACTTTATTTATACTCATTTTTAATAAAAAAAAGTTTAAAATAAGAGAAAGCAAGCACATGCGACCTCTAAAAGATTTAATAGCGATTGCTGTTGGCCCGGAAAAATAATTTCATATTTTCAGGCGATTTACTTGATGTTTCCGGTAAAACACCTGAACGTTCCAGAAGAAAAGCTCACGCAACATCTTTTGCCTGAACATTTGAGGAGTTATACACTAAGTGTTCAGCTAGTTTGATAAAATACCTGAACCGACACGGTAAATTTCCTGAATGTTCAGGTAAATTTGTCGACCTGAACCATTCCGGACAGAGTTTGCCTGAACTTTTTTAAGAGTGTAATATTAGATGATAGAACAGTTTACAAAGATATTTCATAGATACTGTGTGTTTAATAGTTTTTTTAAGAACGAAACTTCTAATTAGCGTTTTTTTTTTTATTGTTATTTAAGTAATAAATGGGTAAAATTCCATTACTGGAACGTAAAAAAATTATCGTGCTTCATGAAGAAGGTTATTCTCAACGACAAATTGTCCAAAAAACAATATTCAAGGACAGCCATTAAAGAAATTTTAAAAAAATTTAAAAACACGGGATCTCTTGAGGATAAAATTCGAAGTGGAAGACCTCCAAAGCTTACAAAATATGACATGAAGTATTTTAAAAATGTGTCTCTGCGATATTGGAAAAAAAACTCCAGTGAACTAGCCCAAGATATTCAGACTGCGACTGGAACAAATGTTTCCTCATCTTGCATTCGACGATATTTTCTAAAAGCTGGGTTAAGAGGGTGTGTTGCAGTTCGAAAGCCTTTACTACGTCGTGGCAATAAAGAAAAAAGACTTAAATATGCAAAACAGTATAATAATTGAAGGCAAGGAATGTTAAACCGTGTACTATATACACAGATGAATCAAAATTTGAATTGTTCGGTAGCAGAAGACGACAGTATTTAAGAGACTTACCACCCTGATTGTCTACATCCAACAATCAAGCATGGGGGAGGTTCTGTTTTAGTTTGGGGTTGTATTTTATCATCTGGAGTAGGTGATTTAATCAGAATTGATGGCAAACTGACAGGAGAACAGTATAAAGAAATTTTAAGGCATCATGCATTACAATCTGGAATGAGACTAATTGGTAATAAATTCATTCTACAGCAAGACAATGATCCCAAACATTGTTCCCGAGTGGCCAAAAAATATTTACAGGACATGTGTGAGGAGGGAGTTCTCGAAGTAATGAACTGGCCTCCTCAATTTCCAGATTTGAACCTTATTGAATATGTTTGGGATTATTTGGATAAAAAAAAGGCTGAATATTGAAAAGAGAGTGGGCCAATATTCCACAAAAGTTCATTACAAATTTATATGAATCAATTCCCAGGAGATTTGCTTGTGTGATCAATGCAAAAGGCGGACTTACGAAGTATCAATTGTTCTTTCTTTTGTATCATATTTTATCTATTTCTAGATATTTTTGTTTATAACATATGTTTATGAAACTGATTGTTTTTTTACTTCATAAGCCCTTTATTTATTTACGATAAAATCAAAAATAATTATAAACTTATGGTGGGCTAAAGCTTATTCATAGTAGTGTATATATATATATATATATATATATATATATATATATATATATATATATAGAAAGTGAAATATGGTTAGAAACAATATAAGAAAAACTGATTGTGGCAATTTTTTGGAGCTGAGCATGTTATTGGCAATCGACTCCGTAAAATTAAAGGAAATGTAACTGGGAAAAGCAGCTTTGACATTTAGTGTAAATAAAGATGCTTTACATGGAAGGATTGAAAAAAAGTTGAAAAATTTAGAATCTTATAATATTCATAAAAGATCACTTGGTTCATTTAAAAAATTATCGCTAGATGATACTGAAATTCAATTAGTTAGCTACATTAAAGAAACGGATTCAGTTTATTATGGATTCTCGATAAGTGACATTCAAAAAATTGTCTTCCAGTATGTAGAAAAGTATAACATAGTTCATCCATTTAATAAATATGATGGTGTTACAGGAAGATATTTTATAAGTGGATTTTTGAAGAGACATCAAGACCTTTTAATAAGAAAGCCTCAGGGGTTGTCTTTAAATTGTATTTATGGTTTAAACCGCAGTGCTGTGAACATTTATTTCAAGAATACAGAAATTGTTATAAAAAGATACAAGTTTGCTCCCACTGGGACAATTGGAGGGTGCTCTAAAAATGGATGGATTACAACTGATCTGTTCACGGAGTATGTAAAACACTTTACTAAGTACACTAGAGCTTCTATAGAAAATAAAATTCTTTTATATTTAGATGGGCACTAAACTCATGCAAAAAGCATTAACTTGTTGGTTTTTACAAAGAAAAATGGAATAGTTATTATAACCTTACCACCTCATACTTCTCATAAGTTGCAGCCACTTGATCAAAGCTTTTTTAAACCGTTAAAAACTTTTTATAATGTAGAATGTGGATCATGGTTGCGTGAGCATTCTGGAAGAAAAATAACGACTAATCAACTTGGAGGTATATTCTCCAAAGCCTATAATAAGGCTGCCTCTGTAGAAATTGTCTGTTTTGTTTTTCGTACATCTGGAATTAGTCTTTTTTGTCCGGATATAATTCCAGACACTGAGTTTAATGATGACAAAAGATCTAATGTTATCTTACATAAACCTGACAAAATCGAATCACAAATTAATTTGAGCACCTTATTACAATTGCCCTCAGGATCATCAGAAAGTATTGATTTTAATATAACACCATGCTTTTCTAATATTGTACCAATTCCAAAGATCATTTTACCACCAAAAAAGGGAGGAGAATCACAGATAATAACAACAACATCACATTACAGGAAATCACTATTTTAATCCTTTGAAAAATCAAAAAAGTTAAAAGAACGCAAAATAGAAAATAAAAGTGCATTAGAAAAGGGTAAAGAAAATGTTAAAAGTTTAAGTGTTGAAGACTAGGAATGTTATGTTTGTAATGGTTTATGGAGTAAGGCTGCAAAAGGAGAGAAGTGGAGTCAATCTTCAATATGCACAACCTGGGTTCATTCGGACTGTTGTTCGTTTCAAAATACTGGTCAAGCAATATGTAATTTATGTGACTAGTGACAGTTTGAGTATAGCTGTAATATATTATAAAATGTATTTCTTGCTAATCCTCTTGAAGATACGTTTTGTTTATCTTTATTTATTTAAATTACTAAAAATAAAAATCTGTCTCACTTTGCCCCGCTATGCGGGGCAAAATGAGACAGGATAGGTGCTGTCAATAAATGATCTCTTGTGACCGAACCACTGCAGTTTTGCAACTCATATTTTGTAAGCTTCAAGTAAGATGGTAGAAGATTTGAAAAATATCAAGTTATTTTTTCAAAAGTTATTATTTCAAAAGTATTAGATAAATTAGTGCTTAAGTGTCTGATTTTGCTCCTCGTTACCCTAACTGCAAAACAATTCAAGTGATAAAACATGTCAAACCTTTTTTGCTCCAAACCAGAACAACATCTAAAAATAATTAAACTTAAATAAAATTATAAATCTAATAAAAATAAAGTGAACAAATCAAAATATAAGATTAGAATGTCACTCTGAAAGTTCCCTTCATCCGGGGTAGTCTAAAAAGGAGAGCTGGCTCATCCCCTTTTTGACCATATGTCAACCAAAAAAACCCATCCACAAAAATATTTTTTTGATTGGTAGAAAGTTCAGCAGTCGAATTTTTACACATATGCAAAAGGAAATTGGTAAAATAATCGAATATGTGACCAATCATAATATCATGGATACAATTGAACCATTTATTGTGATAGCTACAGAACTACCAACTTTTTTTATTTTAACCATGTAAGCAACTATAAACAAGTGGATAAAACTTAATCAATTATTACCACTGAGAGTGTCACGACGCAGAGCTTTGTAATTGCGACAGATTTATTAAACTTATTTATTAAGATTGCATTTCTTAACGATGGTCATTAACCAACAATCAACAAGTGATTAACTTTTAAGAATTGCCATTTGAAAAAAATATTTTTTAAATGACTTTTGATGTAGTTGAAAAATGGAATAGAAATATTTAAGATGTAAAAAAAATAAGCCAGTAGAGCAATTCATGTTACATGAGAAGGAATTGAGGACTTGTATTCCTAAAAGGACTTATCAAGTATCGACAAAGTTTTGGCTTCGTGAACATAACAAATTAAGATGGACATGTGTAGAATGTGGTGAAGCCACTAAATGTGAAAATGGTAAAGTAAGGTGGAATTGCTTTAAGCTCGCTCCAAACTACTTTAATAGAAGTATTAAATCTGAACAATATTTGTGATATATTAATTACATTGAATCAGGGGTGGGCTGGAGCCGGCTCGGTCCGGCTTGCGCGAACCGGTTGTTAAAATTTTTGAAACTCGGCGAGCCGCTTGTTAAAATAACCCTAAAACCAAAAATAAGCCATTTTAATAGTATGTTTATGCAAAATAAATATTTAATATATATTTTAGCAATTTCAATAAATAATTTGTTTACTTATTTTGTGCAATAAATGTTTTGTTTTATTATATATTTTATACTGTACAAAAATTAATGAAGGCAATGTACACATTTACCTTTTTCTTTAAATAATAGCGAGCCGGTTGTTCGAAATTTGGCAGCCCACCCCTGCATTGAATAGTATATCATTACTATTTTATGTTTTTCATTTCGCATCATTGCGTTTAAAGCTTAAATAATGCCCTCATATATTCTGGAAATCCATCAGATAAAAACATAAAAGATCAACTATTATGCAAGAATGCTACAGTCGAATGATCACGAAAAGAGTTTATGCAAAACCCATTTCAGATAATTTTCCTTAAAATGTTACCAATATCTTATACTTATGTATCTGGTTCTTTAATAAATAAATACTTTGTAAATATAAACTTTAAATTTATATTAAAACTCTTTATGCTGTAGATCCTTCAGATTAATGGAGGGAGGTCTTGTCCATTTTGATACGGTTTTTGCATTAAAGAAATATAAAATCAATATATTCATTCAAGTATGATAAAGTTTTGTTTCAGAATAAACTTGTTATTTTTATTATCACAGCACCATGATGTAGAGCGTTAGATCCGAAGGAGCCAGGGAACGAAGCTCTAAATGATAACTGGATCACAGTTAATTAAATATCTAGCTCAAAAGATTCAATCATATGTCTTTATAAAGTTCATCTGAATAAATGAACCCTTTAAAGTGCAAATAGATATACATCATCATCATTAATCCTTTAAAGTGCAAATAGTTGCACATTATCATCTAACGGTGCTACACCTGTCGGATCTAAGTCACCAAGTATTGAGTATTATTTGAAGCTGATCGTGCAGTAAAACTCCACAATTGCTCTAAAACAAATTTAACCTAACTTTAATTACTATGATCAAACAATTCACTTTTGGTGACAAAACCATTCTCAGTGAAGCTTTTTAATCCATATAATATAAATATATTAACTCTAAGGCCAATAAGATTTATATCAAATAGGTTCGATATTTTTCGTGTATTAGTATCATGTTTCGTCTGTACTTAATCCTCTACCCGTCTTATTTAGACATTAAGCATAATTTGTCAAGTATTCATATGCATAAGTTTCATTAACATAGATTTTTTTTGCTGCATCTTGAACATCAAAAGGATATGCTTAACTTGTTATCCAATCAATTCCAATAAATGAAACACCACTCATAGTAACTCCCCTCATTTTTAAAAACATATTATTATCAACATATATTTTAGTAGCAGTATCTTGTGCACTGGTCGGATCTGTTACACTCGTTATTTTGTAAGAAGACATATTTTATACACCGCTCATTGCATTACCAGCCTTTTTCACAATGTTTCCATCAATATAGTTTTTATTGGTTGCGCCATCAACATCGACAGATGTTGCTAAAATTGCTATTCTAATGATGTTCATAACTTACTGACCACTAATTTTACCTCTACACTTTTTAATAGAGTTTACACCAACATAATTTTTAGCTGCAAAATCTTGATTTATTGTAAGATCTGTTACACTTGTTATTTTATGACTGTCTCTATGTAACTCTCTGATCATATTATTATCTTAACTTTTAATAAAAGCCATCATTTATGTATGATTGTGTTATATCACCTAAACTTCAACAGTTATTTTGTTGCTAAATGCAAAATACTTAAACTTAATGCTACGCACTAAGTTACAAGGGACTAAGCGCTGAAAGCGTCATATTGCACCAAGTGCATCAACAAATCTTAATTGATGAGTAAACTTTTAAAAACTCCGCCTGGTTTACCAACAAGATGAAAGCTAATGAAAAAGTATGCAGTTTCTGCAGTGAGAAATTTACGCACTTGATGTTGATGACTTATAATCATCATTTAATATTATAAAAAATTGCGTTAATCTTCTAAGTTTGTATGACGATGACTTCCTCACCAGTATTTGAACTATACAAATGCTTCCATGAATGCTAAGCATTCATAGAAATGACTGAAAGTAAACCAGGGGTTGTAGCAGATATGATAAATTTAGTTCAAGACACACTGGTGTTCTCATGTCTGTTGCAAACTCACCATCAATTTTGAAGATACATTATCAATATTGCCATAAAACACAAGAATAATACATCTTAAATTTGTATACAAAAAAAAGACCTGGATGTTCAAGTTTCAAATGACTCCTGCAAAAGAAAAAGGATTATGTGATGTAGTTGGTTGCAGAGTGCATCTACTTAAATGTCTAAACCTTTGCACCTCAAAGATTCGGTGCTTTCTATACTCTGTTGCTCAAGTCTCTACTTTAATACTCCTTTATCCACTGAAGTTTTTGCTATCACTTGTGACATTTATGAGAGGAACATGTTGGCTAGGCTTTATTCAATGATTGGGTTTATCCTACTATCGCAGACTGATAGCAAATGCAATAGAAATTGAAAAAGAACAAGATAAATACTACTTCAAGAGAAGTATATATGCTCTTGGTTCAAGGCGATACTTATTACAGGCCTTCCCGTCGCGAATCCGTTTTTTTGACTGGGGGCGGACAATGTTACGGAAAGTTTAGTCTTAAAATTTCGATTTGAGAGCAATTGATAGTCACAAAATGGTTAAAAAGTGGTGTATTCCTGGATGTAGAGGAAACTATGACACTAAAAATAAAGTACGAGTTTATAGGCTTCCCTCGAATGAAGAAGAACGAAATCGTTGGATAAATTCAATTCCAAGAAGTAATTTTCCAAATAAGCCAGATACTGTTGTCTGTGAAAGACATTTTCCAGAAAATTTTTTAAAAGCTCGTGTCAATGGGAAAGATAGACCAATCGAACCTNACTTTATGCTGATTCAGAAAAATATAAAAACATGGACCTGAAAATTAACGGAAAGTGCTCTAATTCGAAGTCAAAGTTGTAAAAAATCCCACTAAAAACCCTAATATTCGCCATTTTTTTTTAAAACGCTTTCATTTTTAACGAAAGTTAATTACCGTTACATTGCGCAATAAAAAGACCTGGTTTCAATTAGCTTTTGCATAAATATTTTAAAGTATTATAACGAAAGTGTTATAACGAAATGAAATTAATGGAAGATTTTAAATAAAGGTTGCACGTAGAATGTGAGAATGTAGACAAATTGATGAATAATTATCATCGTATCGAACGCTGGTTTTTTTAATTAAAAAAACGGTTTGAAGGTTACTATTTCTAAATTTTACATGTGATAAAACAACTATGAACTTAGTTTCAAACGTTCTTCTTTTAGGAAACAAAACTGTTGAATACTTTTTTAAAACTCATTACAAAAGTACATTACTTGCAATATAGTTTATTCTCTAATAAATCAAAAAACGGCTATTTTCATTGCCAGAAAAAATTGCGCCAGATAAACATACTTTAACGACTTTTTTTAACGTAAAAACCATGCTATAAATTTATTGTTTTTGTCAGCTAAAAAATCATTATCTTAATATTCTCAAAATGGCGAATATTAGGGTTTTTAGTGGGATTTTTT
>QPEY01002059.1:269113-297691 GCA_014706445.1 Hydra viridissima
ATATATATATATATATATATATATATATATATATATATATATATATATATATATATATATATATATATATATATATATATATATATATATATATATATATATATATATATATATATTAAAAAAACTATTCAGGTGTCTATTTCATTTTTCAAAAATGACATCTTAGAAACCACGGATATTGTTTTTTAGGTGTTAAATATCCTTTAAACACCCCCTATTTAACGTTTGCTTGACTTTTGTTTTAATTTTTAAAAGTTCTCCAACAATTGTTTAAGTATTTCAGAGATTAACACCTCAAATAAACTCACCTAATAACAAACGCTATCTATATTAACTTTACTTTATTTTTCTTATAAATGTGTAAAGATGTACGGAATTTATCTCTCTGTTAAAAGTTATTGGAAATAAATAGTAAACAAAAACTTTTAGCATTATTTCAAAATAATGATAGTTTTATGTGTCATATATCAGTTCTAAATATACAAAAGAAGAAGCTAATAAAAAATGTTCTCTTTAATAAATTTCAACTTGTTAATGTTTCGTAAATATTCACTTAATGCTTTGTAAAATGTAATATCAACAACAGAAATGTATGAATACATTCAAATGATATTATAGGCTTTTTCAATAGAATTAAGTTGATAAGGAGCATTTTAGTCAACTGCTCCTTATCAACTTAATTCTATTGAAACTGCGATCGGTTAATTAGTTTGTAATGGTAAATTACAATTTTAAATGGAACAGGCATATTTATACGAGGTTGTGTTTTACTACAATACAATGTGTTTTAAAAAACATAAGGTATGGCAGTTCATTTTGATAAACAAGATTTTTTAACTCTTACATTACGCACTAACTTATAAGTTGACAACCTAGAAACATCTGAAAAACTCTCCACATCTGCTATTTGTATTTAGAAAACAGAGAGTTGATTCACATGGTTTACATTTTTAATAGATCTTTCAAGCTCAAATGGGATAAATATTTCTGCAGTAGAGAAACATTTTTCAATTAGACAATGAGTGCCATAACATTTTTGAAACTCTAAATTTTTTTACAGAGTTTCATTTGCAGGTATCGTATAATTAACTCATGTAAAGCTGCTGACATGAAACTAAAGCGATATGGTGGTACCATTGAATGGAACCAGAGTATAAACTTATTTATATCAAGGTCATTTATGATTTTCAAGAGTTAACATGTTTCATCAGTGGCTAGACTGTTTCCCCCATGGCCAGCCATGGTTTTATGTATAATGGTGCAATAAACCATGCTTTTAAGCAAAAAATGACTATTTAAATTAAAATTTGAAAGTTTCCGTTTGTAATAAAAGTTTTTAACATAAACTCAAAACAAACTTAAAACATTTTAAAAATCATTAAAAGCAACTGTAGTTTTAGGATCAGTGTTTTTAAGATTTTTTTCACGTTAAAATTTGGCATTATTTTTTGATATTAAGAGCTTTTTACAACTGTCTGTTAGCTTATTGCTTAAATTAAAAATCTAATATTTATAGCAAGTGTCCCATAAATCTTTCTTCAGTTTTTACAGCTTTATATAGAAGATATAACGAGATATATGCTAACTGACTGGTGTGTAGCCATTTTCATCACAATATATTTTCTAAAGGTCTTGTAATTTACCTATATTGAGTGATGCTTTCATACATTCTTTATCTGTCTTTATTTGTCATTTCCGAAAAAAGTATGACTCAACTTTTGATGAAAGGCTTATAAAATCTCGTATATTTTTTTAAGAATTTTGTTGTAAGCTTTTTTCACATTTTTCCGCCATTTTAATAGCACTGGCATTTCAGTAGTTAAGTGTTTGTTAAATTTGTGAAATTAAAAAATATTCTGGTAACTAATATTAAATGTTTAAAGACAAAAGGATTTAAAAACTCTGGATTGTGTATTAGATAAGATGAAGCTATAATAAAAAGTTGTTTTTTTTCTTGAACTTCCACCAGCTTTTAGCTGACATTGTTTTTTCTCAAGATTTTCGGTCGATCATCTAGGGTACAGAAGTTATTAAATACTACTTGACGCTCATTCTAAGATATATTGATTGACCATTTGAGTTTAAAATTCCTGCAATTTTTAAGTGTTAAAATATACTTGTTTTGGCACTTGCGTTCCTTTCGAGTTTTCATGTGTTATGGCCCGATTAATGCTGTATTTTTCTATCTTTTGTTTTCAAGTACACGTATCAGCCTTATGTTTCCTAGATACTCCACCATGGGGTGATCTATTAGATGGCGGAGTACCAAGTGGCTCTGAAGATATAAATGTTAATTTAAAATAGTCCATTACCTTTTTTACTTGATTATTTACAATACATAAACAATAAATTGTTTGTTAAGTCGAATCAAAATGAACCTAAAATAGTAACGCTCTGTTTTTACAAATTTATGTTTAACTAGATGTTCCACAAACCATCCCGACAGATTATCCAATAGATTGTAATCTTTAAATTAAGTAAAGAACTTACCTTCATATTGATTTAGAGCAGGTTCCATTTTTTGACCAGTTGTCATTTTGAAAGCAACAAAATTGTTCCGTAACACTCAGTAAATAGTTAATACGATTGGTTGATTGGAGATGAAAAAAAGTTTTCAAATGGGTTCATTGAGGAGATTGAACAATTAAATATGGCATGTAACAGCGCTTTAAAAGTTTCATATATTTTTAATAAAATTAAAATAAAACAATATAATCCAAAATTTTTAAAAAATTTGAGATAGAACAAGATGATTCTAACGTCGTGTACTTTAAACTTTAATAACAAACCCCCGTTATTGAATTTAACATTTTAAACAAATTGCCACCATGTAACTTAAGTAACCTATATCCTTCAGGAACATACTCTTTAATATTGCCATAAGAAATTGCTATTAATGATAATCAGGCAATGTTATATCTACATTAAAATTTTGGTTCATTCACGTTTCAACACATTTGTGTTGCTAAATTTAACAATTATCATTTTTTACACAGTAAGACTTTTGAATGTTTTACTACAAATCTCTAAATAAAATTTAAAATAACTACAAAAAAAAAAAAAAAAACTTCCGACATTTTTACAGGATCAAGTAACCTACTATCTTAAACAATACTTATGGGAGAGATCCGCAATATCATTCTATCAAAAGACTTTTTATTTACCATACTCTTTAGAAGTGGCCAAAAAAACAGGTACAATTTCTAGTAATCCAATAGAAACCATTCCATGAAAACCATAAAGCATGACGCAAGCAAAACTTTCCTTTGATCTGAGTTAAAAAGGAAAATGAAATTAGTTAATCAAAGATCCATTTATGAATAAAGGATTATTCTGTGGTTTACAAATAAATTAATTCACTTAAATACAATAATTTATAAATATGATGGATAAGTTGGAAAAGTTACCAACCTCAAAATCTTGCCTAGCGATGAATACTTGAGAGCATGAATTAGTCCGTGAAAAAGAGAATCAATATTTTTACTGCTTTTATGCATGGCAGAGTTTTCTGACATAACTTGATGCTGATCTTCAATATTTTGAGTAAGCTTTGAGTGGTGTTCCGGTTTATCTGTGAAATCACTGTGCACCGGTGTTTCTTTGTTAATCAAACAAATTGTTTCAGGTTTTAAAACACTAGAAGAAACTGTGACATTTTAAGCTTTTACACTCTTTTTTGTTGCTTAAAGTATTAAAAACGTTATTTACCTGTTATCTCCAGGAACAACCCAAAATACCCATAATATTGCAAGAACAAAAGTGGCTGTTATTAGCAGGTTTGGTAAAAATATTGGATATTTGCTAAAGAAAGAGTCTAAACCAAAGAAGCACTATATTTAAAAATATCCACGCACATATGCAAATATGCAAACACACACAATACATAATTATTCTAAAAAGCAGAATATAAATATAAATGTAATGATTTTATACCTCGAGTAAAAGTATGTGGGTAACGCTCAACAGGAAAAACCAATAGAGCTAAAGTCAAAATTTGTGCAATAAATATGATTTGGGTTATGAAGAAAAAAACACTTAAATAGTAAATTTCTTTTAACATAAATGTTGTTAAAGCGATAATTTTTTAACAATTACTATTTCATATTTTAGTTCACACGTGTTACAGCAGCATATTGAAGACCTGCAACAACAAATTTTCATAGTTAGAAACAATATTCACTGAGTAATACTTTGTAAAGAAAAAATTGAAATATTGAGCTTTCTCCACAGATTCAAGTGAATCTTTACTTTTTTAAATGAAAACCTCTAGATGTGTATGAAAACCTGGCAAGGCTAATGAGTTTTCCTTTAATGAGTTCCAAGCTCTTATTATGGTTTGCTTGAGATGCCTAAAACTTAAGTGGGTTATTTCACATATATTGCTCTCTTCAATTCCCTCGATTGATTATTTAGTGGATTCAAATAAAAGCAAGAAAATCATCCATAAGGTTTTGATTAAATATTGTTGATATTGTCTTTCTAACACAATATGATTTCATTGGTCTCATTGCTCAGGACTACATTTTGTTGGAAAGTTGTACCTTTCTCGTAGACAATAAAACGTTGCAATTTTAAAATTATTTTTATTCATTAGATTCTCCCAACAAAAAAATCGCATTTAAACTATACTTTACCAATAACCTCAACAACGCTCACAAAAAACTGCTTGAACAATATTTACAATATTTCAAGGACACTAAGTCAAAATACGCTTTGATTAATTTCTTCCGCACAACTTAATTACAAACATATGGCTTCCGCCAGGGAAAGTCTTTTTAGATACGGTACCGCTTTTTCTAAATGCCTTTAAGAACTTCTGTATTCACTTTTTCTTTCCCTTAAATATAGATAGGTGAAAATTGTTTACCAATTGAAGCAACCCTTAGCTTAGTTTTTGACTAAGAATGTTTTGTAAAGCACTAATGATGAGTACGGTCACCTATCCAATAACAAATTGATTATTTCTTCTGTTAATGATAGAATTCATGGTCAAGGTTTTTTCAGCAGAAAAGTTAATGGCAAAAATTTTCTCAGTTGAGAAAATTTTTAACAAGTTTTGGCCATAACTTTTTAAACAGTGCAGAGGTTTTTTTATTTGCTCTGATCAAGAAGCTGAGCTATACTGTAAATATTTGATTTGTAGGCTTGTTAAAACCAATTTTCTTGATAGTCTTTGGATTTCTCTCATGGCCTTTTCAACTTCAAATATTTTATTGATTTTCATTTGCCCATAGGAGGATCTTCTGAACACATTTCTTAACTTGTTTTGTGAAAGTTTTTGTTGACAAATTTGTTTACAGAAATTAGCTGAGTACTTTTAGACCCCACTAGTTCTGATTCTTGTAAATAAAAAGCATATGTAAAGTTTCACATTTCAGCTTCTTTTGTTACCATTTCTAAGCTTATTTACATCAAAGCTGATTTTATTTTTGTTGTTGTCATTTGCAAAACAGAAAAAATAAAAAAATTCATTCTGTTGCGCCATTCAAACTTCCTAAAAAAAAGTCAGCAAACCACTACCCCATCCTCCTAATGAAAGCAGATTGGTGTGTCAGTAAACTGCTGTAAAAGCTATATGCAAAGTGAATGTAATAATAATTAAAGGTAAAAAATAGCATTTTATTTCTTACAAGCTATACTAGGTCCGATAATAAGACCAACTTGATATCCATTAAAAAGAATTGTTAAAGCAAATCCAACATTTGTATCATCACAGATGTCAATCAGTATACATTTTGTGATCACAACCACACCTTTAAAATTATTCATAAAAGCAAAATTATTTTAAACACTTTTGCAAAGATGTAACATAAAGCATTACAACAGCAGTTACATAAACTGAAGTCAGTTTCTAAGTTAAATTTACTAACCCATTGATGCGCCTTGTACCAGTCTAGTAAATAATGCCCAACTATATGAATAGCTGAATCCAAATGCAAACGTGGATATAGCAAGACTAGCTGACGACATAAGCAATACTTTCTTTGTGTCCACTATATCAGCAAAGTAACCCCAGAGAAGGCTTTAGTGTGCATTAATACAATAGTATTATTATATAAATTACAGATAAGTAGTGAATAACAGCATCTATAGCAAAATATTCAAAAAAAATTACTCTTTGGATACTTTTTTTTGATTATACCCAAGACATTCAACTCACATTCTCAGAATATTTGAACCACGACTTTATTGCAAATTTACAAATGCTAACATTTTAGTTCCAAACCACTGAAAATAAAATTATCTAGGGTAAGCACTAAAACATTTTGTGCCTAACTTCCCTCTTCTCACTTCGCTTTCTCCTACCCCCAAATGAAGGTAATATGGTTCTAAATATCAGGCATGTATGCATTTTGTTCGCCACTTACTGTTTTTTTAATTGTTTTATTTTACCTACACCAATATTCTTTGTGTTCAACAATAAAGTTAAATAATATGAAAGAGTTAAATAAAACGTTTGTGTAGCATCTTTACAGTTTATTGTAAAGATGCTACACAAACGTTTTGGTTCTAGCTTTGGAAGATATAAGGATACTGACAAATAAGTCTATTTTAAGCAGCCTCATCACCTTCAGCTCAATTGATAGCATATCTAAACTTGATTATCTGTGATTATTGATCAAATGACTTTTTTAACTAGTTTTGGCTGTTGAATCTGCGCACTTCTCAGTAAATGGAACTGTTCGAAAAACAAAAAATATAAATTAAGGTTAACAAAATGTGATGCAGTGGTGTATCTAGGGTAGGGCAGGCAGGGGACGTGCCATGGGCGCCAACCTGAAAGGGGCGCAAAAGAGGCTTGGTTGCAATACAATAAGCGAGAATTATATAAAATAAATTAAGAAATAATATATTATATAAAATAAATATATTATATAAAATAAAGTTTGTGTCATCATTTATTAAAAAATTGTAATTAAGTACTTTAAGTGGGGGAGACGGGGCGCGAGATCGGTGTTTGCCCCAGGCGCTATTTACCCTAGGTACGCCACTGATGTGATGCAGAGTTTTTTAGCGGAAATGGCTTAGCATCTCACTCTCTAATAATATATAGTCTTAAAGAAAATTAATAAAACATGCAAACTAGGTTCTTATTCAAGCACATTACCTTTAACATCAATTGTTATAGCTTCAAATTTCTTGTAGTTAATTGCCAATAGCCCATTTTCATATATATTGATTCTAACTTATTTAAGTTATAAGAAAAACATGTTCTTTAATATTATTTGATGCAATCAGATTTATCACTTACAGTGGGGTAGAAAGGAACCTAGTTTTCATACTAAGATAATGTAAAGTTGTTTTTAAACTGCTGTTTACAGCAATAAAATTCGATTTACAGAGCATAAAATTTTTTTTTTTTTTTCTTTCAAAACTTTAATGGTTTTCAACTAATTCTCCCGAAGAAAAATAATTCTTCAGAGAAAAGTTTGCTAGCTATTTTTAGGAGACAAGAACTTTTCTGCAGTAAAAAAATTATCATTTTCAGTTGCTGTATATCTGTTTTATGGGTCCTATTAATAATTTACAAAGCATGGTTAAATATCTCTTTACGATGGTTATAGGAAAATAACTTGTAAAAAAAAATGCTTACACAGTTTCCTCCTAAAACTTATTTATTTTTTTTAAATCATTTTAAAGAGATAAAGTGTCATAATCATGAATTTTCATAGTTATCGTAAAAAAGTAAATGAAATTTCACATCATTTCATATTAGTCACTTTATATAAAAGTAACTGAAATCTTTATATTTAAAGCAAACCTGCTAAAAATTCTTGATATGAACAATGATGCACCAATCCATCCAGCATCTTTCCCTAAACAATAAATAACGGGTATGGAAAAAGGCATACATTGGTATTCCTCTATGTTAACTTTCCCTGGCAACAATCTTATTAATATCCTTAAGCTGTCTATGCAATAAACTTTAGCCTTTTTAAAAGTCGTACCATAATTAAAAATGATAAAGAAAAAAATGAATTAGTATATTGTAAAATTATTTACCCCAAGTTTCTCTACGTTTTATTAATTTACTATCATTCTGTTGCAGAACTAGTTTCAAAGTTCAGGAAGTCCACAACTTAGTTCTTGAATGAAAACAATTGTTTTTTTTAAAAAATTGTATTAAGGTTCTTTAAAAAAACAGAAGTTTGATTTAGTAAACTGACTTTTCTAGACATGTTTTTAAGATTATTTTGTCAATAGCGTAAGAATGAATCTCAGTTTTATGCATTCTCTCATTGTTTTTTCAAATTTTTTTCGGCTCTGAGCCATGAAACAAAATTAATGTGTTTTTTAAACCAAGTTATTGTATTTTGACTTTTCCTTTCTTAAAAATTAGAATCCTTTCAAAAACAAAGCACTTTCATGTGAAGGCACAATCAAATAATTTGCTTGAAAACAGCTAATATATTTCAGACTTTGATAATCTTAGATGGTCTCTTTTTTTTTAATTTTAGCTTTCGTACTTTTACTTACTTAACTCAATAAAACAATAGGTTTTTACCTGCTTGAACTTCTGAAGCTCCAAATGTCTAAAGAAAAACATTTAACTGTAAGCATGGGGAAAAAAAAGAACTTGGAATTCAATACTTCATCCTTATTATGGAAACATAGTCGTAATTTATTTATTAAAAACTTATTTATTTTGATAAAAATACACATAAATAATAAAAAATATGCACAAGTAAAAAATATATGAAAACAAGTTATTGTGATGTAAAAAATATATGAAAACAAGTTATGTATATAAAAAGGCATTAGATATATATTAAAAGGCTAATTTACTTAAAAGTAACAGAATTGCATCAGAGATAGGCCTAAAACTAGGATTACATAATGCTTATTTTAACGTTACTTTCAGTTCCTGCATTTGCAGTTTTTTTCCGTAAAAAGTACTTCCATTTAAATATTTTCCGTGCAACAGCTTCAAATCATGTTAACAACAACCTTAAAAATATCTTAAAAATTTTTAAAATTAGAAATAACTAATAGAACTAAATTCAAAAAGTATTTAAAAGAAAGTCAGTCTTCCCTTAAAGATTGTGAACTAATAGTTAACTATTGTACATAAATTGCTAAACGATTGGTTTGCATATACCATTAATATCTAAAATCAAAGACATTTCATTATTCTATGAATATTTTGTTTTCAAGCTGTTTCTAAACTCAAATGAACATAAGATAACAACAAAGTCTGCATCTGTATTTATTTCCAGTATCTTTGGTGTCAGTATTTGGGAGAAAAAGCTAGAGCACTAAGCTTATTTAGAGGATATCTGGGCAAGTACGTAAAGCTCTAATTACAGGTAGACGGGCTCCAAAAACCACATGAATTTTTCTTTTTCGTATCTTTTGTATAAAATAGATAAATTAACTTTATTTTGCTTTCTTATATGCTTTTATATGGTAAAAGTTCTTCCCAGGGGTTTAGAAGTATTTTGGTATTTTTATTTTACTTTTTTTTTTTCAGTAAAGTTTCGCTATATTTTAGTAGGGGACCTCAAAAACCGCTTGGCTTAAATTGTTTATAACTTTTTTAAAATTAGTTGCAACTTTCCCATTTTTTGGAATAGCTTGTTATATTAAAATCCCCTTCATATAGTACTTTGATTGCAAACTTATATTTTAGGGAAGTACCTAAGGTGCTACAAAAACCATATGCTTGGGACCCCAAAAACCACATTAATTATGTTTTGTAAAAATAGGTAAGTGGTATTACAAAAATTCATGATTTAAAGTTAATTTGCTAGAGTTATAACTATCTTTTTGATGATAATGAATTTATATAGAGATTTTATTTTACGCTCCTGCTTAGAGGATAGTTTTAGTTCAGTTTACAGTATGTGAATTTGCGATATTATTTTATTTGTAAGCAAATAAATAAACATGAGTAAAAGCAACAAAAAACTCAAAACTCGCTTGCAAATGAAGTCACTAAATTCAAGTTCTAATGCTGAAACACTTATCAAAATAAAAGCTACATAAGAAAAAAACAAACAACTTGAAGCTGCTGTTCAATGGTTTAAAAAAAATAATGAAAGAGGACAATTTCCACTTATTAAAGATTGTGAAACAATAAACCGTAGACTTGATGGGAAAATAGTCAATGGTCTTGAAAGGCAATACTGTGCAATTCTCTTGGAGGAAGAAGAGATGTCAATTGTTTCATATATTAAGAATAAAAATCGGGCTATGCAAGGCATAAGCAAAACAGAACTAACAAAACTTGTCCTTGATTTTCTGAAAGTTAGACAATACACAAATAAAAGATTGAAAGGTGGCAGAAAATTCATAGCATTATCAGCAAATGCAAAAAATGCTTTGAGAAAAAACAAGTATTTATGTTTCTTATATATATTTTTAAAAGGTAGTAATAGTTAACATGCTAAGATATTGTAGTTCCAGGAGTTGAAGCTTTGTAAGAGAAGCTTTTTTAGTTAATTTTTTATTTTTGTTTCAAACATAGGTTAGGTAAATCGTTTTGGATGCGTTTTAAAACTAAGAATCCAAGTTTCACACTCAAGTGACAAGGAAATGTGTCAATAAATAGATTTCTCAATTCCACGAGGGAAATGGCATGCTCCCATCTTGGTATGAGTAAATATTGAGTTTTTTATAGGGTTTGGACTGTCTGCGCAGATCTGCGCAGATATGCGCAGACAGTGAAACTTGTCTGCGCCGACGTCTGCGCAGACGTCGGCGCCGAAAAAATTTACTGCTTTGCAGTCGATTTTTTGAAATCAAGAAAAAAGTTTTCAACTTAAAAAATGTTTTAAGTAATATTTTAACTTTATTATAAATTCAGTGATTTGTAACAATAGGAGTTTTCAAAGATTCTTACAGTAGTAAAAAAATATAATGCTTGCGCCTATTAGGTGATTTCTTGACATTCAATTTCATTGAGAATTGCACCTTCTTCAAGAATATAATCATTTTTGTCATTTGTGTCCATCAGCACGCTATTGGTATACAAGAATACCAGCTTTTCAACCATCTCATTCGTAAGACGATTTCTTTGTCGCGAGTGAATAAATCGAAAGGTCGACCAAGCTCTTTCTGCTGAAGCCGATGAGCAGATCATCTCGTTAATAAGCTTAGCAATTTTATGAAGAGCAGGATATTTATCGCGATCGATAATGTTCCAATAACTTCGCGCGTTCATCTTGAATATTGTTTCCTTTCTTCTCTCAGGCAGCGCAGCCATTTCTCCTATAAAAGCAATCAATTAATCCTCAACAGTGTCAGCAATTTCAGGTTTGATCTGTTTGGCGAATTCAGCTGTAGTAGTGATAAAATCGGTTTTATCTTCATTCAAATATAAACCTTCTGCGAAATTTTTGGGCGTTGTATGAAATCAATTCCAATTCCTGGTGTAAAGAGAAAATCTGTTGTATGCCTTTATCGTCCATATATGAATTGTACATTTGACCGAAATAATCATACACGAGAGACTATGGAGCTTCATCACTTTCTAGATTTCCGATCACGTTGGAAGGAAATTCAATGCTTTTGACAAGCTTAGAGAGATGGTCCCAAATTGGGTTAGATTTTATCAACGCCATAACATCAGCAAATGTATTCTTTGGTTGAATTTCCTTCAGTAATGTACTTTCTTCGTCTACCAACTTAATAAGAACGTATTTTGATAGCTGGAGACTGCTCATTGATTTATAATAACTAAACCATCGTGTAGATACAGGCATGGACAATCAAAGATAAATATTTGCTGCAATTCGTCTTTCATCAAACTTTGCTTTCACGATGTGATAATTTTTCACATATTTGATGATTTTCTCAACATCTTTGACTATTTTTGTGGCCTCAGTTGTAGAAACTATGTCCTTCACAAGCAAGTTGGCTCCATGAGCTCCGCATCCGCTAGCTGAGATGTGTGGATATTTTTCCTCGATGATCTTCCGCGCTGATTTCATAACAGGAGCGTTGTCGCTTATGAAACTGGTAAATTTTTGTGAGCCAATTTTCTCAATAACTTTTAAGATTGCCGCGGCAATTGCAGATGAATTTTGAACGATTCCGAATGTATTTATCGAAGTGTAAAAAAAAGGCTTCTGACCGGGCGCTTTATAATACAAAAGTTCACTATGTGATCGCCTCTTATGTTCGTCCAGCCGTCAGACATCAGTGTTAAGTTTGTTTCAGAATTCAAAATTTCAATTACAGAAGTAGAACATTTTGTGTATTGTTTGTTGAGCAGAGATCCTGATAAGGCTTTAGCAATCGGGATGACAGAGGCGAACGATGGATTGAGCGACTTAACGAAATCCTTAAAGGCCTCCGATTCGACTAAACGAAATGATATACCCATACGGTAAAAGAAATTTGCAAGCTTAGTGTCGATATCATTTTTGAGCTCTTCATTAATTGGTGGATGTACACGCTGTGTCGGTGAATCAGACGTAGACGAAAGTTGTTGAGAATCATTGATTAGATGTGACGATTCATAATTACGCTTAGAAAACAATGTTTTTTCCTCGACACTGGCGTTTAGACATGTTGATCTTTTATGCGCTGCAAGGCGTTCCTTCGACCATTGAACAGTTTTGTTACATGCGAAACAAATGCCAGAACGCTTCTCTCGATAATGGTTTGTTAAATAATTCGAAATTTTGATGTTTTCCATTTTAAACATTTTGAATGACGAAAATACACCATTTCTTGATTCTAAATCATTTTAAGTTGTAGTAAGAAATATTTACAAAAGTTTATATCGATTGATTATATGTAGCTCGCACCAAAAAGAAACAGATATTATGCAAAAAAAACTTCAGCCATTTGATTCAGATAATTTAACTTTTTCGTTTCCGTTAAAGTGTCTGCGTAGACGTCGGCGCCGACGTCTTCGCAGATATGCGCATATTTTCGTCTGCGCAGATCTGCGCAGACATTTTCCGAACCCTAGTTTTTTATTATATTTCATAGTATACACTAGCTTCATTAAAAATTCAATCCAGAGCTTCACCTTTTTATTACTTTATGTATTCCTGCAATTCTTTACATTTATGAAAAATAGTTCCATCAAAACTGAGTTACTAATTGATTTTCATGGTTGCCTTTAGACGCTCTTGCAGGAGAATTGATTGAGGCTGGCATTATGAAGCAGCACAAAAGGGGACAGGAGTTTGGTCTAGAAATGTTGATACATGCAGAATATTTAATCATGACGAAACACCACAGTTCATCAATTTTGGTGTTGATGGTACTCCTGCTGGTCTTGTTTTTGCTCCAAAAGGGGAAACATGTTGTAAAATGGTCAGAGAGAACCGTGAATGCGTTACCATACATCCTCTAGTATCATTTTCAGGTAGTTATTGCCTTATCACTTTTTTGATAAATATTTATAATATAGATTGAATAGATGATATGTATCATCTATCTTTGTAACTGTAAGAAAGACCTTTGTGTCTGTCAAGTACTCTTTGGTACCGTTGGAATAACTAATCAAATGGTTCCAAATGAAGCTGTGGCAAATATTCCGCATCTTCTGATAACAACAATCATGGTTTATCTGATCACAATTCGTTATTAGATATGTACAAAGAGTTTGATGAATATCTTACTGAAAAAAAAGCGGCACGTGACCAGTAGTTTTGCTTTCTGATGGGCATTGTTCACGCTTTAACTTTTATGTCTTAAAGTTTTTACAATCAAAAAACATACCTATGTTCTTAACTCCACCAGATACCACTGGTGTGATACAGCTTTTAGACCAACTCAAAAAAAACCTTCATTATGAGTATTGTGCTATGAAAGAAAACATTTTTAATGATTCCAACTCACTAAATAAAGAAGCTTTTATGATGATTTTAGGACGCATTTGAAACAACTGGGCTCCAAGGCAATCTATAATCAAAGCTGCAAGACGTTTAGGAGTAACATCCACATCATTAAACGTCAATGAGATGCAACAGGACAAGTTTGGAGGAGCTGCTTTATGTATTGATTTTCCAAAAAGTGTTACACCCAGTACATCAATTCCTAAAAGATATACTGTTGAATCTTCTTATAAAAGAAAAAACTCAGCTCAGTATTGGAAAGAAAAATTTGAGCTTTCGCAGGAGCTAATTCAAGAGCTAAGCGAAAAAAGCATTCAACTTGAAGAAATTTCTGGCTTACTGACAGCACAGAAAGTTAAGCCGAAAGTTTCCAATCTTATTATGAGGGTTATGCAGGTTCACGGATAAATGAAAGGAAAAAATATGTTGGACTTAATGAAGATAATTCAAGATAAAAAAATCAAGAAATAAAAGATAAGGAAGAAAAAAGATGGAAAAAAAAAACAAAAAGAAGCATTTTTACGGTGTAAAAATGAATGCAATTGTGGAGAAGGTGTGTGTCATGCCATAAAGCTACAGCAATGCTCTTCTTGCCACAATGTACAAAAATCTGTCTATGGAATGTTATCTTGTAAAGTGGATGGAAAGAAACCAATAATGATTTTAGCTGCTGCAGTAACCAATAACTCACTCAAACCTAAGGTTATTGAGCATGAAAGTGATAAAGATACTAGCAGTTAGTAGGATTCACCAAGAAAAAGACCTTACAGTGATAAGGAGATAGTTCCATTATTCTTAGTCAATTAGTTGATCAACTTATTAAATAGTCAATAGTTTCAAAGATGTATAAAAACACTTTTAAATTGTCTTAAAGACTAATAGAGCAACTTTTCAACTTTTTTTACACAAATAACTAGTAAAAAAGTAATTTTATTTGATTGTTATTAGAAAAATAAATGTTAATAGAAAAAAGTAAAACTCCATTTTAACATTGAGTTTTTGATCCATGTATATATTTTTTGGTAAGGGACCCCAAAGACCACACAGAAACACTACTTTGGTTAAGGTAAAATATTTTAGCAACTGTCTTTTTTGTAGAAGTGTTACAAAAAACACTACTTTGCAAACTTAATTGAAAATTTCAAGTATTTATGGACTATAATTTTAAAAATGTTATAAAATTAAAAAAAAAAATTCTGTGGTTTTGAGTATAATTTTCCAAAATTTATACTAATTTGGTTACTTTTAACAGCTTCTTTTTAAAAAACTATCTTGTCAAATAAAAAAATCTATTTTGCTGCTTGATAAGGTTTGATCTATGAGTTACAGGTACTAATGTGAGCGTGTGGCTTTTGGGGTCAATGAGTGTTTGGGGCCCGTCTACCTGTACTGTTTATTAATAGATATCTATTAAAAAATAAGAAGGAAAGAAAATAACAGATTTTTAAAAACGTTTGCCTCTTTAACAAGTACTTGAATAATATTAAGTGGTTTGGAAAATCATTAGATGTAGATAAATTCGAAACTTTCTTTAAGGTTTTTACTTTCCTTGTATTATTGAGTTATTCAAAGTAATAATTGATTTGTAAAATGTCCATTGCAATATCATAATGTAAACTTGATTTTTTATTACACTTTCTCGCTCTTATCAAAATGATGTTTGATAAAAATATAAAAAAGGCTATAACATCTAATAAATTTATGCAAACTTGATTACGAACTTCCTATTAGAAATGATGCTAATTTCAATTTTTTTTTTTTTTTCTTTTCTTTTCATTTTTTTTACAATGTATCTATGTTTGGCATTCTAACTCTGATTACTATGTCATAAAGCCAATGGTACTTGTTAAAAGGAATTCAGAAAATAACCTGAATATCCACCATTCATCACTGTGTTACATTTTGTTTATAAAAAAGTATATTTTGGGAAGACTAATAAAATTAACCGAAGTTTTCTCAAAAAATTAAAAAATAATTTACCTTAACAAGTTTGGGCAAGTAGGAGAAGACAGTTGTCATGGTCATAGCATCAGCAATCTATAGTTTGTAGATTTAAATGAGTTTAATCTTCGTATCGCAAATTGTAAAAATAAAAAGTATTTAAAAAGATAAAACTTCCATATCCTGACTTTAGTATGTCAGTTTAGCAGATAAGCTAAGTGTATAAAGTTTTTGTTATGAGTAAGCATAGTTTAGTAAAACATAATTTTTTTGCCTTTAATTCCTTTATATCTTTAATCATGTTCTTTTCAATGTGAATAATGGCTGCAGAAAAACACAAACCTATTGTTTACATCATTTAAGGTAATACTACGTCAAAGTATCAACGGCAATTTTTGCAACTAAGAATAGTAATCTTGGAATCCCATACAAATTGTTGATCCCCTAGTTTCGTGATTTTTCACAAAATTTTTCAGGGATTTTAAGAATGGAATAAAAAGAAAGAAAAGACTAATTAAAACGATTAAGCTATTATCTTGTTTGTACATCATAAAGCGTCTAGTTAATAGGGGAAAGGTGCCTTTAATGGCAAAGCACCTATGATGGCATATTGTTCATATTTCCAAAAATATTGGTTTTGGTGTATAAGTGATTAGACCAACATGTGTATATTACTAACTCATTATTTCTGGTGAAAATTCGTCCCTCTGTCAAAAATAATGCTTTTGTAATCAACAAACATAAATTTTCGCACGTGGTGTTGTAGTTTTAATGCCCTCATATATTTAGGATTACGATTTTATTATACAACATACAGAAGTAAAATTTTCATGCATTTCATCTGCAGGCTTTGTACATTTATTAGAATACTTATTTTAATGTTATGTGCAGAATAAGGTAAACAAAGCTTATTTAATAAATATGGTGACTCTTTCCCATGATGGCATACCGAGGAGTTGCCATCATAGGAAAGTCTGCAAAATTGAAAAAAATGCCAGAATTGAATTTTAATGCGCAGAAAAAGGTGATCAGGCTAAAAACAAAGATGAAGTTCAAGAGTTTGACAAACCAACACATTTGGAAATGAGATCTCCCCCCATCAGAAGCTTCCATATGCATTGGATCTTCTGTTTCAACGAAAGGATAGGATCTAGAATACAAGAGTTGCCTCCGGTGACTTTAGCAACCCCTAAAATTGAATTGAAAATGGCACGAAAACGTGGAAAAACTAAACCTCTGAATACCACAACAGATATCCAGAACTAAAAAATAAGGCAAAAGAGAAAGATAACAAGGAAAAGGAAAAATTTGTTCGAAAAACAAAATGATGATCGTTGAAGAAAAATACTGCAGTGAGGAGATTAAAGGAAGTAATGATAAAATGGACTTCGAATCTGATACAGCATTTTTGTATTGTTATGAACTTTATTCGCTGTCTTGTTTTACAGAACCATATAATTGATGTCAAAAATGCAGATTTTGGTGTCATTGTCTATGTGAAAGCATAAAGAAAAGTAGAAAAAAAATTTATATGGGAACTATGCTCATAGACCAAATATTCATTTTTAACTTTGTTTTTTTGATAAGTTGTTTTTCCATTAATAAAAAACAAAGAAAATCTTGGTTGTCTAATTTCTTTAAAGTGTGCCATCATAAGAGCAGTTGGTATAAACTTATAAAATAGCAAAATAGTAAAAATTCTGAGATTCATTATTATTCTGCATGCTAGAGGGAATACACCCATGTCAAAAATTATTTTTTAAGTTTTCAGGTAATGACTCAGNGTTGTCTAATTTCTTTAAAGTGTGCCATCATAAGAGCAGTTGGTATAAACTTATAAAATAGCAAAATAGTAAAAATTCTGAGATTCATTATTATTCTGCATGCTAGAGGGAATACACCCATGTCAAAAATTATTTTTTAAGTTTTCAGGTAATGACTCAGAGAAACGTTAAAGTTAAGTATGCCATCATAGGCATATAAAAATAGTTGTTTCATATACAATTTCCAATATTCGGCTTCATATTAGTTCCTAATTGTCGCATTAGAATTAGAGGATCCTACCTTATTAATAAAACTTTTCATTAGCAATTAATCGTAAAAACAAAAAATTTAAAAATTACAAAAATAATGACCTTAAATATAAAACAAAAATAACAATAAAAGCGTCCAGTTTTAATAATAAAAAGTAACTGGAATAAAAAAAAAAACATTTTAATTTTAAAAAATTGAAAGTTAAATTCTCAAAACAACAAAAAAAAGAAAAATGGTTTTAGACGACTACAAGCAGATTAAAAAGCAAGTTATATAGGAAATAATTGATCAAATATCAAGAGGCTCTAAATTTTCCTAAACACTTGATGAGTGGACTTTATTTGAAATTGAAAGTTTATGAATGAGAATGTACATGAGTTGAAAAGCTATAGGAATTTAAGATTGATTCGCATGTTAGGGTGAAACAGAAAATGCATTTCACTTCTAAAAGAAAGACTCAAAAGCAAGAAAGAAAGACTTGGAAAACTATAGAAACTGATCAACAATTTTGAATTGCCTACACTCTAAAGCTGGCATTTATATACCAGTTTTTTACAAAAATGTCGCCGCTAAATTTGAAATTGATGAAAGTTTAGATGATGAAAACACTGTTTTTGTAAATTTATATAACAATGATGATGAAGACAAAGATGGTGATTATAATTGTGAATACGTTTTTGAAGAGGAAGATTGTACTCGAGATTCGAACGATTCATTGTTAATTATTGAAACATCTAAGGTCAAAATTAAGCATGAAACTTTAGGGCCTATTATAAAAAAGTCAGCAAACTTGTAAATATGTTTAAAAGGTCCATAATAAAAAATGAATAATTTTTACAGTTAATAACTATTCACAATTAGTTTAATTAAGTACGTAAAAGTTGAGTTTGGAAGAGTCATCCATTTAATCATGAATTGAAAATATTAGTATACCAGGTTGAACCGTCGAATTAAAGAGAGGGTAACACTATTTTTCATTATAACTTAGTATCGAATTTCCAAGTCATCCTATTAATCCCAGTATGCTTTGCTTGTTAGTAAACAACTTCAGGAATGAACTTAGCTTCTTGTTGTTATCATGATTTCTTTATTAAAACTGTTCAATTAATAACAACAAATTAAATGTCTTATCATATTCATCAATTGTTAACATGTTTTCTTTATTTAATCTATTACTCTTCTAAATGGTTTTTATCAGATTACTTGCAAATCTATTCACATATCTAGTTAACATTACAAGGCTGTTCAATGTACCATACCTTTTAATGTCTATCAGAATACCAATATTACAACTACACATAGCCTCAACCATATTTATATTACCCAGATAACCCAACTGCTTAAAACATAACATTCGAATAGGAAAACCTCCTGGATTCTCTGATTCAGTTACGTCTCCATTTCTTTCTCTCAACCTCTTTCCTAATCAACTATACGATTTTCCACTCAGGGTTTACATGTTTTCTCCTTCCCTTTAATCAAATCTAAAGCCACCTTAGAGTCTGTTCAACAGCTAACATTACTAATAATTATTCGACTTTCTATTACTCGTTTTACTTCTCCTACTAATTTTCTCAACAGCAAACAATCCAACAGTTCTAACCTAGGAACAGATAACTCCATCAATGACACTACCTTTATTTTTGCGGCCAAAAAAAGCCTTTCACAGCAACACTCGTCTTAACTCTTAGATAAACAGCTGCTCAATAAATCTCTTTAGAACTATCACAAATCCATGTAACTATCGAAGTTATTCTCTCCTTTACTCTAACAAAACACCAATCTCTTTACTCTTTAGTCACTCAGCTCCTCAACATTTCTAAACAATTCTTTTCACTTAAACTAAGTCTTTCCACTCACACTCGCATCCCACTCCATTTAATCTCTGCACAAAATTTGAAAAATTGTTTCAAGTCTGGCTGTTGTATGCAAAACAATTCCTAATGGATCATAATTTGATGCGAAATTTTTAAGATATTCCTTTTTGTTGTGTTAAGTTCACTTAACATTTTTATAAACTCATGAAGTTGGAAAATATATTCATAACTTTTAAGTCCCATTCTATTGCTAAGACTTATTTATTGTCATGATCACTTTTACCCAATTCTGTTTCTAAGTAAGTATTATCATCAAGGTTGTTAATTGAATTTTTTTACTACCTGTTTTCTCATTTTTTTCTCATTAAAATCAAAAAAGTTTTGTAATTTTTGACTGTTTTTTGTCCATTTTTCTTAAACCACCTTCAGACATAGTTATTATTGACTTTTTATAAAACTCTTTACCCTTCGTTACACTTTCAGTTCCAGATGTGATTTGCCATCAATGTATAAATCTTCAAAGAATCATTTAAAAAACTTGCTATTTGATTTTTCATATTTTCTGAAGTGATGTCTTATTGCTCCATTTAATAAAAAGGGGCTACTAATCAGACTTAATATTATTCTAAAAAACCTATTAACAATCAACTCTTAGTCCTGTTCTGCATCAACATTTTTATGCCAGAGAATTCTTAAATAATCTTTATGCTCACTAGAAATTTCTACATATAAGAAAACTGGTTTAATACCTGCTAATATGGCAATATAATTTAATTGGAATTGTAGTAGTACATCAAATATTTTGGATAACAGACTTGGCCCTGAAGATCATTTAAATTTTAAACTTTTATTATTTTTAATAAAGAATCCATATGTGCTAAAACTAAAAAATGTATATTCCCATATCTGTTAGTCAAGATTTCAAATGCCTCTTTTATAACTTTATGATCTAAGTAAACGTCATAAAATTGTGGCCAATGCTTGGCCAGAAAATATTTTTTTGGAGTTATATCAATCTATATCACGTAAACCTTCATGACTTTGAATTGATAAACTAAATTTGTCCGAAAATCCCTGTCAATCTACGGGATTCCCATTAGAAACTGGTTATTCTAAGGTAAAACATTTGGATGAATTTAAACTTTAACAGAATATTTATCTGATTCACTAATTTTTATACTTTCTAGTTTTTCTGTCACTCAAGCCATTAACACATGGTAAAACTAAACTACTCTTGCACTCTCCAAAACGTCATTTTCAATTTCTTCTTGATATACATTTTTAATATTTCCTTATCAATATTATTTATTCTCTCGTAAGTCTCGCTTAATTTATTTTTTAAACCTATTAATTTGGCATGGTTAAACTCCTCTATCTCTAATTCCTCTCTTAAATTGCTCAACAGATTTCCAAAACTAACTCGTAATGCTCTCTTTCTCGCTACTTTGCTTCCTATACGGTTCCCATTTTTAAATAAATATGCACAACAACTTAGAATAAAATCGAGTTTTTCGTCTCAATACTTTAGTAATTAAATACTAGTTCCGTCAAATCTTTCCAAGAAAATTACAAATAACTTACTTCAACTTACTTCAATGTTCAAAAAGTTAAATTTTCTTAACTCTTGATAAACTTTTTTTCCTTAATCTTTTAATTTGTTATCTCTTTATAGTTTTTTATTGGGCATCATGTAAATTCTCGAAGATTGAAAAAATCTTCGAGATTCTATTACTTGGAAGAGATTATGTATTTAACTGGTACAAAGAAAGAAGAGACCCAAACCAGCATAATATATAATAAAAAAGAGGTGTGTGGAGAGCATGCACCAAAACTAAACCATTAGAAATGATTAAATTACAAATGTCACTTAAAACAAAACCTTAAACAAAATTACCTATTAATTGACTAATAATTATTATTTTCACTTAAAAAAAATTAACTAAATTGCTAATATAATTATATGATCAATAGATTAATCACTATTGAGTGTTTGATGAGTTCTTCAAAGTTTGTTCTTTGCATGCTTCACCCCCAATAGGCGTTTTAATTTTGTATTTAATCCCGGGATTTTCGCTATTTCCCGAGGATAAACTTGTCAATACCGAAATTCCGGACGTTTCCCATCCCTATTGGTAAAACATGAGCTATTTAACTGCTATCACTGAAAAAGTAAATACATTACTTATACAGCTATAAGGAAGAAACAATACTTTTGTGGAAGATATTTCGTTTCAACGTCTTTATTAAAATCTAAGAAATATGTATGCAGCAAAAGCTTGATAAGCTCCGAAAGTTAAGTTGACTGATAAAGGTTTATTTAATATTGTTAAACATCTGAAAACCCTATTGGCTGATTGAAAAAATCTTTGAACTTAAAACAAACTGATTTCCCAACTTGGATTTCTGGCTAAATGTGGATAAAGTACCATAATATTACTGCTGAAAAATGAATATAGCACAAAACACAACAGGGAGAACTAAAAGTGAAGCTAGTTAAACTGGAACTTATCATAAAATTTCAGAAACTTGTATCAAGTGTAACTGTCACACCAAATCTGAACTAGAAATATCAACTATAAACTAAAAGCTTATCTGATATAGAAAAACTTTCCTTTGAAATACTTTTGCACTTAATGTTTAGGCAATACGTTTTTGCACTTAATGCTTTTGCACTTAACATTTTTTGCACTAGATTTAGGTATAGTATTGGCACAAAGAAAGAAATGAAACACTGGGATGATGCACACCAAAAATCTCTCAAATATTGAAGAAGATTAAAATTTTAACATTTGCATATTTCTATTTAATTCAAACTTTAGATAACTTATACTATGGCTTCATACAAGTTTACCAACTATTTATTTCTATCACAAATTTTATGTATATAATAATTGAATAAAAAATTGACAACTTACATATACAAAAGTTAATGGAAAAACGACATCATATTTTAGAGGAGTCATTCCTTCACTGTAAATTGTACGCTGCAAAAGTAACTTTATGTTCATTCTTGAAACATAAAAAGCTTTCAGTGATATCAACAAGTGTCGCCCTAAAATGTTACAGTCTATATCTTTCAATCTATTGCTTTCATATGTTCTAATCCTCATATATTTTGACAAACATATTAGGATTAGAACGTATGAAAGCAATTATTTCAATGATAATAATAAAATTGGCTTTAAGGATCGTGAAGGAATAAAAAATAAAAATAAAAATGCGGTTCGTGTAACCAAATAAAGTAAAATGATTATTATTATCATCATGAATAATAATTCAGGTCAAATTGAAACATTTCTGACTTATCTATAACTTGTATTACCACCTCTTGATGTTATTTCAACCTTTCAATATCGTGGCATACTTTCAACTAGAGATCAAATTTTTTTTTGAGGGATATCTTCTCATACGCGGATTTGCCGGAGCTCGTCTAGGTTGTTAGGTGGTGGATGTTTGTTTCTAACACGGCGTACCATCATATCCCATTGATGCTCTAATGAATTCTTATCTGTACTGCAAGCTAGCCGCTCTAAAGCTTAATTATTAACATTATTTTAGCATTCAGTAACAATATGTACTGTATGTGGTCTAGCATTATCCCGCATAAGAAGGAATCCATCTCTAACATATGGTGCAAAAGGTATCACAAAAGGTTCTATAATGCCTACTATGTATTGTTAAGAAGTCAGACGTCCACCATTAAGAATAAAAAGCTCTGTGCGAGCTGCTAAAGGTATTCCGCCCCATACTATCAATGAGCTGCCTCCAAATAAAGTGGTTTCTCGAATGTTGCAAGCGAAATATCTTTCATTTGATCTTCTGTACACTCTTGGGCGACGATCAGAACTTACAAGGCAAAACCTTGTCTCATCTGTAAATAAGACCTGTCCCCAAACATGTATTTCCCAATTCATATGCCTCCTGGCAAAAACCAGCCTGCTTCTTTGGTGGTTTACAGACAATCTGGGACTAGTAGTTACTGCCCGAGGTCTTAAATTTAAAGCAAGAAGTCTTCTACTTAAGGTATCTTAAAGTCGGAATTTATGTGGTGCATTTACTTTGTGGTTAAGTTTTTGTATATTTTATATATATATATATATATATATATATATATATATATATATATATATATATATATATATATATATATATATATATATATATATATAAACAAAAGTTAGCAGGTGACTTCAAAACAAGCTTGTCTTCAAAAAAATCAACCGAAGGTAAGTAAACGTATTTCATTTCTTTTAAATTTTTGAGGTCTTCTCAAATACAGATTAAACCAGTGTTTTCTAACTTCACAACAACTTTTTAAACTTCCATAGTTGGGTAGATTAATGGACAGCCTTCTTTACTGATATGAGGTGGTATTTATGAAGCATAATTTTAGGAATGATTACATTTACACACAGTTCCCGCTTTTAATAATAATAGCTGAATCATCAATGATTCATATTTTATACACCAATGACTCATTCTTTATGCCTAATCATTAATGATTCAGCAATCATGAAAATATAAAAATCATAATGATTGAGGAACAAAATATTTCTAGCATATATAATAAGAAATCTTCATTTCTCGTTTAAGCCAAAATATCAGTGAACTTGTTCATGCTATGACAACTTATTTGCTTTTGCCAAGACCTCAATCAAAGACAGATAAATTTTCTGGGATGCTGTTATTTTTAGTAATTGTTAAGGAATGTTTTCTTTTCCTTTCGGATCGAAAACTATTTGTCATGTGGAAGAAGTAAGATTTTTAAAAAAGAGAACCCATGCTGTACTAATTTTTCAAAATTTTTAAATGTTTTGGTTTTAACTTTTAATGTTATTTTGCTTTCAAATACCTAGTTTTAACAATGATATGGTTTAGAAATCAAGTAGTTATGTCTATTAGTTATACGAGCTAGATAAGTCCATGTTATTGTTGTTAACTGTGGTTCTTTATCAATATAATTTTAAAATAATGGAGCAATCAAACAATATGACCATTGAAATGAGCTTCAAAACCAAATGGTTTAAAACTTTAAGAAAAAGCTTTTAGTAAAAGGATCACCCTTAAAAATTACTTAAAGCGCCGAAATTTTAGAATCAGCATGTGTAAACAACTCTTTATTAGTAACTAGTATTTGCAAAAGATCAAAAAAGAAGAAAATGTTTAAACTGCATGAAGGAGAAAATTGGCCAAATATTTCAGAAATTCAAAAACTTTGCATTGACATTTATATTAAAAGTTAATGAAAATTGCTGAAGATTTCAGATTTTTGACTGATTAATCCTTTATAATCTGATTACCACAAAACTAAAACACATTTTGAAGGATTTAAGTATAAAACATGAAAAAGATTCAAAAGAAGCAGAATTTACGGATGGATTTCTGACTTAAGGCTTCCGTTTTTAATAACTCCTGACCGCATTAAAGCTGCAACCGCTGACTATTTAAGATTACAATTTAAATGAATTGCATCAGAACATGTATATCATATTTAAAATTTGAACATCCTTTTAACAAAAGCAATGTGTGAGCGGAGTTTAATCTAGGTCAAGGTCATAAACAATTATTTGAAATCATCGATGGGTAAGGAGAGGCTTTCAAACATGGCTATTTGAAGTGCTTTGTAAAATACTCGCTTTAATATTTAGTATTTCGCTTTTTATCTCTAACTTTAACAGATAATAGTTAAACATTTTAAAAAAAAGTTCAAATTTTTTACAGTTCTAAGGGTTCTAGCCCTTTGGTTACAGCTAAGATTATAACTCTAGGATAAGGAACCTTATTATGATGTTTTTTTAACTGAAAGGCCATCATTACTTACGAAGTTTTTATTTAAAAAGAAAAAGAAAAAAGCATTAGAAATGGCTTTTAGAGAAGAAAATCTTTTAAAATCGAAAAAACAAAACTTTTATTTCAAAAACCAGAAAAAAATCGTTTTAAAGCATTTATGTACCAAAAAGTTGCTGTTTAGAAAAAAAGAACTTTAAACTGAATATTGTCTATAACAGCACAGAACAGAACGTTGCATGATTGAATTGCTAAAAACAGAGCTAATGTATAATTTACATGTTTTGTATAACTTTTTATTAATTTACATATTTAAATAACTTTTTATTCGGTTATGTTATTTGTTAGCTCATAATATATACAGGATTAGTACTTTTATGTAGCACCATCATTGTAACAGAATTTAAAAATTAAAGACATACCATGCGGTGGGTGATAACATGAGAATACAAAAAGAAATATAGAAATACAACATTCTATTTATGGAATTGAGTTGTAAAACGTCGGCATCCCTGTAGAAGCTCATGGCAATTTTAATGCATAAATTAAATATATAGCAGCCAATTAAAAATAAACTAATGTGAAAAACTCTATAGAAAACAGATAACAAAGTCTATACACAGTCACTTGTTTTAAAAGCGGTGTAAAAATCAACACTACATTTCCATACTATTATATACAGCAAATAATAGCATGCCGTAAACATGCTTCATTTTTATACTCAATTAAATTTAATCTTTTTGTGAAGGGTGTGGTATTCTTTTTAGCAATGAAATTTTACAATTATATGATTAAGCTTTTATCTTATAATAAAATAGAGGATAATACATTTGTTTCTATGCTAAATTATTCATTCAGTTTAAACGATGAATCAAGTAATATAGTTTCAAATCGGACTGATTAACATATGTAAAAATTTTCCATTTTATTACAGTTTCATGAAAAGTTTGTCAATTAACTGCAGTTAAAAGCTTAAAAATGGTCAGGGGTACCAAATAAAATTACTTTAGCTGAATACAGCTTTTAGCTAAATTATAGGTACAATGTATTTACATCAATTTCGTTACAATATTTAGTAAGTAGATAAGAACTTGCTTTCGTAGGTTTTTACATTCTTTTTTTTTTTTGGTGAGAAAAATGCAATAATAGTTATAATAGTTAGTATGATCAGTATCAATATATTATTATTGCAGCTGCTAAATCGCTTTCTGTTTGCATGCTAAATCTATATTTACTACATTAGTTGTCATTTAATATGGCGTCGTAACAATGGTTATAGCATGGGTCCAAATGATTAAACCTCGTGGTTTAATCATTAGGACCTATGCTATAACAATTAGGACATTGGGAAAATAGTAGGAACCTATGAACTATTGAATTGGACCCATATGGCAAAAATTTGAATCCAATCGATGAATCCAAGAGAAGAATCCAAGGGATGAATCCAAGGGAATCCAAGAAATGAAGGTGCATACGTACCATAGAGACCCATGGGGTAACCATGAAACTCGTGGTTACCAACATGACTAATAAATAAAGAACCATAATGTTTAAGTCAATTTATAGAACTTTAATGGATCTATGGGTTACACATTAAACTCCAATGGAATGTTTTATGATGATTTGTGATTGAGTGCAGTTTTATAAAGAATTTACAATTAAATACTATGATACCAAACTTCTAAGAATTAACGAACCAGAACACTTCTATGCGTTAAAAATATTAACTGCTATATTTATCAAAATAAGAAGTTTTAGAGTGTTAAAACAGTCTCTCTGAGGAATTTTGTAAACTAGACAGAGAATGTTTTACAAGAAAGCCGAGGATTTGTGAACCTATAGACTGCCTGTAATTATAGGTTAAAAATAAGTCGTGTTGTATCCTCTGTATGCGTCATGACAAAAAAGAACATAATACCATCGTAATTAAGGCTTTATCTTTAACTTAAGCATGAAAACAGATCTTAGTTTACTGGTTATTATTCGTAAACTTGGTAAAAAAAATTCAAATTATTGTAAAAGGTTTTAATCAAATAAACGGTATAAAAATGATGCATCTATGAAAAACAAACTGTTATTGATTTTTGGATTAATATTGAGGAAACTTAATATTCCATATCATATGTTGAACATATCATAATTTGGACAAATTTCTAATACAATAATCAATTATAGTAGTAATGCCTATAACAGAAAAAGTAAGAACAATGTTATTATAAAAAAAATATTTTTCTTCAATTAAGTTAAGTGCAACATTTTAGTTATGATGTTTTAACTTCTCCATTAATTGGTCAGGTGAATTGCGCAATAGTTGCATCATAAATCACATGATGGATCATCACTCATGTAGAGCTATTTTTTGTCACAAATAATCAAATGATACTCAAAATCCACATTTGTTGAATAAAAGTTTGAAATTTCTGGTTCTTTTTTGGTTTGCTTCGTAGACCAAACGAAAAATGACGTCTCAACTCAAATGAGACGTCATTTAACTTAAATAACGTCAGTTAACTCAAATGAGTAGTTCGGTTCGACTTTGTACAACTCGAACTTCTTATTTGAGTTAGGATGACTAGATGTAACCACCTAATGTATGACTATTCGTGAAGCATTTTTCGGCGGAATGCTAAATTCTCCCTCTAGTTTGCTTTCAAATGAAAGAAGATTTTTGCCATAATGTTAAAAATCTTACAACTTCTTGAAAAAATACAAAGTTCATCTAGATATGTAGCGAAACGCCTAACACCAAGGGTTTGTCTTCTGAAAGACTGACTTTGAATGCATGTTAAAAACTTCACGCTCTTCATTGTTGGAGAAGAATTCTGGACTGATTAGATACAGTATTGGACAAAACATGTGCAACCAACACCAAACAATGCTAAAAAGTGTTCCTAATTTTACATGTCTTAAAAACGAAACGAACTATACTACCACAGCAAACAGTTCAGGAGTCTGGAGTCATAGCATGCCATGACATGAGCAATCAGCTGACAGGTGACAGCACACAGGCAGAATTTCGTTGACAAGTGCCATTTTGAAGCGGACAAAACAAGTGCAACTTTTTTGGTTTGTTTCATTTTCTTAAGTCTGGTCCGTGTCAACGTCACGGAAGTTTTTTAATAATTAAAGGAAGTATCCAGAAGTTTCCAGAAGCATGCAGAAGCTTCCAGAAGTTTCCAGAAGAAGCATCTGGAAGCATCCAG
>QPEY01000206.1:30077-41834 GCA_014706445.1 Hydra viridissima
AAAAAGCAAATTTCAATTCTGTTAAACCAAAGTTACAAAGTGAAGAAAGAAAGTAAAAAAAAAAAAAATGCAACAAATTAAAACCGAAGCTCAAGACGAATAAGATGTTTTCGCCGACCCAACTTACGATTTTACATTTAAACTGCTGTTCGGAAACGATCAAAAAAAAGATGTGTTGATCAGTTTTGTAAATAGTATTCTCGGTTTCGATGGTGATCAAGAAGTAACAGATGTGGAAATAAACTCTAATGAACTTTTAGGAGATGGCAAATATAGTGTCCAAAGTAAAGTCGACATATTATGCACTGTAAAAAATAAGAAAAAAATTGCGATCGAGATGCAGCGAAATTATGAGGAATATTTTTTGGCACGCGAACAGGATTACATGGCTAAAATAATAAGCCAACAAGTCAGTAGCGGGCAATCAAGCAAGTACCACGAAGTTATGCTTGACACGTATATTATTATTGTATCAAAAAACAATATCTTCCCTGACAAAGTAGTGAAAGATGCCAAAAAAATGGAAAAGTTTCAGAAGATATACGATTTAGACAAAAAACATAAAAACGATGAAATTTATTATATAAAAGAAGTGGTCCCAATGATTAAACACTATAATGTAGAAATACCAGAAAACAAAATGCACTGGGTTTTTTGTGAACTATCGAAAATCAAAAAACAACACAAAAACTTCGTAATAACAGGAGAGAACTCTTTAAAAGAGCAATGGTTGGACTTTTTAATTAATGGTAGTAAAAAGCGAGATATACCGAGGAACTTAAATGAAACAATAAAAAAAGCTTATGAAGTAATGAAATCAGTCCTAAATAACGAAGACACAAGAATACTTTTTTGGAAAGAAAAAAGAGACAGACAATTAATCGCAAAAGCTCGAGAAGAAGAAAAATCCTTAGCTTATAAGGAAGGCAAATTAGAAGGAGAAATCATAGGAGAAATGAAAGGAAAAATCAAAGGAGAAATTGGAAAAATTAAAATGGGTATTGAAGCTAAATGGGAAGATGATAGAATTCTCAAAAAATTAAATAAAACAAAAGATAAACTGTCAGAATTTAAAACATACTTTGAGCGACATCCCGAACGTTTGGAGATTGATGATAATGAAAGTTTAATAATGGAGGATATGGGCTTAGAATATCAAGATTTGATTTGAGATTTTTAACTTTTCAACTTGAGTCGAGTTTTTTTGAACTTGTTGTGTTAATTGACTTTTGATCTGTTTTGATCTGTTTTGAACTTGTAAAAAAGACTATATATTTTATTGTTTTGTAGGAAAACTTTTAGTGCATATTTCACCAGTTTTTATATTGTTTAGGTTCACTTTAATGCAAACAATTTTAAAAATTATTCGTGCTTTGGTGAGTTGACTTTTATGCATATTTTATGCATATTAATTCAAATACCAGATATATTTAATCTGTATAAATACTCACCCAAAAATAAAGTCCAATAAAATGCTACAGTGTTTTGAAAATCACATAAATTTTAGGGATGCGCTGAATGCTCAGGTGTATATATGCATATTTATATGAATTTTTGAAAATCAAGTTGGTCCTACCTGGAATGGTTGACCACCAATATAAAAATAATTTTAAGCCCAAAATATTTAATGTCACGTGACTTTAGCGGTCCCCGCCAGTCAAATTTGTGTATAAAAACATAGCAAACTTCCAGGGTCTGGCGGGGACCTTTAAAATCAACATGGAAAGCCAACTTTTCTTCTATATGGTATATTTTGGACTTCTTATTTATAATAGGGTAGGACCAAAAAGAAATATGGTGGTATTTATTCCACATGATGTGGAGAAAGTGGCGAAAAAACCGGTTTTTTTTACATAAAATGACGCATTACTATGTATAACTGACGCTGATTTATTCTTCATATTTAGGCCAAGTTTTAAAAATTAATATTAGAACTAAGCATTAATAATGTTTATATAGAAGGGGCATGTCAATAGCTACCCGCCCCCTCACCCTATTATTGGAGATTTATACCCCCTCTATCCCTTCTTCGTTTGAAGGGGGGGGGGGGCAAAGTTATTGAAATTTTAGACACACGTCTCTGAAATTTTCAAAAACATCGGCTAGAATCAAGACGTCAGAGATGTTGTAAACATCGTGATAATCTCTAAAGATCTCACACCCAAATTCGTTCCAAACGTTCTGCGCGTGCTCATAATCTTCAGGTTCAATTCCTTTTTCGTTGAGTTTGGAGAAGGACGCTTCCATGGGAGGCAATGATGTCTCTGAAAATTTTTTAATTGAGTCCACCCAGTCATAAGGATAGACGCCTTTTCAAAGAAGCAAATCTCGTTTCGTTCCGCTGTATATTGAATTTAGGTTCTTGCATTCAGTATCGGCTTTTTTAATTCGTCTAGCTTTGCAATCTGCGCAATTTCGTTTGCAATGACATCCCTTTCCTTTTTTATCCGGACAGGTCTTTTTACACGTATCTGGACCTGAACTGGCGCATTCATAACAAAAATCTCTAATAAGGTTGTCTGCCAAATCTTTTAATGAACTTGCCATGAACCTAAAACTGTCAATAAATCTTAATTCTCTCATCACGTCACGCAGTTTACCTTTTTCATCTTTCCACTCACCCACTTTGACTTGTTTTGAAAAGCTTATTTATTTTTCTTCGTTGTTGGGAATACAGTTTAATTTTCCACATAATTTTTTAATAAACAAATGGTTATCATACCCAGTCAAATTATGAAAGACGACTGGTAAGAATTTTGGAATTTGATAATCCAAATTACATTGCTAATGAGCGGCTCCTCGGTACTTTCCAGTCAAATGACAGTGATCGCGCACTTTTTTCTTTTTTATATTCGAATTTTTCTTTGCAAATGTGACATTGGGTTGCCTCTTTATAATTTTTCCGATTTTCATAAGTCATGGTTATTTCTTTTTTATACTTGTATTTATTGTAAATGGGTTTAAAATCTTTTTCAAGCTCGTCTATGAATTTTCGAGCCACGTCATCCTCCTCGTTTTCTGCTGTATACGTCACCATTTTTTCTTTAAAACCTTCAGGACGTTTGATGTAATAATTAAAGGAGCTCGGGGTATGTTTTTGATATTGTTTCGTGTACGACTCACCTTCAGGAGTGTGAGTGGTATCGTTGATGGGTTTGATGAAACTTTTAAAATCCGCGTAAACGATAAAAGGATCTCTCATTGACCTCTTATAGTCTTTAAACTGAAGGAGTGTTCCTTTTTCAGGAAGTACCCTTTTTACGCATTCATGTTCTAAGCAGTCAGGCCAATGTTTAAGAAGCGCTTCTTCAGAGTCGAAACCATGCATGCAACTTCTACAATAATGTTTTTCATGTTGGTGTGATGATGTTTGATTTGAAAGCAAACGACTTAAACTTTTAATTAAGCAATAATGGTTGGTTTCCTCGTTTGAAATGAAGAGCAAATCAATTTGATGCTTTCGTTCTAAATATTTAGATATTCTTAAATTACGAATCTCTTTATTTTCAAACCATATAAAGACGTGGATAGCAATGTCGGGATTGTTTTTTTCAAACTTTTTGATTTTATTGACTTTGACAGGAAATTCAATCCCTTCCCAATTCAACTCTTCCGATTTTTTAATCAAGTCTTCATTAATTCTTTCTTTGTGATCACCGACCATATTCAACGCTCTGGTGACAGACCATTTGAAGCATTGATCGTCTTTGGTGTTTTTTATATTGATAATTGCCTTTTTGTCTTTCAGCTCCTTAGGCAAATCGATATAGGACGATGCGGTAAGAGGAGTATAACTTATCATGTTCACATCTATTTTTAAAATTTTATTAGCTTGCCAATTAGATCCCTCTTTGTTGTAATTCACCATGTTTTCACGAATTCTTCCTTTCCACGTCTCAAAGCTCTCTCTCACATCTGTCGATCCTAGAATATCTTCATATCTAGAAGGAAAAGAAACAGTTCGAATCTTCTGTACTCTTGTAGCAATATTAGTCTGTATCTTGTCACAGGTTAAAACAAGATTGGTTTTTGTGTTGGGCTCTACGACTTTAATCGCAGCCTCTTTAACCCTGTTTAGAAAGGCTTCAGAGTCTTGATAAGTGACAGAAGGGCTGTAAGAAAACTGTTTGGTAATATAATTTAGAGCTGAATCAACCAATTGAAATTTAATTGACGGTTGACCTAATACAATGCCTCTAAGAGACTTTATTCTATCTTCAACTCCATTTTTAACACGGACGACTGTTCTCTTTACCGTCTCCGGGACGTAAGGATCAATAATGGTAAGAACAAGGTTGAAGCCATGAGTCACCACATTTCCAACAGCAGTTGTAAATCTTGAAAATAAACTAGGAGCAAGTACAGGTGTTCAATCAACAACAGGACGGTTGAGAATGTGAGGTCTTGGAGCAGGAACAGGTCTTACAACCATCGTACGAGGTGCAGGAACCGACCTCGCAACAATCGGTCTTGGAGCAGGAATGGGTCTTACAACAGGAACCTCAACCCTCAAGGCGGGCAACGGTCTTGCCTCAGTCCTTCGACGAGGTCCATATCCAATAACAGGTCTCGTGTTTTTAACCGCTTCGATAAGCTCGGCTTTTCTCATTTTTGAGATGCCTTTAATAGCACGGTCTTTAGCCATGCTTTTTAACTCTTTCACGGTCATTCTCTCCATTTTTAATTGTAATGAAAAAAATTTCTTAACTCAAATTCAAAATTTTTAAAATAATTTAAAAAGAATTTTTAATTCTCTGAAAAGAATTAAAATAGTTTAAGCTGCAGGAGGACACATTACTTCTTCCAATTCATATATATTAAAAATGGCTTTCTTTAAATGGATAAGATATCGACAAAACTCCGCCAAGTCACTTCCATATCTATTAAGGTCATTTTGCAAACAAAATTCAAGATCTAAAAGCCTATTCTTTACAACGTTCCTATCGCGACATTCTTTAATATCTCCCAGTTTTATGAGGAAATCATTTGATTTAGCAATGAGCAACTCCACCCTATCCACTTCTTCCTAATACCCGTCAGGTTTGAATTCTATATACTCACATAGACAGTCTTCAAATTCCTCAATGCTTTTCTCCATAGCATATTCAATATCCTCTATATATCTAATAATACACTCCATTTTAATAAAGGAAAATATTTTTCTTAACTCAAATTTTTCAATTCTAATAAAAGAATTAAAAAATCTTCTACCAATTCATAGATGTCATCTTTTTTAAAAAACAGGAATTTTCTTAACTCAAATTTTTTTAGGTCTCCCCACCGGTCGATCCTCCTCCACTTCCTTCATCCATTCGCTCTTATCAATCAGATTATTTTCTAAAGCCAGCATGAACAAAGACAATTTGCTTTTAGACGTTTGAGTGATGCCGTTTTTCTCTCAGCAGCTTTTTAAGATCTTTTTTCGTATACCTCATTTTTTTAATAGTCGTGAAAACTATTTCGAAAAATCAATAAATAAAATTCATCTTATTACCGTCGGATTTAATCCTAAGCATTTTATCAGAAATGACAATAGCAAAGGCTTGAATATTAGCAGGAATGTTTGCATTAAAGGACATATAGATATGAATGTCTGTCACGCCATCTTTTAATCTTTCCGACTGCTTACTTACATCCAACAAAAAGAGAGGGCAAATGTATCTATAATTTAAACTGGTCATATTAGGTTGACCCATAAGATCGGTAATGCCGTAAAGTTTGTTGTCAAACTTGCACGTGTCGCTATAAATCCTTGAGAATTTGTTGTTCTTAAAGTCTATGTCATAGTTTATAGCAGGATACTGTTCACCACCGTTTAATCTCACACAGATGCTTTTAATGTCGCAATGATCAAAGACGGATGGATTTCGGTCTTGACTGCCTTCCCTATTGGTTTGGACTCCAACCACGATATATCTAGGTCTCTCATATTTATTAGATTTCGAGTCGAGTTTCCAAGTATGACTCGTAGTCACAGGAAAGGAAATGGTTTCACATTGTCTAGACCTGAACGCTACTGTAACGTCTACTTTAGACTATATGATTTTGTAAAGGTTTAGTTTTTCCGAGAGAGCGGGAATCGCATGAGGTATAAACAAAGACAATTTAGTCAAATTCACTTTTCCTGCAGCTGTTGCATTGTTTTTAAATATGCCGTCAGTGTCACTCTTTCTTACCAGGTTAATGGTGTGCTTAACCCCATAAAGAACTTTGTCATAATCGTCGCAAAAACCAAAAATGTGCTTGAAAGGAATGCAAAACGAAAAGATTCCTTTATCCACAGGTTGCTTAATAATGTAAGAATGTCTGGCGTTATATCCAGTGTTAGCAGTCAGATCGGCATCCACAGTCGTATCGCGTTGCCACAGCTGATTCATTCCTTCAGATATTTGAGACTCTACCGGGTATTTAAGATAACCAAACATGGTGGTGGCTTGACCAGGGTTATAGATGGTTTATATCTCTTGATTAGAGATGTAATAAGAAATTTGGCTAAACAGATGCATGATACCGTTGTTTGTAAAAGTAACCACATCTGCGTCTGCATAAGTCGATCCATCTTCTTTAGTGAGTCTTCCTTCTACAAGGAGATGAGCCTCACAAGGAAGCGTAAACAAATCTTGCTGCTCAATATTAATTCTTATCTCTCCAGTGTTGTTTAAATTGACGCTCACAGGCTCATACTCGCTAAACTCGAATCTCTCGATTCCTTCATCCACCAGGACTTCTGTAATACTTAAAACCTCAGAGTTTGACATTTTTTATATAAAAGAAAAAAATTTTTTAAGAAGAAGTCAGACAATTTTCATGTCCACTTAAAATTAGATGATTTTAAGTCCTCGTCCCATTTGAACCAGGTCTTAGATTCGAATGACGTTTTTACGACTCAAAGAACCTCCCATCTGAGCATACTCAACTATATGCACATTTGGAGATTTGACCAACTCTGAAATAATGTCTTTGCTTTTCTGAGTTATTTTCGGCGTTCCAGTCTTGACATATACCTTTTCAATAGCCTTCTTGCCTTTATCAATAGCTACATCTTTAGCTGTAGAGATGGCAGAGGAAGCCAATTCTTTTCCAGCAAACTTGGCAGCCATCATCGCTTCTCGTCCCAATTCGCTTTTAGCCATTTTAGTAGCCAAAGCCGACGCTGCTCTCGATGCGCTCGACGCAACCGCTCGTCTCATGAAACTTTTAAACGTATCAAATATACCGCTTCCACCAACCACGTGTTTCCTCACAACTCTATTTCTGTAAACGTTCATTTTTTATAAGCAGAAAAAATTATTTTACGCATCTCTTAATGGAGTTGTACTGGTCTTCGCTAATCACCTTTTGTCTTAACAGCTCGTCACATATGCTCACAGCCTCGTTTCTTGAAGCCGTGTTTCCAGCACGAGAAGAAGCAATGCTCAATTCCAACGCATTCGGATCGCTCGGAAGGATAATCACTCGACGACCTTTTTTTCTTCTAGTTTCGCTCTTATATTTTTCACGAATGGGCTTAATAATCTGATTGTATTTTTTGCTCCCTGTAGGTCCATGCTCTAAAGCACCAGTGTTTTTAAGGATTTCTCCGTAATTTCGCAAATCTTCATCTCGTTACATCGCATCAAGTAACGAGATGAAATATTACCCATATTGCTCAAGTCTAATTCCTGCGATATATCCAACTCTTCAATCGGTTTTTCATTTTTGATGAAAAACCGATTGAAGAGTTGAATATATCAAAATATATATCGATATATTTCGCTTTATCCGCCATTCTTTTGATCATATTTACATTGCTCTCCATGAGCGGCTTAAACAGTTTGCTCACATCCGTCTGAAAATCAGCATCCATCAGGTTATCATTCACACTGTCCTGATAAACTTTTTTTCTTAACGCCAACACCTCTTTCACAATCTCATCCCGTTTATTCGGGTCTTGTATTTTATAAAAGGACATTTTTTAAAATACGAGGAAAAAAATAAAACAATCTTAAAAAAGTTTTTAAGATCCCTTTTTAAACAAGTTGTTAAACGTTTGAATGGCGTCTTCTCGTCCTTTTTGGATCAAAGACTCTTTAGTCAACTCATCTATTCCCTTTTTAGCTTTAGGTTTAATCTCCTCCACCATCTCTTTAAACTTTTGAAGCTCTTCCAAAATCAACTGAAACTCAGAATCGCTTATTTTTCCATCCACCAACGCTTTTGAAATATGGTCGCTGATCGTGTTCAATTTTGTGTCTGCCAACACTTTAATTTTTTCATGCTTTTCCGCTTTTAAAGCCAACTTTTTATTCATTTGCCCTCCGACAATGGATAAAAAACCTACTCCAATAGCGACACCTTCACAGGCAATCGCGGCTGGGCTAGCCACAATCGTACTCAAAAGACTAATACGAGCCACACCTAGAGCTATGCATAACACTTGCATCGAATTGTCTACATTGGATATAATTCTAAAAGCGCGATGGTAATTTTTACTTAAATGAATTCTCTTTTTTCTCTCGTTGTCCATTTCCTTCTGAATCTCGCTTGTTTTCTGAAGTCGATAAACATGACCTTCTTCTTGAGTAGGAGCCGTAGGAAGAACCGGATATATTTCTTTATAACTTTTCACATCCATTTTTATTAAGACAAAAAAAAATACTTTTTCAAAGAAAATTTACCAAGCATAAACTTTCGCCTTTTTTAATAATCACGTCCTTGTTGCTTTTGTTGGAGATATCCATAAAGATCTGATCCACAGGCTCTGAAATGATCATACTTTGATTAAAACAATTCAACTTGGCATTAAGATCCTGTCTCAAACTCACCAACGCTATCCCCTTCTCAATACCAAACATGAACATAATCGTTTGCTTAGACAGTCGACCTAATGAATGTCTTTTTGAGCAAATATCTCATATCTCTCACGACTTTTTAACGGAGGATGTTTTAAATACCTGTCATAAACAATAACACATTTTTTCGACTCTTTCTTTCTATTTTCAAAATGAACTCTCCTTGCACACTGCATCTTTTTATTATTTAAAAAAATTATTTTTAATAGCATAAGATGTTATTAAAAATGTCTTTCATGAAAAAAGGTTTCTTTAAGTTGGAATTAGGCGTAAAATTAGAGTTGACCAAGCAAAAGATAAAAGCTTTCGGATTGACCGACTTGAGCATCCCCTGAATTGAGCGTGACAACGAGTCTTCTTCCTGCTGCAACGCTGGGCATGGAGTCTGCTTCTCCGAAATTCCTATAAAAGGAAATGGTGGTTGTGGATCCGATGGAAGCATTGGATTGATACAATAGTCCCGTGGATTTGTTGTTGAACGAGCTTACATTTGACCCGTTCCATGAGGACAAGTAAAAATCTTCTAATCCAGACGAGGAGAAAATGCATTTGCTATCACTGTCATACCCAGGGAAAGTAGTGTACATGTTTGCATTGTACGGAGTCCAAGGACTGAGCACAGTTTCATTCCCTGGAGGCAAATTTCCATCATACATTCTCACTCTGGATTCCCACCAGTTTCCAGATAATCCGATGATGTGCATTCTGATGTATTTCAGAAACACACCATTGTCACGTCCTTTGGAGCTCATCAAAACGTATACGTTTCCGTAAGAGGTTTGGAAATATCTGAACGCCCTCGAGTACAATTTGTAAAACGGCAAAGAGGGAGAAATGGAGGAGAGTGTGGTGATGAAAGGCTGAATCCAGTAAACTACTGGCGAAGCTGTTTTGTTCCTCAATTTTATTTCAATGCTTGTGTTGAAAGGCATGTCGAGTGTGAAATAGCCTCCTAATGAAGTGGAACTGTATGCGTTGCATCCCTGCAAAGAGTTGGAGTAAAAAGGTCCGTCAAGAGGAGAGAAGAGCAAGTCGCAAGCGAGGGCGGTGCTGTCCGTTCCAATTCCTTCTGTGGTTTCTGAAAAATTCCCAACGTTAATTTCACCGTCTGTATGAATTTGAAGAAAAACGTTTCCAGGAACAGGCAATCCATTAGTGACAGTTCCATAAAAAGCCAACCACAATCTTCTTAAAATTCCAGGTCCGCCAGAGTAGGTGAAGACAGTAGCAGCATCAGGAAGACCTGCAGACACCGTTTGCAATTTTAATCCTAGAGATGTAAATCGTTCCAGTCCCACCAGTCACGTGAGTGTCTACAAAATTTTTCGTGGTAGAGTCTGAAGCTAAAGTGGGTTCGGCGAGATGGTGAGTTTGTGTGCTGTCATGTTAATGTCGGTGTAAAAAATACTATTGTAAGCGACTTTGGCGTCCACGTAGGGTTTCGTAGCCGCATCGTATTGACTGGTGGGAGTGGCCAAGCTGATCAACTTATGAGAATTCATATCGATGTCTCCTGTGATGGTGCTCGACCCGTCTGTTTTAATGCTCATGCTCATGCTGACGTCAACGTAATGTTTTGTGGCGGCGTCATGCAGACTGGTCGGTTCATTCAAATTGATCGCTTTTCGAAAATATAAGTCTAAGTCCGAAGCTCCAATCACCGTGCCAGTTCCTCCCAACGAATGCGTGTCGACATAATATTTTGTAGCGGCGTCGTGTGAGTTGGACGGTTCTGCCAAATTAATGATTTTTTGAGAATTGAAATCAATGTCTGCAGTAATGGTGCTGTTTCCATCCGTTCTCACATACAGCTCACTTGCTGTTACTAAATAAGGGTTGTATAAATACTTTCCCAATTCTGTCCTTCCAAACTTGTCAATTGTTTTATCTACTGCAGATTTTTTTTTACCGATGGGTGTCCACGATGCTTTGAAAGTCTAATCCCTCCTCCATTTTCTTTAACACGTAAAGGCGTAAATGACCACAATAAGATGTGTCTCCAAACTGAACTCTCTTGCTGTTGTAATAAACCGGACTTTTTAAATAATCGACGTGCTCTACAATAGGGGGTTGAGCATACGAGTCAAAACTAAACTTCTTATCATCCTCTTTGAACCAACACACCCAATGAAATCCATTCGTTCTTGAATCTCCCGTATTCACAATCCCACATTCTTTTCTTCTTGGCTTTTTCGGCAACTCGTCTCTCACAAAAACACCTCGAAAGTTCTTTATTTTTAATTTTTTTGCTGCGTCCATCAATTGAAAGTTGGTCAAAGCCTCATCAGGTAAAATAATTCCTTCTACGTTGATCATTTTTAAATTCGTTTAAAAATTTAAAAATCTCCCAAATCCAAGTCTTTACTCATGATGGGTTGAAAAGAAGGTAAAACTTTAGTGATAACCACTTCAGGAATAGACCTTTTCGTAATTAAGCGGCAATTATGAATCACGTGGTGTAATGTTTTTCTAGGGAGGGCAAAATTGTAAACAAAATAAAGAGAACGCTTTACTTATTTTTTATTATTTGTTTCAAATAGAATAGTATATTTGGAAATATACCATTTAAAGTAGTTTTTAAAATGCCACTTAAGAATTATGAAGATTTTTTGAATTTATCTGTCAAACAGCTTATTAATTTTTTAACTGTTCGTGGGCTAAGTACAACTGGACGTAAAATCGAGCTTGTTGCAAGAGCATTTACTGCAATGGAATTAAATATAGAAATTATAGAAACAGCAGAAGAACAGGAGAAAAACCTTAAGCAATCATATGCGGACAAACTAAAAGCTTTAGATCTTATTGACCCAAACTCTGTTCCTATGGAAATTAGAAAAGACTTAGTAGCTGAATGGCCATGTATAACAATGGGAAATATTTTTTCGTATATCCTTAAAAAAAAATACTTTGATTCGGAATATATTGG
>QPEY01000206.1:43322-68947 GCA_014706445.1 Hydra viridissima
GATAAACTAATACTTGAAGAGCCAGAAATCAGTGCTAATGAATTTAATGAATGTAGCAGTATTCAATGTGAAATATGTTGCGTTTGGTTCCACTGTTCTTGTCAAAATTTAAGAAAAGAAGACTATGAATTATTAGTAGATCAAGACTGGATTTGTTACATGTGCTCTGTCTACTTTGTGTTAAATTTTAATCTTCAATAACATGTCTTTACATGTGTTACATGATTTATATGAAATCAGTCATTATGTTTAATTCCTTCTTTTAAAACCTTGAGGCTTTGAGATTAATATGAAAGTTAATGAGTTTTATTATGGTTTTAATTAACTTTTATTTACATTTATATTTAAAATATAAACTTATATTTATTATATATATAGATTATATATACATACTCTCAGGTGTTTAATAAAGGGAAGTGGGGGAGATTATTAACTTTTGAAAAAAATTCCCACCATCCTGAGCTTAAGAATGTATCTAATTGATAAAAATAATGTAATACTGTATCTAACTGATAATAATAAAAACTTTTAGTGTAAACAGTCCTTAAAAATTCAAGAACATTAGACAACCATTCTAAAAATTATTGAGTTTATTTTAAAATAATCGGTCCCTTTATTAAGACATCCCATTTATTTGATCAGGATAAAAATTTCTACTCCCCTGGTAGTTATATTATAAAAGAAAATAGAGTATTCAGTAAACTTGAATTTTTTTAATAGACTATTTAGAAACTAATGGCTTTCTCAAGTTTGATATAGCAGCACACACACGCAGTATATTATTTGTAACGCTCTGGGTAACGTTTATCGTTATTGCAAATACCAACGACACAGCGATCATTAACCATACTGTTTTTTGAACGTAGAAATCAAATAGTAAAATGATGATAAATAATAAAATTAAAACTCACTTAGGAGTTATATAAGAACAAATAACGTTATACTATACAACATTATTTTTAAATAATAAGAAAATAAATACAAAACAAATAAATTTACTGCAAAAACCTTAACAAGCACCACTTAATAAGCTTTAATAAGCACAACTTAACTTTACTATCTGTTCATATCTTATTCTATTTTATTGACTTTACTATTATTTTAATTGCATTTATTTTTTTATTTTCTCTTTACTATTATTTTAATTGCATTTATGTTTGAAAACTTATATCATTTTTAAAATTTTATACCTGATGTGTTTAATTATTTACTTGTTTGTTTTTATATTTATATGTGTTTATAACTGGTTTGTTTACATTTTTGCCCTCCCGAGAAAAATATTACATCACGTGATACATAATTGCCGCTTAATTACGAAATCTTCTATCTTTACTTGAATGGACTCGATCTGCGATCCTATAAAAACACCTTCAATTTTTAAAAAGGCGATCGCATAGCATTTTTTTCGTACGTAATCGAGCGGATTCTTTGCAACAAGCCTATTATTCCATTCTAAACACGTCATCTTCTTTTGTTTTCTTTGCGTTAAAAGAGAGAAGTGATACTTTTTTCATTTTTCTTGGTAAACAACTTTCCAAAAAATAGAGGTGTGCCGCCTTCAGATTTGCTTTTAAAAATAGACAAGTCTTCCGTCATGATCTTTTTTGTTCTTCCTGCTTTTTTTAACAAAGGCGTCATTTTGATGACTTGCTCACGAAGAAATTTAGATATTTTTTCAGTCACCTCGATGAATTTTTTTTCTTCTTCGTTATTGTTGATACCTTGAAAGGACATGGAATACCCAGACAGTCCTCCAGTCTCAGTGCTGTGGTTCTCAAACGCACCATACGAAAATAACGGTTCTCAAACACACCAAAGAAAATTACTTAACTCATTTTTTCAAACGAATTCTTTATTATCCAACCACGAGTTGAACGAGTCTGGATATCCTAACCATTTAACCAATGACTTGTTCTTTTGCTTTCGAATGACTTTTTCAATTCTGAATATGTCTTGATGAGTCTTTTGCATTTCCTGCTCGTAAAAAATACCTTGAATTTCTTCTCCGTTAGCGTCAGCAATTTTATACGTAGGCGGATCTGTATACTGAACTTTTGACACTGTGAAAACCTCTTCAGTCCATCTCGGCGTATACCCTTTTTCAAAATTAGACTTCTTTTTAGTGATTCGCACTTTGTCTCCCATGGAAAATTTTGGTTCTTGTCTTTCAGTTTGCGTCTTTCCATACAGATTCATCCAAACCTTATTCTTTTCTTCTCTAGCTTCAACTGGTGTCATTTTGATGGAGGAGTGCTTTGTATTGTTGCAATTTTTCACCATTTCATCTAAAACGTCAATGTATTTATTGGTGTTGTTAGCTGAAAAATATTTAAACATTTTCTCTTTCATCGTTCTGTTCAATCGCTTAACGATACAACTTTTTTTCTCGTTTTCAGTGGAATACAATGGCACTCCCAGCGCTTTCACATGTTTGTTGTAAAATTCTTTTCCTTTGTCTACCCACATTTTGGTACACTTCCTTTCTTTGAATATTTTACTTAAAGCGTTAGCCACATCAAGACCCGTTTTGCTTTTTAAAGGAACGATCCATCCATACTTTGAAAACACGTCAATCACCATGAGCAAATATTTTACGCCGTTGTTGAATTTTAAAAAAGAGCGCATGTCTACCAAATCCGCAGCCCATATTTCATCGAAGTCGTTCACAATAACCCTTCTTCTTTTAAAATGATGAATCACTGGTTTGTGAAGCTCCTCTGCAAGCTGATCTGTCCATTTCAGATGACTCTCGGGAATTTTTTTTTTTTATGACCAACACCCAATCCAAATTTAGCTTTGGCGCTAATGATGGGAGTGATGAGTTTTCGTTCGCTTATTTCTTTTGGCGTAGGGTTTGGTATGGAATTCATCTCTTCAAGCATCATTTGATCTGCCTAATTCCTATTTTGCCTGTCAATAAAATATTTATAAGCCAAACCGTGGTAATACGCTGCATTGTCCACCCTATCCACTGGCTTTTTTTTTGCTCTTTTGCATTTTGCATTTTGCTCCACTCTTGATACATGTCCGTTGAAGTCAATCTCTTATCCAAATTCGTGCCCGGACCTGCAAAGTTCATCCCGGGAATATGCATTTCTCCTGGAAACATAGCCCATGGAAGCTTCACTTTGCTCGACAGTTTATTCAACGACTCGACTAAATCACCTCCTTTTGATAATTTAACAAACTTGCATTTAGTCGATCCGCAAGAGTCGCAAGTCCCTTTGAGCATACTTCAATTATTTTTTGGTGTCTCGTTTCTCATGTGAATGGTTTCTGTTTCTCTTTTACACTTGACGCAATACATTTTTTAATAGATAAAAAAATTTTTTATGTAGATAAAATGGAAGTCATTGATTTATTGTGGAACATTGGTAAAACCAAAAGAAACAATAACAAGCTTTTACCTAGAAGCATTCGAGGAATCATCGTTGGAAAATGCTGGTCTCAACCTCATGGGTTTGCTGTCATTGATTTATCTTCTAAAAAGAATAAGGGAAAATACCGAAACGGATTTGACGATTTTTGTTTTCCAAACGTATAAAAACATTTCTGGATTCTATTTCATTGTTGAATCTAAAAAAGAAACACCGACAGTCAATAGTAGCGTTATTAAAACCTACTTTGATATACCCATTGATCTTGGAATGAATAAAAAGTATGAAATGGCTTTAGTCGGACTTGAGACTTATCGAAGCTATCCCAACATCACCTCTAAAAATAACGTTTTCAGATATAGCCCTAACTCAGGAACAGCCAGTTACACCATCTACATTGAAGAAGGCGCTTACGAAATTAACGAAATCAACGATTACTTGCAAAAAGAAATGAAAAAACATTGTGGAACTTTATACAGAGCAGATGGAGTCATTCTTGGAACAAGCGACACTACTCTAAGGTCTGCTCTCACTTTTGGAAAACCTGGATCCAATACTCGTTATTGGGTTGATTTTAACGTAAACAACAGCTTATCAACACTTCTCGGATTTGATAAAAACGAATACACCTATGTTGAGAAAAAAGAAGATCCTGTTGACCCTGATAAAGTGACGAGCGTTATTGACTATTACGAGTCTGAAAACATTGTTAGAATTGAAGAACTTTCAGTCTTTAGAGTCACCAACGACATTATCAGCGCCTCCTATTTAGATGGAAAATCGACCAATGATATTTACTCCTTTTATCCTGATGTTTCTCCTGGATACAAAATCAGTGAAAAACCTTTTCATCTCATCTATTTGCCTATTGCCGTTAACAAAATAATAAGTATGCAAACTAAACTTACTGATCAAAATGGAGATTTAATCAACTTTAAAGGAGAAGACATCATTATTCGATTTCATGTGAGAGAACGAATAACTTCTGTATTGCAAGATTTATATACAAACAGCGCTGTCGAACGATAAAATTTTTTTTCTTTTCTTTAAAAAATGAGCGGTTATCAAAACATCAAACTGAACATCTCGCAAGGACAAACTGATAAAATTAAAAAAGCAATGCATGATAAAACGGATGCTAGCATTAAACTCACTCATCAAAACTTGAATGGTGAACACGTTCTCGCTGTCACCATGGCTCAACTTAACAAAATTAGAAAAGCGTATGAAAATGGGAAAGGAATCACTCTTAAACTTAGCAAAAGACAAATCACACACAACTCTAAAGTAGAAGGAGGGTTCATAGGAGCTCTTTTACCTTTATTAGGAACTCTTGCTACAAAAGTCGTTCCTGCTCTTGCCACTGGACTGCTTGCTGGAGTTGGATCTTCTGCTGGTTCCGCTATGGTTGACAAAATCGCTGAACAAGGTGTTGTTTACATGAGCAAAAATGGAAAAGGATTAAAACTTGCAGCAGCAGGTTCCGGTTTATATTTAAAACCTTGGACTAAAAATAAACCCATTTACGGAGATGGACTATTTATTAAAAAAGGAAAAGGATATGAACCTATTGACTCTGGTTTGCTTCTTGGACCCAATTCACCTTTTTCAAGCATTCCCTTTTTAGGCGCCATTTTATAAAACTTCTTTTAAAACGTTTTTAAATGTTTTTAAAGAAAATAGACTTTTATTACCCCTATTTTTCCAGTAGACATGAACATAAGCGGATTATCCTTCTCTACAAAAGCATCCAATACGTCTGAAAATAAAACAATCTTTGATATTCGATACAATTGCTCCAACTTATACACACTATGAACTTTCATCTCTTCTGACAAATCCTCTACTCCAAACTTAAAACTCTGCGAAAAAATATTTTGAGTGTTCATCGAAAAAATAAACAACCCTTTATCTCTTGTTACGCTAAATTCAGAAGCAGGCTTAATCATCCTACACATGTCGCTAAATCTCGAAACTGAAATTCTTCTTCTAGATTCTGCATCATACAAAAAATACTCAAGAAAAAACACATTTTGAACACTCTCCGTCATCACCTTAATTCTATACTCAAAATTATCTAAAGACTTTACATCAATCGTCAAACTTTCAGGGCTAACAATCGATAAAGTCACTACACTCTTACTCTTCATCGTTTAAATGACTTACTAATATAGCTCTCTATCCCAATATACAAAGGCTCCTCAAAATTAAACACAAACTCGTCAAACTGCTCTGCTGGAAGATCAACTTCAAACATTAAATGAATATTTGTTTTTGCTTTAAAATGAATCCCTTCTTTGCTGATGTTTAGGCTCACCATTTTCATATTATAAAACAAAAGATCAAACATTGCCTTCAAATCACCTGCATATTTTGTTCTTGCAATAAACATTTTATTTATAAATTATTTTATTTAACTCAATTTAAAAAAACTTTTACTCCCACTTTTTAATTATTATTTTAAAATGAATATTTTAAAATGAATATTTAAAAATGATTATTTAAAAAATATTTATTTACTTGAAATTTTTTTGTGTTTTTTAAGATGCTTGTTTTGAGGCAATGACGTCATTTTTAGAATTTGTCCCAGAACCGGCAACAAACTGGAATTATACATTACATTGTAATGTATAATTCCAGTTTAAAGCACGTCTTTAATAAGAACTCATAAAAATTAAAATTTATTTGAAGAGTAAGTCACTAAAACAATCAGTTATTTTCATTATTCATCATAATATCTGAGAGCATTTTCTGTCCCAAAATCGTTTGTTAACACACAAAAGCATTTGCATTTCAAGATTGGATGGAAGTATATTATGTCTCAAATGGCCAATTGCGTAACCTGCCGCACTGAAAAATCTTTCCGCAATATTTGACGTTGGCACCAGAAACTTACAATTCACATATCTTGAATCCGAAGACATTTTTTCTAATTTTCTTTTCTTTAGCAGCTTAGAAGCAAAGTTTAAATCATCTAAGAAAGTGTAAATAATTTAGAGTATTTTTGCGTGAGAGTTTTCTATAAATGAAAATGGTTTAAGGCCACAAGTCACCCATTCTATCCATGAATACATATTGTCGGCACTCTTTGCTATTATTGGTCCTGACTACTAGGGATTGCCGATTCTGGCTCATTTTCATTTTCGACCATAAGTGAGTCAGGAATTATTTCGGTGTGCGTGTCATTAAATTGTGAATATTTCGATCCTTGTCATTTTCTCATGTTCGAGCCATGAAATTCCCATGTGCGTGCCATCATTTCCGAATTTCATGGTTCATGTGCGAGCCATGAAATTGTCGTGCCATCATCACTCATGTGCGTCTCAATCTTTCATTTCTTCTTTTGTTGTATTCTTGGTCTTCCATTTTTTGTTCGTGGAAATTTTTTAATATTTCTCTTTCTTTCCATTTGAGTTCTCTTAAAACTTTCCCTACTTTCATTCGGAAGACATGAATTTCCATTCTGTTTGTTTCGGGATCTATTTACAAAATTAAATTTAAAAAGGGGATGCTTGAGAATGGAGAGTTTGGTCCTAACAGCAACCCAGACCCGACAGGTTCATACCCTCTTCCGCTCTTTAAATAAAAACCATCTCTCACTAAACTTCCTTTTACCCACGGTGTTAAAAACAATCCGTCCCCTCTGAGAGTTTTCATCTTCATTCCATTGCCATTTTTTTTGACATACACCGCACCTCTTCCTGCAATTTTATCCACCATGGCAGATCCTGCAAATGAGCCTACCCCAGGCAAGAGACCCGTCGCCAATGCAGGGACTACTCTTGTTGCAAGGGTGCTGCCAAGCATTCCCAGCAAAGGAAGCAACGCGCCAATAATTCCTCCTGAGTTGTATTCCACCTGAGTTTTACTCATTTTAATGGTTACTCCAACTCCTCGTCGAAGAGCGTCCATTATTCTGTTGTGTTGTCTCTCCGTCACGAACAAGACGTCTTTGCCATTAAAATCATCTTTTGAAAGCCTTATACTTACAGGCTTTCCCTCCAACGTTGATTTTTTTATTTTATCAGTCTGCCCTTGTGACACTTTTACTTTCACACTCAAATATTTGCTCATTTTTATACGCGTCGGAAAAATTTATTTCACTCTCTCTGATGTAGTATCTGTTCGTAATTTCCTCACCCTGAAAATCCAGTGTATCACCATATTGGTTGGTGATGTGAGTGACCATGGTGGAAATCTCGCTCGATTTTTACAGGAAGATAAACCAAATGAGACAGTCTTTCAAAGATTTTGTAACCAAGACCCACATCTGGAGAAAAGGAGTAAACGCAATTCAATTTAGATCCATTAATATAGTATGAATCAACCAAATTGTTCATGATTCTGAAATAGCTGTTTCCGCTGATGCTGTTGTACGTCTCAAGACTAAGAAAAGCCATATGGCTTTTCTTAGCCTTGAATAAAAAATATGACATATTTTTTCCATGATCAAAAACATTTTTGTCTGAAAAATTTGTTGTTATCACGTCTGAATTTCCATCCACTTCGATTATAATACTTGACATTTTTATATGCATCGGAAAAAATTTATCTCACTTCTCTGATGTGATATCTGATTGTAATTTCCTCACCCCGAAAATCGACCAAATTTCCATTCTGGTTGATGATGCAAGTGACCATGGTGAAAATCTCGCTCAATTTTGCAGGAAGGTAAACCAAGTGAGTCGGTCTTTCAATAATTTTGTAACCAGGACCCACATTTAGATAAAAGGAGTAAATGCAATTCAATTGGGATCGTTTGATATAAGCCGATCCAATTGCGTTGTTCACGATTCTGATCGTATTTACTTTTGATATTCTCACGATATCATCAGACTCATACTCAGCATTGGAATCCAACTGTCTTTTTGTAAATCCCAAAACTGACGCGATGCTGTTATTCACGTTCAAGTCCATCAAATAATTTATACCCAGCTAAATGGTTGATTTTAAAGTATTCAAATTAGCTCCAATTTTAATGTTGTCTGGAGAATAACTAATTTTATTTGCGGTAATATATCTCCCACTTTGAGACGCGTAATTTTTTATCGTGCTCGAAACTGACTTTTGCAAATAATCATTTATATCTGTAATGTCGTAACTTCCCACTGGAATGGCAATATTTTCCCAATTTGCCCCATTATTCATGCTGTATCTGGAAGAGTTGTTTTTGCTGGTAATATTTGGAAAGCTGTTGTACGTCTCGAGAACAAGAATAGCCATCTCATAATTTTTTTCTTTATCAAAAAAGATTTTGTCCAAAAAATTTGTTGTAATACGTTTGAACTTCCATCCACGTCAATTATAATACCTGACATTTTTATTATGCGCCAATTTTTTTAAATTGTCTCTTTTGGAAAGTAAAAAGTGTCAAATCCGCTTCGATATTTTCCATTATCCTTTTTTGAGGACAAATCAATCACTGCAAATCCGTGAGGTTCAGATCAACACTGTTTGCAAAACTTTTTAAACTCTTCTTTTTTCATATTGCTCGAAACATGATCTCGATAAATATGATCCACATTCTTCGAATCCTGCTGAAACAAGCAAATAAAATTTGTATTTTCTCTGACCGTCTGTCTAGGAAGCAAAAAGTAATTTGAGGATTTGTTCTGCGTCAAATGCAAAAGAAAAACAGGATCTGGCACGTCATCCGCTGTTTCATAAAACTGGCACTCCATATCTGTTTTACCACCCCATTTTTTTGAAATACCCTCAATCACACATTCAGGTCTCACCTTTAATTTCTCTATTTCACCTTGAACCTTGAACAAATCAAGAATAATCTCTTTTGGCAATTTTTTCTCAAATGAACTTTTTAGTATTTTGTACTCTGGTTGAAAAAGAGACTTCCCAAAAACTTGCAAGTTGTTGTAATCCACCCATCCAGGTCTCAACAACAATATCAGCAGCAATGTCGTTTTTCCACAACCAGACTTTCCAACATTGATACCTCGTAGACTTCTTGGTAAAAGCTTGTTATTGTTCCTTTTTCTCTTACCGATATTCCATGACAAAATTATTTTGTTAATTTTATAATAATTGTTTATTAATGTTATATAATTATTACTGTTACAAAAAAACACCCTAGTATTTATTTTGTAAAACTGATTTCTAGTTTTTCAAACATAAAACTATCTTGCCTCCGGTTTTTTACGCAAGCCACTCGTTGGCAAGGCCTGTTATATAGTAAGCCATGGATATATATAGATATTATCCGATAAAGATAAAGTAAAGAAATTAGTACTGAAAAAGAGAAATCAAAGGAGAAATTGGAAAAATTAAAATGGGTATTGAAGCTAAATGGGAAGACGATAGAATTCTCAAAAAATTGAATAAAACAAAAGATAAACTGTCAGAGTTTAAAACATACAAATGCATATTTTTTGAGTCTCATCATCTTAACTTTTACAAAAGTGGCAATTTGAGAAATTAAAAGACCCATGTCAATATTTAATGTTGCAAAGTGTACTTTTTAAGATGGATTTATAACCTCCTTAAGCTTTATGTATCTCCTCAGTTATGTTCCCATAAAGAAGTTGAAATATGTTCCCATAGAGAAGTTGAAAAAAAGATCCTAAAACCACCCTTACCAGGTCATTTGATACTAATACCAAGGGTATGATAGATAAACTCACACAGTTACATTTTTCTGATTCTTTGGCAAATTTTGAAAGAGGTTTTGTACCTCTTTCTGTACAAAAGTTAGCTGCTCCCAAACCAAAGTTCTGGGGACCTCCATTTGCACTTGGAGCAGTTTTAGAGCTTGTTGAACATGGCAACTTCATGGCAACTCATGAACCTCATCACAAGCTTAATGATGACCAACAAAACCTATTTTTGCTGGAGCAATTGTGTAAATATACAAAAATACAGATTTGGGGGATCAGAAAATCCCAAATATATTTTTATATATATTTATTTAAATATTTTTATATATTTTTGCTATATTCATTTTAAAGCGAATGTTTTTCTTCATTCTATTCAATACATATTTAATTAACAAGTCGTAGTTTCTTTTGCTGCATCCTGTTTAAAATACCGCTGGGGCGCTGCCAGATCAATAAACTACAATAACGCATAGAAGTTTACTTTTCTGCCAAATCCTAAACCAAAGTTTATTATGACCGAGGTCTATGGCACTGTACATGGTTATTCTGGTGCATCAAATTTTAATTTTATAGTGATTTTAGCATTATCATACGTAATTTTATAGTAATTTTCATGTTATTGTATATTAATGCCATTTTAATATTAATATAAAAATAATGATATTGTCTTTTTATATTGTGTAATAACATTCTCAGTTCGGCTCTCGTTTCAAGAAAGCAAAATGTGAATCGGGCTGTCTGTTTCTTGACCACGATACTTCAAAAACCTGTTAAGTTAATTGTTATGAATGATTATTTAAGAAATTACATTTTTGTGCCGTGGTTACAATTATTTTGATCATTTGTTAATATTAATTTCCCAGAATTTTATTTTTCTTTAGATGATCTCTCCATTCTCTTTGGTGTAATATTAATACCTGTCTAGGTTGTGGTAAGAGGTTGCCAAAAAGGTTGTAATCCAATGCTTAAAATGGAACCAGACCTTTACACAATCGAGTGAGTACAGCATACATTTTTTTCTTTCTACTTACAAAAGCTGTACATTGTTTTCTGAAGAATTTAAGTTAATAAATCATATTGTAAAAAAAAATTATTTACATTCACAAAGGTTTCTCAGTTTAATCCTGAAACTTAAAACTGGTAAAGTTGTACTCTAGAAAATTATTGAATTATAATCTCTGATTATCTGAATCAATGTTATTGTAAATCAATTTAGAAATTGAATTAGCTAATGAAAAATCATCATGTGTCCCACATGATGTTAATCAACTGAAAAAATAAAGAATGCAACAAAAGAATGATGATTACCAAAAACTTGTCATTTTTAAAAGAATAAAATTAGACCAAACAATGTTTTAAAGGAGCATAAATTATTCAACATTTAAAAAATGTTTCTAATACAATATAAAATAATGCAAAAAAAAAAAAGGAAAAAAAATTTTTGAAGTTTTTGTATTTTTTAAATTTTGTATTTTTTTGTATTTTTGTTTTCATGCAACTTCGTATAATCAACAGTTTAAGATTCAAATAATTTGAGTTGTGAAATTTTGTACTACAAAAGTTTGAATATAATCTTTATTACCCTTATAGCAAAGAGAAATATATTTTTGTAATAAGGTTACAAAATATCGTCAAAAGAGATGTTACGGTTCTCTTGGGATAGTAATATGCAATATATAGGAAATGTTTAAAATACCTTACGCTTAATGATAAAATGAAACAAATTATGTTGAGCATTGAACAAATCAGATTCGCTTTTTTGTTTTTTTTGCCTTTTTTTTTTTGTTTCTGGTTTTAGTTTCTTTACTTATTCAATATGTGGTCTCCTTTTGTCAGATTGACTACTTTTCTTATGATATTGATCTCAATTTAAAAATGAAAAGCCTCACTTTAAATTTCACTTATAAATAAATGTTTTACCTGCATTCTGTGCATTTTGACTTTTTGGTTAACAGAAGCAAACTCTTCCGTTAACCAAAAAAGTTGCTCTTACAACTTCAGATAGAGAGATAAGAACAGAGTTTTAAATTTTTTATCATAAAACAAATGTTTCTCAATTTTAACAAAATTGAAAACAAGTATTTTTTGTTTATTTGAAAGTTCCTGTTAAAAAAAAGTGTAAAAACTTTTCAATCACGTTCTTACTTTCAAGAATTTTCATGAGATGCTCTAAATATTCTCAGGAGAACTGAGAGTATTAAGAATATAGAGATTCTCAGGAGAACTGAGAACATTTAAAGCGTGCAATGACACATAAAGCAAAGAGAACGATTGCTAACTGTAGTTCCACATTCCACGTTCGAGAATTCATTTACAACTAAACCCATAACCCTAAACCCTAAACAGATTTCTATAAGCTTGGATTTTAGAGAAAATGCGATAAAAAGCTAAGTTAATACAATGAGCTTTACATTTCTTTGTAAGCATTTGCGTCTCGTCTAGGTATCTCGGTAAGTAACAAAACGAGAGGAACTTAAACGAGATCTCGTTTCGGTTTGTTTAAATTTCTTTAAATGGATTAATTTGGTTCTCGCTATATCATTCTAGTTGTGATGCCTCGTCTCGTTTCTTCTCGTTTCTCTTGTCTAGTTTTGCCATTAGTTTGAAAGAAATTGAATTCTCAAGATAATTTTCCATTTAAAAGAAATCAATTTTCCAAGATAATCAGGTTAGACATTTTTCAACTTCTAATTAATAATGTATTGCAAATCTATTTAACATAGAATTATTTAGGTAAAACAAAATTACAATTATTAGTATGATATATAATTTATAGAGGCTGCTGTTAATCAACAATTTTTATGTTTTAAGCTTCAAGATTTGATCATTTATTCCTACTTTTATAATTTCTAATAATTTATCAGAAAGTATAATTTATCAGAAAAGAAAATGGCACGAAACCAGGGGGACATCAGGAAACATTTCACCGAGTCAAAAGTTCAAGTTGGCAAAGGAACAGAGTAAAAAGAAGTTACTATGGCAAAATGTTATCTTTGTGGGAAAACTTACTTAGTTCGAGACTTTAGTACAACAGGAATACGACGACACTTGGCCCTTGACCATCTTGAAATTCTCAATCAGCTTGAAAAAGACAAGATCAGCCGAAAAAGGAAACGTTATGAAAGTCAGATAGATCTTAATCAAATTTACAAATCCGATGAAGAATTTGAAGAGAGTTCTGATTCTTCAGCAGTCTCCAAATAATCCAAGAAGAAGAGAGGCCTTGCTGGTTGTTTTCAACCAACCACACAGTTTATTAAATACAAGCCTGGTGATGTGAGACAACATAGAGCAGACAAGGAAATAATGATTTTCATTGCAACAGGAAACCATCCTTTCCAAATGGCTTTATTTGAGATTTTCAAAAGCCTTATCAACAGCTTTGATCCAAAAGTAAGTGAACAGTTTAAATTACTTTGTTGTTGAAAACAACTGAAGTACTTCAAGCAATTTTTTAAAAAATGAAATTAGCCAAAATACATAAAGACTTTCTTTATAAGTCTTCTGAAGTAACAAATTTACGTTTATTTTAAGGTTATTTTCAAGGCTCCAACTACCTTCTGACAGTATAAGCTGCCATTATTGTTTGAGAATGTAAAAGATTTTTTGCCGCAGCATCAAGGCAAGTAGAGAACGGATTTTTTCGCATATCGGGTACAAACTCTCCCACTAGCTTCGGAACATATGGAAAACTTTGACCGTCATATAGTGGTATGCCTTGTATCAGTCAGTCTACCCGTCAAACATGAGGCACATCGAATTCACATTTCGTAATTCGTCAATTCGTACGTTTTTTGATTCGCTGTATAACTCCTTCACGTGTTTCCAACAAAAAGATTTTTAATTACCATGGATACTTAATGGTTTGATTCTAATCAAAATATCTTATGTTATCCTTTCGTCAGCAACTGACAAATTAGTATTAGAAACAAGAGTTCCATTGATCGCTTCGATTGTCAGCAAGAGAACCAGAAACAGAACTAACAGTTTTCGTACTCAATTTAAATTTAAAAGTTTGTGTAGCTGCAACCGCTGCATCAATCTTCATTTTTAATGAAGAAAACCATTAGATAAGTGACGTCATAAATACAACGCGTTTTATGTCAAACACAAGACGAATATTTCAGTTAAAATTAATTTTAAATTCAAGAACCAATTTCAAATCATTTTTCACTTGTCTTATGTAAACTTATAACTTGTAACTATTTTCTAACAATTTAACAAAATAACAAAACTGAGACTGAAAAAAAAAACTCACAAAATAGAAATTTTCTTAAAATTGAAGATTTAAAACGAGGTTAACAAAATGAACTGACAAAACAATCCATCTGACGTGATAACTATTGCAACTGACAAAAATACCACTTCAACTGAAATTAATTGTAAGTTGCTTTCTGTACTGATGAATATTGATTCATCTAACAACTGGTTTTGTAATAAAGTTGATTAAAAACTTCACAAAACTATTCACTTCTACAACTTCTTGTTTTCAAACAATTTTTCTGAGTTTCATGGTCCTCACCTATTATGTTAGAAGTTGGTCATTTTAAACTAAAAATATTCCATGGTAAAGCATTTTTTCTTGTACAGGGTCGTGCATAAGTTGCTCTACCATTTTAAAATGCAATATCTTTTTTTTATTACTAGTCTTGTTTTGTTTTTTTTCTTTTTAGGATTACAAAGTAAAATCTTTGGAAGTTTAACTGTGAATAAATTTTCAACCGAAGAAAAAGTGAAAATAATTGAATTTTATTTTGAAAATAAGTACTCAATTATTTTAACACTGTGATCTGAACATTTATCCGTACAAGGTTCAATGAGTGCAACCTACACAACCATTATACTTGCGATGGCGGCTAAATTACGCTGTCAGGCTTCAAGAAATTACCGGAAATAACTTTAAAACTTGATCATGGGAGATGTGGCCCATTTTCATTGGGACAGACGTTCATGCATGCCTATTGCACCCACGTGAGGTTATAGTATGGTGTGGAGTAACATCAAAAAGAAATATTAATTTTAATCAAACATGCCAAGAAAGTGTGTCAATAATCCGGATTCGTTCTGTTATCTGTGGCAAAGTGACATTGGTTTTATAGAAACGTACTATTGCACCGGTGATCGAGAAAGCTTACCATTTGTACATTGGTTGCAAGTTGGGAAATCAAGAACAGCTCTGGGCTAATCACATTTGTTGTACTTTTTGTAGTGCAGGGCTTTCTAACTGGTTACATGGCAAAAGACGAGCCATGCCATTTGCTATACCTATGATTTTGAGGCAACCAACTGATCATGTTACCAATTGTTATTTTTGCATTGTACCCTCCATAGATCATGGCATCACAAAGAAGAGGTCACAATCAATACAATATCCAAATATTCCGAGTGCCTTGAGGCCAGTGCCCCACGGTGAAGATCTTCCTGTGCCAGGCCCACCGACCAACATACCGACTGAGCTCAGTGATGATGATAATACCGATGATAACGTAGAAGCTAAAGAGCCATCAACTTCGGAAGATGTGACGTTTCTACCTACTGCAGTTGACGATGATCCTCATCAAATCTCTCAAAATAAATTTTATGATCAGGTTTGAGATTTACGACTATCTGAGACCAAGGCTGAGCTATTAGGATCCAGATTGCAACAGTAGAATCTACTTCAAGATGATGTTAGAATAAGTGTATTTCGCAGCAGACTCAGCCTGATGAAAAATTATATAAAGGCCCTCGATCGAGGTGGTGCAACATTTAAATATTTGATTTCCAAGTTTCCTAAGCTAAGCCTGGAGAAAATCAATGCAGGTGTTTTTGTAGGTCCACAAATACTCGAGCTAATGGTGGAAACTCAGTTTGAAAACACCCTTGAAGAAGATGAGAAGACTGCCTGAGAGAATTTCAAGTCGGTGGTGAGGAAATTCTTGGGGAACCACAGAGCTCATAATTACCAGGGAATTGTTGAGAGCCTATTGGACTCATAGCAGACACTGGGCTACGTCATTAAAGTAAGCGACGAACATGGTGAACGCTTTCATCACTAGATGGCTGTGATGGAAAAGCGGTACCAGGGTTGATGGAGCACCTCAATTATGGCAGATTACTATTGGACAGTAGAAAGAGAATGTCCAGAAGCTGTTTACAAGCGAGCATATAAACGCCCTAGAGTGTCTAACGTGAAATGACTAAACGTTTTCTATTGTAATCTATGTATGATACATGCATAAACATAATAAACTGTATCAATATATTGCATAAAAACCAGAGCTTACACAGCAATTTCAATACGACATTTGAACTCAGCGTGAAAAACTGCACCAAAAAAATATAATTTCTGTTCTGTTACACAAAAAAAGTTAAAATTTGTTGTCCAGTGTAATCAACCAAAAGAATAATGTGGTTAATTGCAGTTCACACGAACAGGTTTTATCATTTTTTAATGTTACTGATTTTTCGTTTAAAAGATAATTGTAAAGTATGCACATAACTTCAATAGAAGTTCGGCGTTGATTCTTTTGAGAAAAAAAAACAACCGTTTGAAGCTTTTAAAAAATCAATCGTTCTAAGCATTTAAAAATTCGCTCGAACTTTATTTTATTATTTTCAGAGTTCAAAAATTTATTTTCTTCTTTCGTTATATTTACAAACTTCACCGACGTTAAAAAAGAACTTAAGAGTGTAAAATATTGTTTAACTATTACCACGACAACGAAAAGTGACAAATTTTTTATATTTTGATTATAAATTTGATTATAATTTTGATATTATCTTAAGAGCAAATTTTTTTAAAGGTTTTTTAAAAAAATTAAAAAACTTTTCATTATTTTCCGGATTTCATGTTTAAAAGAAAATTTTTCTACAATCTTTTCTTTTTATAACTACTCAATACTTCATTTCATGAATATATTTTGTATTATCTCAACATTTTATATATTTATTAAACATATTAAAAATAATTACACATTCAAAATATTTTCGTGTTCAACTTCTTCAACTCTTTAATGTTGTAAAATTCATGGTTTGAACTTCAAAAAGTTACAATGATCCACATCCTCATCCATCCCTAAAATGCATGATTTTTTAAAAAAACATTAGAAAAAATCATATACATGTGTCTTGATATTTCAATTCGTTTAAAAAAATTTTGAAAATGATACTTTATAGTTATATTTTTTTTAAAGAAAAACATGTGTTGCATATCTCCAACATTATGCACCAAAATCTAATGTTATAGAGAAGATTGGTCATTTTTAAAACAATTAATTTTCTCAGTTTGTGCATATCCTTTACATTTAGGAAGTTTATATCTATCTCGTTCATCAGTCCAAGTTAGCCAATGTCCTATTTGATCTAGAAGAATTTCCTTTGGTGGCGCATACGAGATGATGCACCTTTTTTTTTTAACTTTATTGGCCACCATTTCCTCTAATGTGCCATTGCTAGGGCGACCGAGTCTTATGGTATTTCTTTGTATAATTTTCATTAGACAAAAAGACAATTCTTTCCGGAACTAAAAAAATGTTATTTTTTCTCGGTGACTTTCATAAGATTTTAAAACTATATTATAAAGAATCCATGAGTTTGCTAAATGATATGTTAATGAAATGATATGTTAATGAAATGATATGTTAATGAAATGTTAAAAGAGACGCATATACCATATCTTGCTTTTTAATATAGTTTTGCTCCAAGCAATTATAGAATCCATCAAATCAACACCTTCCATGTGACGGTAATACTCTTTAATAACAAATAGACAGCTAATGTCAATCTTTCTCTTGTTTTATTGTCGAAGCGGTTTATGATTGGTAATCATTGGTAACTTACCTGCGTATGTGGACAACAAATGAACTGCTTTGTTATCTTTCCAGATAGAGGAGCTTATTTCTATTTTATTTACTTCTCCCACAAACTCATATAATTTTCCCTCGAGCCTCTTTTTTAACTATTTTTTCTGTTGGAAGTTTGCAATCAGGTATTCTAGTGTTTTTTAGCTCGATATACTAATAGAGCAGGACAGGTAAAGTAATTATCAAAGTACTGTCTGTAATTTTAAATAATATATTTTTAAAAAACGATTATACACCAAAAAATGACTCGAATGCGTAAAGTAGCATTTCTGCAACATACAAATTTAGTATCATTATTAGCTATAACATAGAAATCAAAACAACAAATAAGTTTTAAAATTAATAGCAACTATTAGAAAAACGAAAATAATTTTATTTGTATATAGATGAACGTATTTTATACAATAAAAGTCACTGGAAGATCAAATTAATTAGTAAACTCGGCAAAATGTGATACGACGAACAAAAATCTTTCTTGCGCAGTGGTTTTAAAAATAAGACATGTACTAGAAAAAATCTGCGCGGATGTTTTATAGGATATTTATTCAACTATTGTATTTCTATATTGAATGTTATATATATTTTGCAAGTACATATATTATTATTCTTAAATTTCACTTAAGTAAGTTTGTGAAGTTGTGTACGAGAGAACCCACGTACTTTGCGTTTTACACTCGACATCAGTATTTGCACAGTCTTTGGCTGGGCCTTCTTGGTCGCTCTAATTCATTTTATTTTGAAGTCTTGGATGTTTTTAGCTTCTTTTACATTGAACCTCAGTTTTCCTTTGACTATAGCCCAGTATCTTTCGATAGGACGTAAATAGGGACAACTTAGTGAATTGCTGTGTTTTTCAACCAAATCTACTTTATGTTCTCTAAGCCAGTTTAAAGTTGTCCCAGAGTAGTGGCATAATGCTAAACCGGGCAAAACAACGGATTATTCGTATGAGATTTTAAAAATCGCAAAAGACGCTTCTTGAAGCATTCTTTGATGTATATTTCGGTGTTAATTGTTCCAGTAGTCACAACACAAAAGCTTCTTTTACCACATTCACAAATTGCTTGCCAAACTAAAAATATTTTTGCGAAATTTTGTATTCCAATGCATTAATATTTGGAATTCAGTTTTTTGTGTTTAATTGCTGAATAACATTTTGTGCTCTGGAAGAGATCGGAAATATGCAGCATAATAAGTTTCATGATCAATAATCGAACAAGAATTTTTATGGAGCAGCTTTGAACGACGAATTGTAACTATTGTCTTGCTTTTCTTAACGACGAGGAACTTTTTTCTTTTTACAAGGTTTATAGCCAGAATTTCTCTTTACTCTTTGCATAGTGGAAGCACTGGTCATAAATTTATACGTTCGAAAAGAAATCTCCGGATTTATGTCTAAGGCAACTTTCACTTTTTTAACAAGATCTCGTTGAACAAAACCATTTTTTTCTTCCACTTTCTGATTTTTTTTGATGGTACCGGTGTCCTTAAATCGTTTCACATCGCTCTGCACTGTTCTTAAAGCAATCTGCAACTCTTTAGAAATTGTTTTGTTTAATAAACGAGGATTTTCAACGAGAAAATGGAAAATTTTTTCTCGTATCTTATCTTTATTTTCAGACATTTCAATTAAAACTAATTGTTTTAATAACAGAGTTGTGTAAATTTTGAATAACACTAATAGAATGACATTTTAAAACAATAAGCTATTTAAAATAATGCAAGATTATCGTAAACACACGTCAGAACACGCGCAGATATTTTCTGGAACATGTCTTATTGGTAAGAGGAGCATGCGCAAATTTTAGTTTTATTTTGTGTCAATAAGGCAACACCAACCTTTGCTTATAAACTAATTTTAAAAACGTTCAATCTAGGTTCAGTTATGTGATTTGGTACAAACAAAAAACTTCATACATAGCTAATAACTTAGGTTTCAGTAGAACGCTTCTTGATTGTGTCTCATATACAAATGATTTATCTAGTAAATATATTTATCAAAAATGAAGGGAAGCACTTGTAAATCTTATAATAACTTTATCTAGGTGTAAACCCTACTAGCGGAAAGAATAAAATCTACCATATGACAACAATTATAGTAAAAAGTTTTAAAATACTTTTGATACACGGATCAGCAAATTTTTATTCAAATAAAATATTTACTTCACTAAACTTTGACTAAAATTATTTTCACTCTACCTTCTATAAAGCTGACACAAGTCAGATCCAACTTTTTCTTGCACTATCTTGTCACCCATTCTTTTTGCCAGGTGTAACAATGCACTTGCTAAAACATGTAAAATCTTGCTGAGTTTGAATAACAAAACAAAGTTATTCTCGATCAAAACAGAAAATTTAAAAATAAAACATTATCAAGAACAACTTTGTTTGATTTCATCCTAAGTTCTAATCATTTTCTTGATTCAAAGACAAAACATTGCAGAGTAAAAGCAAATAAAATTGAACACCTTTTGAACTTTTAGTTTTTATGAATTATTTTTTAAAGGTATAATCTTTTTGAAACTTTTTTGCTCTATCATACAGTATAAAACTATTTGGTTTTTAATTAAAAAATTTTAACGCGAATTAAAAGGAGTTACTATGAATAAATTGTTTTAAACTTTATTTACTGACTCTCCCAGTTTCGTAAATAAAAACTTTTCGTGCTTAACATAAAGTGCGGTTTGGTAGCAAAAATTCTGCTGATGATGATCCTTTTTTCAGAATTGAATTTACTAAATCTGGAAAGTTATGAAATAAAAAGATTTCTTTTTTAATTGAACACACTATTTATTTATTTTATTTATTTATTTATATAATTATTTCACACTTATTATCCAAATTTAATTAGCACATAGTTTTCATATAAATATGAGTCACCCACGTAATTAATAACTTAAAAATTACTCACTCTATCTTAGTCAATAAAGAAAGATGCATGCATTGACAAATAAAAAAACAAAGAGTTACAATGACGAGTAACTCTATGCTGCAATCGCACAAATAAAATATGGTGACTTATTATTATATATATCATCATTTATGTATGGTATTCCAAAAAGCAACTTTATCGTTCAAGATAAAGCACCCTGCAAGCTCTTGTTATTGTTACTGGCAAAGTCACCGTTTTAAGTACTTTTACTCAATAAACATGAGTTGAAATGCTTATTAAACTAGTCATCAGGTTTGATGGTTGACAAACAAATCAGCACCTTGCACGTTGGATACCAGGTTGCTCTACTTTGTATTGAAAACAACGTGAAGCTCAAATGCCTACCGTCTTATTTGTCGCACATTCTTCAACCTTTAGATGTTGGAGTCTATTGCCATGTAAAAAAAGGTTTGGCGCCAAATATTAGACGTATATTACACCAACTCACTATGCTGCAATTTATCTAAAAAGGCTTTCGTTCAGCTCCAATCAAGACTCTTTAATTCAGGGAAATGTTTCACTCGTCTTCAAATTATTTTGGGATTTCAAAACAAGGGTTTAATTTCGCTAAAATAAACGAAGTTGACAAACCTAAATTTCAAATTGCTGAAATGTTTCAACCAATAAAACCCGCTCAATCTGTTTACAACTTCCACCAACTGTAACTCCTCTACGTGAATCTACCGAGTCAATAATAATAACTTATCCACCCGCGCCAGTCTTAATCAATCAGACTTAATCAGCAATTGTAATAAAATTCGAGAAGAAAAACAGAATTGCTCTAGAAAGTGGTTTAAAAAAATAATTACGATGTCAAAACTAAGAAAGGTAAAAATTTCAGAATTAGCAAGACTTTCAAAGAGATTGTCTAAATTTATCCCAAATATCAAAAAAAAAGAAGATTTGATTTTTACGCAACACTGAATAATTGGGCATTGGAGAGTCAATCCACGCAACAAACTTTGGAAATTCAATCAAAACAAAAAAATGCAAGAAGTGTCCAAAAAAAGTTCGAACGAAAGTGCAACAAGTGAAAATGACCGATGGTTTACATGCAAAAACTTTAGATCTTAAAGCTGGGTGTGTTTTGCATGCTTGCCAAAAAAAATATACGCTTAGCGATGAGTATTTTTGTACCAAAAAATGTAGAGATATTTTTTAATTTATCTCCTCATCTTTGTAAATCAATTTGTTGGTTAATCTATAAAATTGGTTTATTTCTATTAACTGTATAATTGTATGGCTAATTAAAGTTGTCCCAATTTTGTATTAAATACAGCTAATGTATACTTAAAAGTTAACTACGCACTTTGTCAATATTAAGTCTTCATAAAATGAGTTCTTACATTTATTATTATTCTTGCTGACCGTCGTGTTAAATAAAAATGCAAAAACTTTCATGGTTAAATGTAAAAAACAAAGACTATATGAAAAATTACTATTTCGAATTAATGCTTTGCATTCATTTTTTACATTTCAAGTCTTTTTAAAAAAATCAATAGTATTGAACTCCTATAACTTCATTGCTCCTTTTGAGAGTATCTCTATCGGATAATACACTTTCCGTGAGGGTGTAATGCAATAAATACACTATCAACTCAATCAATAACATGACATAAATTTATCAATGATAACCACTATAATCTTAAGTATAACCAAAATAAATTTTATGGTAATAAAAGTTTTAGCTATTAAAAAATATGTTAACCAGAAGCAATTATTAAAAATTCTAGATAATTTGCTTTCAGTACTTATTTCATCCAATGCCTTCAATACTTCTTCAGTTGAATAACGTTTCCTTGCCATTTGTAAATAAGTTTTTTATTAAGTCACTCCATCATTTTTACCTAAAAAGTTACGCTTAACTTTATTCTTTACCTCTATCACTTTTTTCTTTATGTTTATGTGCATTTTATAATTTCTTATTTGTGTATATGTGTATATATGCATGTATATGTGAATACATTATAATAACTATTTGACCTATATTTTAACTATTTTAAAAGTCTGTTTTATAAGTGTTTGTTATAAATTTTTGTAAAGTTCTACTTTTACTATGGGACAAGTTTATTTCTTATGCTTTTCTCTTGTCTTTTATTTATATTATTTAGGTCATTGCGTTTTATTAGTGAATTACTATTTGCAATGACCTGTGTTTTTTGTAACATCCTTAACATGAAATATATTGATATTTATTGATTAATATTGATTGATAAAAATTTCTAAGAGTATAAGTAAGGTTAGACGTTTAAAAAATGTTACTGAAAAATGTTACACTAAGTTGAAAACACACTATAATATTACCAATTGAACCTTGTAAATTGTCCTAGTTAGGTTAAATAGATAATTTTTTCTTTATAAACATCAACGTAGTAGATGTCACGTGGCACGGGACAATAGACCGTAACGACAGTTTCATGATGTCCCGTAACGCGGGACATTAGATCGCAAAGGGTAGGCATCTTGTTTTATCAACTGGTAGGCATCTTGTTTTATCAAATGTCGTTTTAAAAAATTCACAGCTTACCCTTCTCTGCATCTTACATTCAACTCTTTTTAGTGATTATTACTTATATATTTGTCTTGATATTTTTTAATCATTTTTCCCTCAATCAAAAAACCAAAATTATATCACTAATTTATTTCACACAAAAAAAAAATCATTCAATGGTGGGCTAAATTATATCACTATGATTTAGTTCACAAAAAAATAAAAAACTCATGCAAAGAAGAGTTAAACTTTGTAACTTGAACACCGATTAACTTGATCATTTCGAACTTATTTCTTTGGTCCCTGGAAATCTCAGTTGTGGAAAAAAACTTCACTTAAATCGAACATTCGTTAAGTCGAACCACTTTCTTGAAGATTCGACTCACCGGGACTAAACTGAAAATGAAATAAGTAAATGAAATAAAATAATTAGAAGCAATTTGTTTCACTAGATTTACTTAAAATAATGCAATAAAATAAATGTTTAACTGACAAATGTTTCATCAAAGTGTTAGTCTTCTCAGGTTTTTCAAGATGCATCTGGAACTTTTTCCCATTATTTTGGAATATTATTGATTTATCTGTACCACAGGACAAGGTACAGTTAGCAAACCAATAATATATTCAATTTTTTTAGTCAGCTATTTTACTCAAAACAAACATTTACTTAGAAACTGCAGTTTGTTTAGAGAGAATTTTCATTAAAACCACTCATTCTAATCATGTCTTCCAAAGTTACTTTTGATTTGGTGTTAGAAAGAAAGCTTGTTTTATCATTAATTGAAATCTTTCTTTAAAGCAATTAGCATCTTCCACTTGTTTTGATCATTTTAGTAGCAAACTAATATAATTATTCTGTTACATACCATTCATGTACAAGAAATTATAAATGAATTTAGATCTTATGCCACCAAATGTTAATTATGTTACATTAAATTTCATTCCCTCTTACATTTGCTTCTTGTTTACAATTATTTGCCAAGGGAGAAAGTAACCATGTCAATTATTTAGTACTGATTCTGATAGTCAGTCCTTTATATTAATAAAATTAAAACAATTTAAGTTGTATGCTGCTTATTTCATTTTCAAGTAGTTTACAAGAGTTTACTCCATGATTTCTTGTTTCAGTAAAACCTCTTTATTTTACAATCAATACTAAAATTGATAGTGAAACACATTGGTCTGTATATATTTCTTGATCAAAAGTTAATGAAATCATACAATTAAAAGAATTAATTTAAAGTATAGTAGGCGATAAAAATTTTTTATTTAGGAATGGATGCAAAAGTAGTGAATATTTTAAAAGATAAAGTGGCATCAGAATGGAAAAATTTTGCACGTTGCACTGGTTTTGATGATGTGGACATTGTTATTGATCAAATAGATCATGATGTGGATGTTCATCAATTAGATCAAGATGATTTGACAAAAGAAAAGTCTAAAATTGAAATTTTTCTAAAGAAACTTTATCAACAGCATCCAAAGGATTACAGAATTTGCATTCAGAATTCTCTAAAAGTTATGAAAAGAAATGATGCTTTACAAGATATATCTTTCTTAGGTGAGTTTCTAGTAGCTTATTGTTTGGGTTTCATTTGGCTTCAGATAATTACAAGTTGGATAAGAATATTTTTAAAAAAGTTGTTGTTAAGGTATTGAATTTTTAAAATAATTTTTTTAACAATTAAATATATTTTTTAATTAGTTAAATAATTAAGTCTTATTGCAAAAACTAAAAACCTCAAATTTTTTAATTGTCATAATAATGCAAGTTAAACAAAAATATGCACCTAATGTTTAAATAATATTCGAACTGACACATTGACATAAGTTTACTGACAAATTTTTGTTAGTCTTCTTATAATGGCTTACTTATTAAATGGATAAACTAAACAAATAATCATATAGATTTATAATCAAAGAAATTTAAGTTGATACTAAATACTTTGGAGCATAAGATTTTTTTCTGGGAATTTGTTAGAACTGGTATAAAAGAAAAAATTTTATGAAATTATTTTTTTATTTTGGGAAGGAAAGGGAAGAAATTGTTATTTTGGGAAGGAATACAAATAATAATAGTAATAAAAATAAAAACAAAAATACTAATAAAAAGCTATGAGAAGGAATGATTTGCACCAAGATATAGCCTCTATATGTATGTTTCAAAAATTTCTTGCAGGGTTTGTTTTTTTTTATGTGAACTCTTCAAATAACTATCTTTATTTTCAGATGCAGAGCAGAAGAAGATTGGTAAGCTAACTTATTTTAGTTTTTTTTTTACTTAAATAGATTTTAGATTTTTGATAATGATAATACCAATATTAATTACAATTACTACTACTACTACTACTACTACTACTACTACTACTA
>QPEY01000206.1:73261-91447 GCA_014706445.1 Hydra viridissima
AAATACTACTAAAAATACTACTAAAAATACTACTAAAAATACTACTAAAAATACTACTAAAAATACTACTAAAAATACTACTAAAAATACTAATAAAAATACTACTAAAAATACTAATAAAAATAAATTAAAAAGATACTAATAAAAATAATATCAATAGAAATAAATCAGTATAAATGAAAATAAAATGGTTAGAATAGGGCTTTCTTTTGGGAATTTGGAATAAAGTATAAAGACTGGTATAAAGTAAAAAGTTTAAGGAAATTATTTGTTATTTTGAATCTAAAATATACTGATAAAGCATATTGTGCAGTAGTAAAGGTTTCACTAACCTATATCCTAATAAGATCCATGGCTTTACTAATTTTCAAAATTTGAAATTGTTTTGAACAAATTTGTTTAACCAGGTTATATTTTGTAAAAGAGACCATATACTAAAAAGACTGTCTACGGTCTCTTTAGCAAGAATGTTAGTACAGATATAAGCGCTTGTATAAATGTTCTAAGCTAGGCTAGAAGGTAGATTCACTTAAATATCAAAATCTGTTATTTTGTGTTTGCAATATTGCACATCACTTGTCAATAGCATATCACTAATAAAATGCAAATAACTAAACATGATGAAGAATGAACAAAGATAATCGCATGAGTATATGTTTGATTTAATAAGAATGTAGGTAGTTTACATAACAAAGTAGACTTATAAAAGAGATAAAAGCAGCAAATAGTATAATTTAAAAAAAAAAACTATATATAAGCAGAAACAAAATTATCCAATGCTTAAGTGACAAAATTTATGAAATTTGATTGAAGTTGGTTTACTTGATTTAATGATATTGCATCTTTCTATAATTATTTTTCATTTCAAGTTTGTATAATAAAATGTTTAGATAAAAGAGCAGCAAAGAGTATAATAAAAAATAGAAAAAAATTATTTTTAAATGAAATTATTTATAGAAATAAAACTTAAAAAAATACAAATACAGTAAAAAAAATAATGAAAGATGAATGAGTTGATTTTCTTGACTAAATGTTGCATTTTCTAAGTGATTCCTAATAAAGTAGAAATAATTTTAAGTTAAATTCTTTTTTTTAATAAAATCAATTTTTATAATAAAAGAGTAAAAGTAAAGAATATGTTATGTAAGGATTGAAGAAATATACAAAAAATAATTATAAGTAAGCTTTATTTTGTAAAATGTTTAAAAACAAATTACAATTATGTTAAGCATCAGAGAGATTTTTTTTTCATTTTTCATTTCAAATTCAAATAATTCAATTAAAATTTAATATTTTTTAAATCAGAAAAATAACTTTGAAAAAAAAAAGAGAAATTCTTTAAAAAAATTTTTTTTTTAGGAAAAAAGTTTTTTATAAAGAATTTCTCTTTTTTGTAAACATAAGAACTGAAATATATTTTAAAAAAGGTAAAAGTTAAGGAGAATTTCAAATTTAAATATCAACATCAAAATAAAAAAAATAAAAATTGGTATCTAGTGAGTTTTTCTTTTCCTCTAATACATTCATTAGGATTCGGTATCAACCAAGTTATAAACAATAATTTGAAGAACATTGTTGAGATAATGATTTATAGTTTTACTTCAGTCATCGTTGTTGAATAATTGCTGTTATGAAAACTGTTGGTCGACTTTTTAAGTAATATAAAAGAAAATATATTAATAATATAAAAGATAACATAATTTCCTATCACACATTTTTCTGTGTTCATTAAAAGATTTTATGGCTTTTTTTTTTCTGTTCTTTTTTCCAAATGCAGAACAGCATAAAGATGGTTAGCAAATAAATATCAAACTGTATTTTGAATAAATTTTTTTTCAGTTTTAATAAATTATGTAAAGTTAAAAAGAAGTTAAAAAAATTTTATAAAGATTTTAATACCACCTTTTAACACTTGTTAAAACCTCAACCAAATCTCAAAATATTAGAATAGCTAGGTGTGTTACCTTTTCTGTCAAAGTCATGAAGTCTTAAGGAGTTGTGATAGGATTTATTGATATCCAATCTTACAAATTAAGAAAGTGTGTTAATGTCAGATATTAGCATCTTTTAAAAAATTGAATAGACTGAGAGATCAGTAACACAAAACATTTTCTCTGAAAGAATTTCCAAAGATTTATAGAAACATTGTAAAAGGTTTTTGTGGATTTTGTAATGATATATTTTTATTATTACTATTATCATTATCTTTATTATTATTATTATATATTTATCATTACTATTATTATTATCATTACATTCTTCTTCTTATTATTATTTTTACTATTATTATTATTATTATTATTATTATTATTATTATTATTATTATTATTATTATTATTATTATTATTATTATTATTATTATTATTATTATTATTATTATCAGTATTATTATTATTATTATCAGTATTATTATTATTATTATTATTATTCTTCTTCTTCTTCTTCTTCTTCTTCTTCTTCTTCTTCTTATTATTATTATTATTATTATTGTTATTATTATTATTATTATTATTATTATTATTATTATTATTATTATTATTATTATTATTATTATTATTATTATTATTATTATTATTATTATTATTATTATTATTATTATTATTATTATTATTATTATTATTATTATTATTATTATTATTATTATTATTATTATTATTATTATTATTATTATTATTATTATTATTATTATTATTATTATTATTATTATTATTATTATTATTATTGTTATTATTATTATATCAATGAGTTTAGTTAACTTAGATATTACAATGTTATACAAAATAACATTTAATTTTTCTTTTATTTTGTTTTTTAATAAAAACAATTTTTTCAAAACATAAATAAACCACTGATAAAATTTTATTTGTTATCATGAATTTTTTATTACAGATCATTTTTGTTATCATAATTGTTATCATGTTATCATTTTATTTGTTTAATTTTACTTATAAATAAGTGTGAGGACAAAAACAGCTGTACTTACAAAAAGCCTTTAGATGAAACTTAAGAGATAATTTAAAAGCACAAATAGAATTTACATAAACAGTATAAGTAAGGTAAATAATAATGTTATATTATGAAAAGTTGTGCTTCCTACAAATTATTACCACGTTTGTAAACAACATATCAAATAACACAAAATGCTTTAAAGTAAAAACAAGTAAAATATTATTTTATTCTCTAAAAATTTCAATAAAAGCACAGATAATTGTTTTTTTGATTAGTTATCACCTTTTTTCCCTCTAGGTTTAACTCAACTCATTTTGCTGAAAAAGCCAAAACAAAAATCTTTAAAAGTAGATTTATTTTCAAGATATTGGAATAAATTTTTTATGTTTTGAAAAAGTTATTTTAAAAAGTTAAAGTTTTTATTTTACCATATGATAACTTTATTCAGTATCTTTAATATCAAATTCATATATCATACAGAAGTTGTTTTACATTTGGTAAAATCTCATCTTTAAATGATTTTAAGAAAAAAATCAGATAATGAACTGGACATTATTAATCCTGTTTGCAGGTTATTTTAAAATTGAGTTTTATTCTAGTTTAAAAAAAACTTCAAAATGCTTCTTTTTTTAATTGTGTTTATATAAATGTTTAAATTTGAGAAACTTCATTTTGTTTTCTATTCATGCAACTTTTATGCTCATGATGATTATGGTACATTTTATCCTTCAGATGCAGAACAATATAAATTTAAAAAGCAAATTAATCTTAAAACATTTTTATTTTATACTCATAATGTTTTTAAAGTTGTAAAATAAAATTTTTAAATTAAAACTGTACCTTAAAAAAAATATAACTAAACAGAAAACTTTGAAAGAATCTAAAAATTTAATGTGTTTATTTAAACTGAACGGATGAAACTTTAAAAATTTTTTGACAAATTTGTTTATTTGTTTATTATTTAATCCAAAGATTGCAACATTTTCATGCATCTTTTAGTGGTGATTATTTAATATTCTTTCATGGTGGGTTATTTCATAGATGTTTCAAAAACATTTGGTATAATGCAATTTTACTGTAAAAATTGTAATTTGAAAGTAATTTTGATAACTGCTCTTTTTTTTTCTTTACTCAATAGATAAAAATGTAAAGCTTTTATTAACTGTAATTGACAGTAACAGTTACACATTGCCTCAACAACACTTATTTTGATCTTGTGAATATTCTAGTTTTCCTCCTGGTATATTATTTGATTCATGCATGGTTCCTAACTTTGATTTAAATGAAGGTAATTGTAGGCTGTTAGAAATGATAGTTCTTTAGTTTCACTTTAGTATTAAAATTAAGTTGGTTGTATCAAATGCAGCTGTTAATCATTGTTGAACTAAGACATTAGTTTTGTGTTCATTCTTGTGTAATTTTACATGTTACAAAAGTTAATATAATTTCACTTAAACCCTAGTACTTTTTCATAATTCTCTTGAAGTTTTATATCTAATTTTTAATGCTGCTGCTGATTTTCTTAAAAGATTTATCCTTTATAATTAAATTTTTTTGATTATAATAGTATTTGTATTGTTTGGAATTTTTTTAAACAGGTTTAAAATTTGTTTTATTAATTTTATCTAAAATATTTGATAACTTTATTAAGTTTCTTTTCATTTTGCTGTAAATCCATTTTCAATTTTTTTATTAAATACAGTGTAACAAACAAAAAAGTATTAGATTACTGTAAGAATAATATATTCGAAATACTGATGATTTTGCCAAAATATTCTAATAATTTGTGAATTGAAGATTTTTCGTAACTTTCTTTGCAGTATTTGTCAATTTTTTCCTTACCAAAGTATGTAGTAGTGAAATACCAGAGAACATGACAATTAGGACAACATTGTGTCTAGAAGAAGTGTCTAAGTAATTTTAGATTTTCTCATCAACTATCAAAAGGATAAATTTAATCCATCAAAACTTATTTCAAGGAAAGTTAAAAGTATTTCACAGGATAAAAGTTGACTTTAAATTTGATTAAAATTTGTTTCTCTGAAAGTCCAGTTTTGTGGCATTGAATTCAGAGAGCTCTTCCAGTCTTAATGTTTCTCCGTATTCAGTATATGATTTATTTAATAGGAATAATAAAAATTGCGAAAAATAAATTATTCATACTTCTTAATGTTATTTAAAGAAAACAAACAAATGCAAAATGTACCATGTTATTTTTTTAAAGCATTCTTTTGTTTGCACATCTAGTAGCCATTTAATAAAATATAAAGAAATTCAAGTTTAAAACTGTTCTTTGTATAGCACTTTTAGGTTTTCATCTTAAAATTTATGTATTAAAAATTCTACTTATGAGTTTTGAAAGAATATTTTGATCAACCATTAATGAGAAAAATGAGAAAAAGCAAGAAGATAAAATAAAATAATAGTATACAAGTTGAGTCACTTTTGCTTTTAAAATTCATAGCCTTTAGTCAATATTTTAAATTAAACTTGGCTAAACAAAGCATCTCTATTGTATGTAATAGAAATGCTTTGTTTAGCCAAATGCTTTATGGTGTCGTTTTTGAATACCTTGAGCATAAATCTGCAGGGAACCAAATTTTAGGAGCTTTACCTAAAAAATCTTAAAGATATTAAAAAGTCAAAGTTGCATGTATGTATGTATGTATGTATGTATGTATGTATGTATGTATGTATGTATGTATGTATGTATGTATGTATGTATGTATGTATGTATGTATGTATGTATGTATGTATGTATGTATGTATGTATGTATGTATGTATTAGGACTTTTTTACACAAAGTTTTAAGTCAATTTTTTCTGACAATGTTGGATGCAAACTAAGTGTAGCTTTTTGATGAGAGTGTGCATAGCTATATTTATGTGGATTACCATCTGGTGCATAAAGTTTTATAGGATGTTTTTTGATTAGGGAGTTTTTTCCATATTTTATCAAAGGAAGTCTGGTAATAAGGTTTGATTGTCATTTGAATAGACTTTAAAAGTTTCACAAAGTTTGATGTTAATCCTAAATTGTCAGTTGTAGCAGTTGTTTTGTGGCAATTTTGCTCTGCAGAAAAAATATTTCTTTTATTGTACCATTTTCAAATCCAGAGGCTTTTATTGTTGGTAAATTCACAGTACATGTTGCTGCCTTTTTATGTGATTTTACTGGAATACATATGTTTGAGTGATTTTACTCTAACATATCACATGATCAGAAAGGTCTATATTTTTATCAGCCTTTGACCATCTTATCTTATTGTTACTATTACACAAAATAATTTATCAAGTGAATAAAAAATTATTTTTGAAATATAAAACTATAATAAACAATAAAGAAATATATTTACCATTTAAGAGAGAATTCAGCAATAAAAAAGTGAAAGAGTTTTATCTGTTTAACTTTTTTTGTTGTCTATTTTAATAACAGTACAAAAAAAATTTTAAAAATGTTGCATAATAAAAATAGACTTAAAATTCACATAATAAACATAGGCAAAAAAATGTTGTATCTAAAAAGAGCAACTTACTAGTAAACTAAAATAAATCGAAACAAGTTATTTACAAATAAACTAAAATAAATAGAAACAAGTTATTTATAAAACTTTAAACTTTCATTTGATGTCATTTTAACTTGTCGTACCTTTTAATTAATCTTAAAAAGTTTCTGATGGTTTTAAGTAAAATCATTTGATTTAAATCAAAATCATAAATCTGATTAAATGTTGTCAGTTGTGTTTTTTTCAATATCAGAGTGTATAAGAAATCTGTTATAATCTTTTTTTCACATTTTGACATCAGGTTTTTTTATTCTAAACTTGTACCAAAGATTTTCTTTATATTTATGTTCTTTCAGAAATGCGTGGAATTCTGAAGAAGTTTTATCAAACGACTTATGGAAAAATTGATCAGTTTGAGCACAACGTAATAAGTCCCACTAATGTTGATCTTTTAAACAAGTTTGTAGAATTGACAGTAGTTGATGCAAATGATGCAGAGAGAGATACTGTAAACATTGCTGAGCGAGAGTTGTTTCTTCGCAAACCAAGCAATTATAAACCAATTGAGTTTTATGAAGTATTTTCAAAAGAACTGCCTTTAATTTTGATTTCTGGTATTGCTGGAATTGGAAAAACTTATTTGCTCAGGAAATGCTTACTTGACTGGGCCAGTAATACATTATGGAAAAATGTTGATCTTGTTCTTTATTTCGAATGTAGAAAGTTAAATCAATATCACAAAATTGTTAGCAAAAATGAGTTGCTAAATGTTTTTTACAATAATGTGTTTAAAGAATGTGATATTTGTGAACACTTTTCAATATTATTTGTGATAGATGGGTTGGATGAGTTTGCTTATTTGGATGAATTAATAAATCACAATCCACTAAATCCTAGCAAACAACCCATTGTTAATGTGTTAGCAGATGTTTTGGACTTTCACAAATATAAATGTGTTGTTGCTGGAAGAGTTGGAGTTATATCACAATACAAGAATAAAGTGACAGAATGTAGTGAGAAGTTAACCATTCAAATAATGGGTTTTAATGATGAGGGAATATATGAGTATGTAGAAAAAGTTGGAAATGCAAAAGAAGCTATGAAAAATGTTCTTAAGTCATCTCACATTGCAAAAGCAATAGCATCTGTCCCTTTTTATTTGTCAATAATGTGTACAATCATTGGTTCATCCATACCCAGTGATTCTTATTCATTTTTGAGTACAACAGAGTTGTATTGCTGTATATTTCTATACTTTTTGCAAAAGCATATAAACAGAAACAAAAAACCAGTTTACAAGTTGATGGAAAAAGAGAGCAGCAAGCAATTCATTTTAGAAGTTTGTAAGGTTGCTTTTCATTTGTTTAATGAAGACAAAGTGTTTTTTTCTGAAAAGGAAATTAAAGTACTTATTAATGACATTGATAAAATTGAAAATGATGATTTTGGTTTCATTGAAAAGGTTGAATCACAGCTTGGTCATCAATATCAGTTTGTTCACCTGACTTTGATGGAGTTTTGTGCTTCAATACATGCGCACATTAATTTGAGTTCTGAGGCGATTCTCAGTAATAAAAAGTTGCAAAGCTGCTTGCCAATGATCTGTGGACTGAAAAATGAAAATGGAGGACCTTTTTTGAGATTGCTTGCTAACTTGAAAGCATCTAACTCCATGCTTGGTAAGTTCATGAAAAGTATTAAAGAAATTTAGAAATAATTTTGGACTTCATTTTGATAGTCATGTTTGTGATTTATAGTGAAATTACAGCAATTTTTCTCTTTTTCAAATGAAAAAAGAAAACCATTGCTTCATGCTGTGCTTGGTAAGTTGATTGTTTAAGTTAAAGAATTTGTAATATTACTTTTAAATATGTGGATTGTTTTTGTAAAATTTAAAGTATCAATCGACTGAAAAAAAAAAACAGCAAAAGAATGATGGCCATCAGAAACTTGTAATATTTAAAACAGATAAGAGACTAAAAAGTATACAAATTAATATTATAAATTAAGATAAATTATTAAATATTTAAAACATGTTTCTCATAGAAAATAAAAAAATGTAAAATAAAAAAGGTTTAAACATTTACGTATTTTTTTTTTTTGTTAACATTTTTTTTTGTTTTCATGTTAACAGGGACACAATGTTATCAATTTCGTAACACAATATAATCAACTTAGTTTGATTTCAAATAAATGAATGGAATTGTAAAGTTTTGCAAACGATTGATTTGAATAGTATTTTCTACAGCTCAATATTTCCGGAAGTACATCCCAAAAATATTTTTTATGTGGTTATTAAAATCATAAAGTAACTATACAAAGCTAAGTTCATAGTTTGGCAGATTTGATCAAACTAGTGTACCTAGCTGATTGGCAACCTTTAGTTAGGAAATATTAAGTTTAATGAGTCGGAAATCAACATCTGTCACAAGTACAAATAGTGCCTTCCAAAACAAAAAGGGCTTTGTTATTCAGTTAACTTGATATAATTAACTTAAAAAGACTTATATACATATAAGAGGTAGGTAGCGTTCGAAAGTTATGTTGTTCCTTTGGAATTTTATTGTTTTGACCTTAAAGTATCAATTTTGACTTTTCATGATCTTAAAACTATAACGTTGTGGTGCTTGCGAGAAAACTACAGTAAATTTTAATTTAAATTTTAGGTAATTAAGTTTTAAATAATTTAACCTCCTTTTATAGAGTTGTATAAAATGAGAGTATAAATTTATTTTACTCTCACTTTATACAACTGTTGAAAACATTAAGAATCTAAAAAAAAATTTCTTCAATATTTTTCAATGTTAAATTATTATTTTTATAAACGTTTTTTGTAGTTAAAAATAATTGACGAGAAAGGAAATTTTTTTATCCTATAATATTAAAACTATAAAAAAATTAATTTTGCTCTGTAGGATAGATGTTATTCTGTCAGCGTGTTTTTTTATTGAACTTCAGAATAAACAGCCAAAAATTTTTGTAAAAACTTAACAACAAAAAAAAGTAAAGGTTTTGTGAAGTGAAACATTTTTCAGTTGTAATTTACAAAATGTAAATAATTTATCCTCCTTTAAAATAACAATTCTCTAGGTATTTAAGATAAATTAAATCACTTGGTAATAAGACATTTAAAAAAAAATATATTGACCAGCATTTGCAACAAATGCTCCTTTAAAAATTTCAGACATAAACATAACATATATATCTGTTAATTATATTTATATGCATATCATTTTAAAAATGAAAGGTATCTGTTTTTTGCTTCTAGATTCTTAAATATATTTCAAAATGAATAAAATAATAAAAAATGTTAATTTTTAAAAAATAGATTAATATAAGCGTTTAAACGGTATGCACAGTTTAAAGGTAGTTTTATTGTTTAATACCATAAATAATTTAACACCAATATTCACTTTATTACACTACCAGAACAATTTTGACTTTTCAAGATTACAAGACCATAATATTATTAAAATATGGGAAAAAAATGTGGATTCCTTATTACTATGGAATGAGTATTGATATGTATAAGTTGTATTATATTATTACTTATTGATCTTTATTTGGAAAAAAACTTATATAAGAATTTCAGAGGCAGAAGGCGTTTTAAAGTTTTGTAGTTTCTTTGCAATTTTATTGCTTTTTACCATACCATTAACAAAAACACCAGCTTTGACTTTTCAACATGGTTACAAAAAAAATGTTGATTCCTTATCACTAGATAATCAATATTGATTGCTGAAGCCAAAAGATATAAATTTACAAATTTCACTTTTTGAACTTTTGCTGAGCCACAGGATAAACGATTTAAATTTATTTCCCCTTCCGTTTTTTTGTTTTCAATTCTGATTAAATAAGAAGTTTTCCTAAAATAAAATTGCATAGATTGTGCTTTTTTTTTTTTAGATTTTGTACCAAAAGGTGTTCATTCGTTTAGAAGTAAGAATTATTTATTATTTTAAATTGTTTAGGGAAGATTTTACGTGATCAAAGCTTTGAAAATGCGATTGCTTTATTTTCGAGAACATTTCATCGGTTAGTTCCCTCGCCACAATTTTAAAATAATTGATGAATTCGTCTACTTTTCTTCTCTCATTTGCTATTGAGCATTTCTAGCTAAAAATGATCCACTCTCTATAAAAACACGGGAAAAAATTCTTTTGAAGAAAGTTTCAATAACTGAAAGGAAATAGTGAAGATTTTTATGACTTGAGTTTTTTCAGTCTGTTTTGCTTAGAAAATGACTCTCATGACTTTTAGTATATTGTACAGATTCAGTATTTTACTAATTGTAGTGTAAATGATGTTGTTATCAGTTGCGTTTGTTATCAAGTTAGATGGATTGCTTTATCTGTTTTATTTGTTAGACTCGTTTTTATGATATACTTACTGGCTCGTGTGGTTTGACTTGAAAAGAGTAAATTTTATGCTTTCACTGATCCGTTGAAATTCTTTGTGAAAAATAGCTTTCAATGTGATAAAAGCCCCTCAGAATTTTAAAAATAGAATCATTTATACTTGTGTTTTACTTTACTAACCTTCAAAATTCGACTTTGATTGGCCAAACCAGTAGATCAACTCTAGAGGGTGTTACACCCAAATAACCTCTCATTCAAGTTTTATGTAAACTCTTGTGTAAACAATTCTCACTCTCTCTAAAACACCCCTCCCCCACCCACCCCCTACTCATCTTTAAAGCTTTACGGAAATGTCTCTTTTTATGAAAATTTAAAATTTCATAAAAAGAGGAAGAAAAAAAATTAAAAAATTTAGAAATACCTTTTTCTTTATAAATCTTTTCTGAATAAATCGTTCCATTTATTTAAGGACTTACTTTTGTATAATTAAAACCCACATGATATTAAAAAACAAGAGAAACATTGCAGCCCCTTTTAATCAAAGTTGCACTCTCCTAACCCTGTTCTTGATTAAACTAAAACATTCTATCCTCCCCTAAGACATGAAGCTGTGTGCCAGCAATTTCCTACCCATCAAAATTTACAGATGCGTGCAAAAGTTTATAATTAGCTAAATTTTTCAAGTTTTTTTGTCATAACTTTTTGACTTTTCACTGAAGATGAATGAAGTTTTTAACAATTGTTCCCATAATGTGATTACATAATATAATTTATTAAAGAAAAAAATTATAATGGGAGGAAGAAAGTCAAGTTTTATTAAAAAACGTAACCGTGCAAAAGATTAATAACAGTTCCATACCCATTAAGAAAATCAAAATTTCATTAAATAAAAGGTATTTATATTAAAATTAATTTACTGAAGATAATGTTTAACTTCAATTGAATTTAAAAGATAATGGGTATGTCTGAGGGATTGTCACGAAAAAAGAAAAGTTAATAATAGGCAGGCAAAGATAACTACAGATCTTTGGTAAGAAAATCAAAACAAGATTCCCGCAGAAGTGCTGTCGAATTAAATAGCATTTTGAGCAAGAATTATGCTGTTAAGTGCAGCGTAGGTACTACAAAACGTCGCCTGCATCAACATAATTTGTTTGGTCATTGTCCTGCCAAGAAAACATTAATATAATGAAGTTATTGCTTAACCCAAATAAAATTTGCAAAAGATCATTTGCATTGGACTTCAAAAGATGGTCAAGTCTTATCCAGAGTCGAATCGAAGTTTTGCAAGTTTGGTAGCAATCAAGTACACAAGACTTTTGCTAACAAAAAACACAATTCAATTTGTGTTTAACCTTGTTTTCCATTTCGTATGGAGTTTTGTTTCGACTCTATTTTGTTTGTATTCAGTTCTTTTCTGTATTTTAATCGGCTTATTGAACTTAATTGATCCTTTTAAAAACGACACTTCGAATATGAACTTAAGTCGGCTGCAATTATCATGCAGTTTCCACCCCTGAAAATGTAACAAGAGTTTTAAAAGATGGGTTTTTAACATAATAGTTTTAATGTTACTTTGAGAAATCCTTTTTTATATTTAATATGTAAGGGAAAAATAGAATGTCATTTTTTATAAATTTTAAAAAGAATATTTGGCGACTTCAGGTTATTGCTTTGTTAAACAGATTGTTACTCGATGTTGGGTTTTTCAGAAGAACTTTTAATATTCCGTTCTTGACAGTAAATCAATAGCATGTCTGCCATGAAATAATTTCCTGAAAAGGCAGGTTTTGTCTGCAACACTTTCTTTGTGGTTTGGAAGCGGAATTCACGGTTGAGAATATCAAAAATTATGAATTACTAATAATGGATAAGCATTAAGTAAAAACAGTAGGGTAAATGTTGCGGTAAGTAATTGCCAAAAACATTAACTGTTGCTTCCCCAAATGTATGGATTGCATTACGGATTTGCTTGAGCAAATATCATTTTCTTGTGAAACACAAGAAGTAGCCAAGATGCTAAAGTCTTATTAAACAAATGCTTTAAAAGTTTAAACTAATACCACGTGATTAGAATTTCTGTTTTAAAACTGTGGACAGCCATTTTAATAGATTTTTTTGTTGACGGGTGAAAATTTAGAGTTTGTCGGAAACTGTCATGGCTCGCTGATTTCTGCGGCCTCTTTGATGTAAAACAATAGGTTGCAAGTCCATCTCTTATGCGTCTATGTTATTAGTTAATATTTTAGGGAAAAAGCGATAACATGTTCACTTTTAATATTAACACAGTTAATACAATGATTTTATGTTTCTTTACCTAAAGTTATAAATTTGAAAAGTTTTAATTTTTTAGTTGGTCACATTAAATTGATTTTTCGATATTTTTTCTCCTCAAAACTAGTTTTAAAAAAGAAATGGGTTCTTATACGGTACTTTTCGTTTAAAACTTTTAAAATTTAATTTCCAACCGTTTTGACAATTTTATTCCACTGTTACCGCTCTAAATTGACATGCTTTCGTTTACTTTTTAATATTTTTCGTTGCTACAGCAAAAAAATAGAAAGCGAAAATGTTTTTATTTCAGTTTAAAAATAAATTATTTTTATATCGAAAATCTAAAGCGACTTTTAAATAAAGTTGCGCGCTCTTTTTATGCTTTTGACCAAACTTTTGATTGGCTGATTTAATATTCGTATTTATATTGGTTGAAGCGCAACCAAAGTTTGAAAACAGCGTACGACAAGTTTCAATAAATATTTTAGTTTTGTAATTCGTAAGGTATTTATTTGTTTAATAAATATTTAATAAATAAAAAATGTATTTTTTTAAATTGATTTGTGATCATTTGGAGTGTTTTAATTTCTTAGATAAAGAAAATAATATCCGTTTTATATTTATCAAACACGATATTGTGTTTTCAAATTTTTGAAAATTTGATTTTCTTGAATAACTATTGTTGCAAATAAATAAATATTAATAATAATACTAATATGTTATTATTATTCAGTTAAAAATCAAAAGATGTTCATGGAATGCTTATTTGAAGCGCAGGCATCGATAACAGAGGATATGAAAAGGTCAATCGATAAACAGCTATGGGAGATTGATATATTCGATGGAAAAACTGCTCATGAAGTTTCACATGAGAAATATTTCATGGAGAAATTTTTAGACGCAGGATGCAAGTTGAATGAATTAAACGTTGAGAAAAATATTTTATCTGAAGATGAGAAAAAACTTATCATTTTCTGTTCGACCAACGTTCGTGGTGTCTACTTATTTCATCCAGTGAAGATCGATGAATGGACACCGATACATAAGATTGAATGGTTGGAGATAAACATCATGGGTACTTTCGTATCAAAGAACGAGTTCGAAGGTTTCGTCCTCCCGTGGATTCGACTCACTGAAGAATTAACTCTTCATCTTCACGACGATACGAAGTTCATCGACGACATTTGTGAATGGCTTCGTGGTTCAAACTTCAAGAAGTTAAAGATCTGGTAATGTGGAAAATATTTTTATGAGATTGAAGGGTTTAAATTAAGCAACACGAAAAATGTTTAATATGTTAAATAAAAGATAAATAGAAATGTAAATATGAAAAAGGTATATAAAATACAAGAGTTTATCTACCTAGTAGACATTAAACGTCCTTAAACGTCCACCGGACGTCTAAGGACGTCTTGGACGTCCTTAAACGTCCAAAATTAGATGTCCTTAGACGTCCACTGGACGTCTAGGACATCTAATGCCTACTGAGTAACATCGAAGAGTTGAAAAAGTTGATTTAAGTTATACGAAATACTTTTGATTATTTTTAATATATTAAACAAATATGTAAAATGTAAAAATAATGCAAGAATTATCTTATGATACGAAATATTATGTAATTTTAAAAAGAAAAAAAACATATTTCTTTTAAAATATGATTCATTGAAGAAAGTGGAAAGATTTTATTTTAATTTGGAGTTTTTGTTGCGATTTTTGTTAAAACTTAAAGAAGTTTTTAAATACTGCAAAAATCACGGAAATATAATAAAATGATATTAACTTAATGTCATAATAATGGAAATATAAAAGAATTAGGTTAATTTTTTGGTTGAGATAGACCTCAAAGAGGCGTGGTCATAATCTAGTTTTTAGAATGTTAAGAATGACGTTGAATGAGGGATTATTTGTAAAAAGTTATTATAGTCAGAGCATACATACATACATACATACATACATACATACATACATACATACATACATACATACATACATACATACATACATACATACATACATACATACATACATACATACATTACATACATATATACATACATTTCATTAACTTTATACCTGCACTTTAAAAGAATTTCACTCATCTTTTAACTACGTATTCTAAAATCACTATCTTTTTTTTTTTTTGTTTCTTTCATAAATTAGATCGATATTCTTTGAATGATCAAAGTTTTTAAACTCTGAAAATCCTCTAGTGAAGGAGTTCTCAGAATCAAGTCTTCACTGCTCACTGTGTTTTAATAATATGGCGCATTTGCAAAAAGCCTCCTTTTTTTACATTTTGTAGGTCTACTACTTGTTTTTACTGTCAATCATTATTTTGTTTAGTATCATTATTGAGTGAGAGGGTAAAACACCCAGTGTTTGCTGATTTTTTCGGCCAAGTCCCACATAAAAATTATTTTCTTACTCGTTTTTTGATAAATTATCGATCTCAAAGTTTGATCGTATAAAGAGAAGATTGCTCTTTACGAATGACCACCGATAATAAACAAGAGAGCTATAGACCCCGAAAATAAAAAACGGCGGCCACAGGCATGTTTCCCAAGTTGAACCCCACGTTTTTGAAGTTCCGCCAGTGCTCACCTATACGTTATTATTTTTTTTTAATACATTCTTTTTGTCGGTTTTGACTTAAAAGTATTTAAAATTTATAAAGATAAATAAAAGAATGATATCCAAAAATTGGTATACATTTGTATACTTTACAACTAAAAATTTGTAAAGTTGCTTATATAGTTTCAACAGCTTAAACTAGGGAATGTCTGGGTCTCGATAGGCACCGAACGAGAATCAACCTGAACGGGTATCGGACACCAATAAAAGCTTAAATAATTTTATTAAAACTCTGATTACCCGATAGCGCCGATAAAATCGGGTAGTTCAAGCTTTTCATACCAGACCTGACTCAATCTTTCGGGTCAATTAAGTAATCGGTACCCAAATAATATTGATACTATTAATACCCGTTAAAATAATAATTCTCGAACGATTCTGTCGTGTATTCTTTGAAAAAGGTCCATTTTGGTCCAATAGGTCTAACGGTTTTGTCGGGTATTCTGTGAAAAAGGTCCATTTTTTTCAAAAACAATTGATATTTCTAAAAAAATTACTGAAAGTAGAATATAATCATAATATCACAACAATCACATTTTCACTCGGCCTTTTCGCAGTTCAGATCCAGATAAACTGCCTCCCCATAAAAGCGAAGCTGAAAAAACAGGTGATATATTGTTTAATATAATTAGTTTATTTTTCTTTGCCTAGTGCCTGTACATTTTTTCACAAAATGCTAATTACCTTCATGCATTGCTTAAAGTTGCAAAGAGACATGAGATAATGGGAAGTATTCACAGTTTTAGTTAATGTTAATGATAATGTTTTTGTTTAATTTTAATTATATGGTTAATTTATTTGCCTAATTTTTATTAAATTAGTCATCTTCGATGGTCGCTTAAAACTGATGCGTTCCCGTAGTTAAGGAAGTGAGGAAGGAGCACGACAGAAACGCTCTCTAACTTGGCAGTATTTCCGGGAACCAACTGAATCTGAAAAAGGAGCTCATCAGCTGTTCAACTGTTCATAATGCGAATAATTAAAATAAATGAGAGGGAATAGTTGCGAATAATTCCAAAAATGTAAATAGATGTAAATATTAGGACGTAAATTCAGTAAAAATTGGTTAAAGTATGAAAAAGTCTGACCATCTGCCCTTAAAGTCTTTTTGCCCATCAAAGTCTAACTTTTTAAGTTCTCTTTTCTATTTTTTAAACCAAAATACGCCAAGTTCTTGAAAGCCAAATTCAAAGAAGCTAAGTTCAGTCTCCAGAAGTTAGCCAAGGATCCTGAAGAAGCTGTCAAAGAGTTCTAGTCAAGTTTGTTCTACAAAAGTGGGGAAGAAGACCAGGAGATTGAACCATTCCTCGTTAATAACAGCCTTTTGGATGCTTCTCTTTGAGCTTCATCCATTCAAATAAGCAGAAGAAGAGCACGACTGAATTGAATGGAGAATCTTTTCTCTATGAAAACGATGTTGAGGCAGTTTCTGCATGGATGGGAAAGCCAACGCAGTTCTGGGTGATGAAACGGAACGTCTATCCAATTCTTTCCAAGGCTGCTTTCGCTATCCTGAACATTCCTGCAAGTTCAACGTCCTCTGAGCGCTTGTTCAGCGCTGTCAGCCTGATAGTCACGAAGGGAAGAAATTGCATGGATCTAACCATGAGCGAGATCTCGTCTCGTTCTCGTTTCTTGTGAGAAATGGGATTTCTCGTGAATAGAAGATTCTCGCGAGAAGTAGAACGAGACTTAAATATTATATTATTTTCCAAATTAAAAATTATTATAATTTACAAAATGCTTAATAATTTGTTTTTTTAATTAATTATTATTTTGACTCCGTGATTTTAATAAATCTAATTAAAAATTTAATTTGTTTTTGAGGATAGTAATAAGAACAATCCGTAATAGTCATTGAAATAATTAATATCTGGATTTTATCAGATGCAAAGTGTCTCATTTCTTTTATTTTCATCAGATGCGAAGTGTCTCATTTCTGAAAAATTACAACTAAACGATTTAAAATCATATGTTTCAGACATTTTGATTGTGTTATAAATTAGAAGAACTTTCTTAACACTGTATGTTAAAAAAAAAATTAATTACTTTTTATGATCTCTACAAAAAATAGAATCGAACTTGAGAATTGCGTATTTACCTTCTTTTCTCAATTTAATCACTTCATCCCAGAGTTTTTTACGCTTTTCTATTGTTTCCTTTGCAAAGTCTTAGTTAACAAACACACCTGTTCCGTGTAGTTTTTTTGAGTTTTGCAGAATTAACTTTTTATCGTTGAAATTTAAAAGTTTTAAAACAATTGATCGCTCTTTTCCTGACTTAATTGAAAAAACAAAATCTGGAGATACTTTCAAAAAACAAGTGACGGTGCTGAATGCAAGGCGTGCAAAAAGTCTTTGAAAACAAAAGATGGAAACACAAGAGGACTTCATCGTCACCTCGAAAAAAAACACAGCCAAGATTACGTTGAGTATTCTGAAAAAACTGACGACTCTCTTCTTCCTCCTC